>JAWNMH010000397.1:2295000-2760000 GCA_035044325.1 Drosophila nr. medialis 2 BK-2023a | reverse complement strand
TTGTGTTTTTTTTTTTGTCTTTAGTTTCTATTTACATTTCTCTAAAAACACAAAAAAACTCAGTTTACCGTTATTTTTTGTCGTTATTAAATATTTCGATGCACTTTACAAAAATAGCTGCACAATTTATTTGCAATCAAATCTTTGCTCATTTGACTTATTAGAGGCTGTAAAACAATAAAACAAGAAAACGCAGCCGCCCAACTCTAACTAGTCATAAAGCAAACAACAGCAACAAAAACAAAGCAGAAATACTAAATTATGAAAAATCACAAAATTTATTAAAAATAGAAAAAATAGTGAAAGTTTTTCAGCGCCGTCGTTGCTCGTCGTCCGGCATTTGCACAAAATTAACAGAAAAGCGAAATACGAAAAACGAAAAACAATCGCAGTCTTCCAAGCAAAGCAAAACAACGAAAAAACACACACGCACACACAGACAAACCAAAAACAAAAAAAAGGGCGATAAAAGCGCAATACAAGGCAAAAACAAGAAGCAGAAGAAGAAGCAGAAACAACAACAACAACAAAGTTGGTCGCGTGAGAGTTGATTAAGCCTCGAAGAGAGCGCGCGCGATCAGCTGCTGAGCAGACCCGCACACACACAGACAAACAACAAATAACGGAGCCTAATAGAATCGGCAACGATAGCGAAAATAACGGCAACATCCTCCAAAGACAATGTTGTAAGCGGGCGCAGCAGCATCAGCGTTGGTGGCGTCAGTTGACGGGAAAAGCAGCAGCAACGGCTAATAACAGGATCGGTGGTGCCGGCGCAGTCGCACGCTGCGTCGTTACCCTGCCACACTCGCATACGCACCCACCGCATCCACACCCAAAGTCGCCAGCAGCAGCGGCGCAGGTCGGCGACAGTCAGAGAAACACAGGTAAAGTGTTGCAAAAGCGATTAAAAAAGGCGGAAGCGATTCGATTGCTTTTGCATGTCACTTTCACCGCTGGCGCGAACAAAGATCACAGCAACAACAAATACAACAACAGCAACAGCGACCGCAGTGTGTCAGTGGGGTGTTGTCTATGTGTGTGTGTCTATGCGTGTGTCTATATGTGTGTGTGTGTGTGTGGGTGCTAATTTCATAATCGCCTCTATAAACTTTTTCCCCCATTTCACATTGCGTATGCGACTAACGTTTGCTCTCTTTTTTTCTATTGCAGTTACCGTCAATCCACCGCCCCAAAGACCGTGGCTGCCACTCGCCAAGCCCAACAAATCGCGACCAGCCTGTAAGTAGTAAACTAACTGACTAACTAGACTAAGAAATCAAGGCATAAATCGTATAAGGAACTTTTGAGCTGAGAATATATCCCATATCTTAATAAATAAATAATAAAATTGATTAGATAAATTTTTATAAAGATATTTAAAAAAGGCATTTAGAGCAGATTGTATGAAAAAAATCATACTTTGTATGCATTGCTTAGCTTGGGGAATAAGTTTAGTTAACAATTAGACAAGATGGGAATAAGTAATGCGGATGCAACTCAGTGCCTACAAACTAGTTATTCAGAGGGTCTGCTAAAAATAATAAAATAGGGTGGCTGGGATTTTTCTTCCTTCCTAAACTAAACTAAATGTATTAAAAAAAGTGGTAAAGTTAATGATTTAATCGGTGTTTACTTTATAGGCATTTTTACGGTTATGTGTTATAATGTGCTCTGCGACAAGTATGCGACGCGACAAATGTATGGCTATTGTCCATCGTGGGCCCTGTGTTGGGAGTACCGAAAGAAGTCAATTATCGATGAGATACGCCATTATGCGGCTGACATTATAAGCTTACAGGAGATCGAGACGGAACAGTTCTATCACTTTTTCCTGCCCGAACTAAAGAACGATGGCTACGAGGGCATCTTCTCCCCCAAGTCACGTGCCAAGACAATGTCCGAGGTGGAACGCAAATATGTTGATGGCTGTGCGATATTCTTTCGAACATCAAAGTGAGTCGAGAACTCGAAAGATAATATATTGCTTCTTATATATTATATATATGTTGTATAATTGCAGATTCACGCTTATTAAGGAGCATCTAATTGAATTCAATCAGCTGGCGATGGCCAATGCGGAGGGCTCGGACAACATGCTGAACCGTGTGATGCCGAAGGATAACATTGGATTGGCCGCACTGCTGAAAGTGAAAGAGACGGCCTGGGAGCCAATGTCTGAGGTGACACAGATCTCACAGCCGCTGCTCGTGTGCACCGCTCATATACATTGGGATCCCGAATTCTGCGATGTCAAACTCATACAGACAATGATGCTGAGCAACGAGCTGAAGACGATCATTGACGAGGCCAGTCACAGCTTTCGGCCGGGCCACAAGAACGACTCGAACAGTGTGCAACTGTTGCTCTGTGGCGATTTCAATTCTCTGCCCGATTCAGGCGTTGTGGAGTTTCTGGGCAAGGGCCGTGTTGCAATGGACCATTTGGACTTCAAGGATATGGGCTATAAGATGTGCCTGCAACGCTTGCTGTCCAACGATACCAACGAGTTTACGCATTCCTTCAAGCTTGCCTCTGCCTACAGCGAGGACATCATGCCGCACACAAACTATACGTTCGATTTCAAGGGCATCATCGACTATATATTCTACACAAAGACGGGCATGGTGCCGCTGGGCCTGCTGGGGCCGGTGTCGACGGAGTGGTTGCGCGAAAACAAAGTGGTTGGCTGTCCACATCCGCACATACCATCCGATCATTTTCCGCTGCTGGTGGAACTGGAGCTGATGCATACGGCCAGCCAGCAGGCGCCTCCCAACGGGCTAATAAATCGACGGTAGCAATAGACTCGGCGCGGTAGGCCATCATCGACCATGGTGACGACAGCAACAGCAACAACTACATCGACGGCAATAATTCGGACAGCAGCCTCTGGTGGCGGCGGCGGTAGCACGCTGCAGTTCAAATATCGGGGGCGCAGCAACAGCGGCAATAATAGCAACAACAAGACCAATAATCAAAATAGTAACAACAATAATATCCGAAGCAACAGCAACAGCAGCAGCAGCCTGCGTCAAGCCGCACCCCATGGAACATTACGCAAACCGCAGACGATTAACCCAACCTCACCAAAAGAGCCCCAAAAGCCCTTTACATGAATCCCCCAAAATCCCCCGACCAAACCAACAACCAACCAACCATCAACCTCAATACATCAACGTCGTGGTCGCCACTAATTAATAATTCAACTTACAGTTTAGTTCTAATTCTGGCTTGATTTCAATCACAATCACACACAACAACAACTCACACACCACACACGCATATGAGTTCTAAGATGACGAAGTTGTGGAGGATCCGCTGATCTGAAAGAATGCGACCCACAAAAACGGATAACGCAATCCGAAAGTGCTATATATAGATATGGAGGGGTGGGGTCGGTCTATTATGGACACAGTGCAGCGAATAATCCTCAAAACAATCAATACTACAACATAATTGCTGCTCTCGCAAGCCGCGTTTTTCGTTCCATTAATTTTATCATTTTAATTTTCAGTTTTATCATCAAATAAACTATATAAATACACATTGATTAACATGTCTTGTAAGCCACAACCTTATGTGGCATATTTCATAAGCGGACAAAAATAAAAACACAAAAAACAATAGCATAAGCAAAAAACAATACTTTTAAGTATAAAAAATGCAAAGAAAACAAAAGCATAACAATTGTGTAAAAATTAAGAGATAAACAAAAACAAAAAAACCGATTAAAAATACAAATTGATGATTTTCAAAATTGCCTTAAACCGCGAAAAATAACTGGGCCACAAACATTTTTGACGTAGAGAGAGAGAGAGAGGGAGAGAGTAACCACATTTAAATACACAGTACTTACAATACATGCATGTTGTAGAGCTGCGTTCTCAAACATAATGTACATTCAATCTCATGCATACATACTATATATATATATAGGCAGGCTGATCAGATGTTTGGACACATCAGGTGCCATCCCACTTCAGATGTTTACAAAGTTACAAAGTCTGCAAATTCGAACTAAGAATTACACTAAGGGTATAAAATAGATGTAGACAAAAGAAGTTGACAGGACAAACAAAACAAATATATATATATACATATATATATACAAATATGTATAATAGTGTCTTACATGAATTCATAATTGTATTGCGCATCAATAGATTCGAAATGTGGTCGTTAATGCAGTAACTACTATCGTCGTATAATCAAAGATAAACACCAAACAAATACTGTGCAGCACACGTACAATTTTAAATTACATAATACCATATTTAAAGTAGCAATAGCAATCAAACAAAAGAAATGTGCATTAAGAAAAATATCGGTTTGAGAACAACAATGTTCAATATTCACATAACAAAGACATACAAATTCATAATTTTCATTCGTCTTGAGGCAAAGTTTGATTACAGCAAATTCATTCAAAAACCTGTGCGTTTAGATTAAAAAACCAAAATTTGAAGTAAAAAAAATCAGCAGATTTTTTATTTTTGACAAATAATTGTTACTTTTTAGCAATGCATGGAGAATCGGTGTTGACGGTGATGCATGGGAATGCCTTACCTATCGCGTTCGCCGCCTGCAGTTTGCTATTGATGGCACCCCAAAGTTTTTTATTGCCACGTTGTAGCGTCTCCATGTTGCCAACCATATAGAGTGCCCAACGAGCACGTGACAATGCCACACAAACACGATTGAAGTGACGCAGAAAACCAATTTCACCAGCAGGGTTGCTGCGCACCAGCGACAAGAGCACAATGTTGGCCTCCAGCCCCTGATAGCTGTCCACACTTGCTACCACAAAGCGCCCTTGCCTCCTTGCCCGAAGGATTTTCTTAATATACTCGACTTGTGCATTGTACGGCGATAGGATGACAATGTCGCTTGGCTCCGCCTCCAAGTGGATCAACAGTTCAACCAACTGCACAGCTTCGTGTTTGTTCACAAAAGACACGTCCCTCTATAAATTTAAAAAAAAAAGAAGCTGAATGATTTACAAGAGGAGTCGATTTTATCTACCATTTGTTCCTCGGGATGCACGTGATTGACAAAGTACATATTTGATCTCATCTTGGGCACATTGCCAAATGCCAATACGGAGTTGTCGCTGCTCAGTTCATCGTAAAAGATCGGCACCAGCAACTCGGCAATACACTTGCGCATGCGATATTGTACATTGAGCACCGTTGCAGGAAATTGATTCGTAATCAGACGCTCAAAGAGCGAAATTTGCAATCCTTGCTGCGTATGATGACTACCCGTATGCGGCTGCAGCTGCTTGTGATCCCCAATGAGTATGACGTGTTGCGTATACGGCGTCAGGCAGGCCAGCACATGCGGCTCAGGCGTCTCGGCGGCCTCCTCAAAGATGAAACATTTGCTCTGCAGCAAGCGAAACAAAAAATTCAGTCGTGCCGCACACGATGTGGTCATGGCCAGCAATGATTTGTCCTTTGCCACATAGTATTGAAATATGTTACGCAGAGTGTTTATCTTTTCAGCAACCAGATGCAATTGCTCCTGGGCCGATTGTATGGCCACATAGGACTCCTCACTGCCATCGAAGTTCGTATGCTGAGTCTGCAATCGCTCAAACTGTTCCTTGTACTCACACTTCACCAACCACCAAAGGTGCTTGAGACGCTGTGGCACCAGCTCCTCATCAACCATTGAGCGCACATTAAATTGCTTGATTTCGGGCTGGCGTGTCTGGTAGCCAAAGCGCAGAATACTATCCGTGTGCTTGGCCGCCTTCAGTAGGAACTTGTCCAGCGACTCATTCGTGTAGGTCAGCACAATAATGGGACCCAATTTTAAGCGGTCGGCGTTCTGCAGCAGCGTGTTGACCAGCTCAATGGACAAATGCGTCTTGCCCGTGCCGGGCGGGCCTTGAATCAGACAGAATTCGCTGGAGAGTGCAGCACCCAAAGCCGTTCGCTGCAAATCATTAAGTTGCGTCTCTCTGGGAGGCTTCGCAGCCATAAACTGGACGCCTTTGTACGTTAGTTGAGCATTTGGACCGATGTAGGCGGGCGGGTGGATTTCAAGCTGCAACACAGAATGGCACACATATACAACATAAATGGTAAGCATTTGCTATTCTCAACCTCACCTGCCCTTCGACAATGTAACGGCGCATGGGAAAGTTATCAGAGCTGCAGGTGCTCAGGTAATTGTGGACACGCAGATACGGTTCAAAAAAGACCGGCGTCTCAAACATGATCAGTGGTTTTCCATAGATATCTCCAACATTGTTTTGCTTAGCAATCTCCACGCTTAACTAAAAGAAGAATAGCTATTTATCCAGATATTTCTATATATGCTGTGTTGCCTTACATAGCCCTGGTTTAGCATCTCGGGTTCAGTGTATCCGACGGTGGCCAAGATGAGATTCTCAAAATCATAGCTGCTTGTGAAGCACAATAAAGTGCCACTTTTAATGTTTTGTAGGAATTTAAGTTGAAAACGGCTTAATTTATAATGTTTATCTTTGCCGTTGCGTTCCGCTGGCATTGAATCCATGAATATCAGACTATGCCTCTGCGCTTCGGAAAATTTGGGATTTAGCATGAGCTCCGTGTGTGGTAAGAATAGATTTTGATACAGTTGTGCATCGGTATTGCTTTGGGCACGCTGACGTTGCACTAATTCACGCAAAGGCTGCAAAAAGTCTTCGCATAATAGCTGGCGCTGCCAATTTATATAGCCCGCAACATCGCCGACTGCGGCAGGCAAAGGCATCACAGCATTCGTCTCGGACCCCTGTAAATCGTTCAGCTTGGGATAGATCTCATCCTTCACGTGCAGATGAACGGTTGGCAGCACCGCAAGCTCCTGGGCAAATTCAATGCAAACCGGTTGGTTCAATAGCTCAGGCAACTGGCAGCGGGCGAGCAGCATTTTGAAATGCTCGATAAGTTCGTAGCCGGTCTCCTCCAGAACGCCGAGCCTGTGTGCGCGTATTAGTAGCCACTTTACGTTGCGCAGCATCAATTCGGAGTTCTCATCCAGTTTACCCTTAGATGGCGGCGCAAAGAGCTGGACGGCAAAGTACTTCACGTGATTCAGCAAAACGGTTTGCTTGGCGAACGCAGCGAGCAGCTCCTCATCGAAACCGCCCAATTCCAATTGGCCAAGCACGGTCAGAATCTGCACATACAGCGATAATCGCCTTTGCGAATATCTGACCGGCAACTGATCCTTAAAGAGATCACGATTTTCTGTCATAATGTACAGAAACATCTCCAGGGGCGTCATTTTCAGGATATTTGCAAACTCGAAATTATTAAAGCGACCCGACGCTCTGCTTTCATTGTTGGATTCTATACTCCATTCCTTGCGAAGGTGATCTGTTGGCATACTCAGTTAGCTTCTATATATTTAGTTATTAATAGTATTATATGTCTTCTTACCGGCCCGGCTGAAGAATTCAATGTGCTCATCTTGCGTCTCATTAGCCACCTGTTGTTTCACCTGTTGCTCCAGATTTTGCACAAGCTCGTTTTCGTCCTTTGTGAACCAATCGTCATCTGAGTCAGACATTGTGGAATTAGTTGCATTTGACACAAAAGCAGATATTACAAATATGATGGGAATACCGAAACTCGAAATCAGTTTTAGCACAGCATGTAGATAATGGTGATGTGCGATAGTTGGGTAGAAGCGGTCGCAGTGAGTATTTTTCAAGTACTTGGTACTTTATTATATATTTATATACGCTTGCAACGCATTGAAGAAGACGTCTGTGTGTATATATATATATATATATATATACGATATAGCTTTATGTCTGTTTGTCAGTAATCTGCAGCTTGCCCTCTTTGTTTTGATTTCAGAATATTGATATATTTGTTTTGCCACTACTATGTTTCCAGCCCAAACCATTTAGCGCATTATCAGCATATTCCCATTTGGTCACACTTACTTGTCGGAATTGATGCAATGCCACAGAGAGCGTTGTTTGGTAGAATTTGCAAATTAAAATAAAAAGTACGCATTTAATGCGCCTGATTACAACTGTTAGAAGTAAAAATCATGTAAGTAAATAGACTCCATAAATAATAGCAATATGGTATGCGACAACCGAATGCCTTTCATACCATATGGTAAACGGAGTTGCCCGCGCATTTTCTGTGTAAACTGACAAATGTTTTTAATATTTGTTTTTTTTTTTAATATAGTACACCATAGATGGGTCGAGGTAAACTTCGAAAGAAACAAGCTTCAAATGACTCTGGCAGTGATTCACAGGATTCATCATCGCCGCCCAAAAATAAGAGATCCAAGCGAAGTCCCGAAACGAACACTAATGATGAAATAATGGAGTCAACCGTTCGCCGGCGCGCAAATGAGACAATTCTTACTAATGAAAATCCCACAGTAAATAATATTACATTAATATTTATTGTTCGATACATAATAAAATTTAACTTAAATTTATTTGCAGATTGGATTAAGGGTTCAGAACCCATTTAACCGCTGTGGGAAATTAATGTCGATACGTTTGAAGAACTTCATGTGCCATTCGAATTTGTTTATTGAGTTTGGGCCGAATATCAATTTTCTCGTTGGCAGCAATGGAAGCGGCAAAAGTGCGGTGATCACGGCGCTAGCCTTAGGACTGACCTCCAGCGCTCGGAACACGAGTCGAGCGAGCAGCACACGGAGTAGGTTAACCCGGCTGCGCCTAGCATCAAAATCATAATGTTCTTGTCTTTTTCTGCTTTTCAAGTGCTAATTAAGAACGGAGAGACAAGCGCAACCATTGAGCTAACACTATGCAATTCGGGTTCTCTTCCATTCAATTTTGACGTTTATGGGCCGCAGATTACGGTCGTTCGGCACATCCGTCCGTCGTCATCCACATATGAGTTGAAAGACGCTCATATGAGGAGCGTGTCCAAGAAACTGGATGATATACGGCGCATGCTTCTTTTCTTTGCCATTAGGGTGGAGAATCCGATCTTTGTGCTCAATCAGGAAGCTTCTCGTGAATTTCTTAAAGAGTGAGTGCAGATCCCTTTTTGAATACAACTTTGAACTTATTTACAATAAATTATGAAATTTATTAAAACAGACTGGAACCAGCCTCGAACTATAGATTGGTGATGAAGGCAACGCAGCTGGATTTATGTGCGGCCAGTTTAACTTCTTGTCATGAGCAGGGCCAACAATACAATTATCATGCCAACCTTGTCAAAAAGGTAACAAATATATGTTCAATAATTCAATTCTTATATTTATATATATATATATATATAAATATATATATATATTTTTTTGTGACAGAAAAATGACGAGCTGAAGCAAAAGTGCCACGAAGAAGAGGAAAAGTTGACCATGATAAAGAATAAAGATGCAATCAAGGTAAGGCGATATATTTTTCTTGTGAACAATAAACAATAAGTACATTTAATTTCATCGATTTAGATTCAATTAGAAGAGGCTACAGCCATGCTGGCTTGGCGAAAAGTGACCCAAATTCAGGATAGCCTCGCTAAAATGGAGCATTCATTGAAAATGGTTGAGGCGAAAAACGCTGACCTGTCACAGAAGACAACCCAAAAGGATAGCACGCACGAGACATTATCCGATGAGCTTAAGTAAGTTAGCCAATTAAGTGATTCTAAACTATATATTAAAGTAATTCGTATCTCATAGAAAGTTTAACGAAATCAAGTCGCGGATCATGGAAAGTTATCAAGACCAAGACATAAAGCTGAGGGCCGTCAAACGTCAAATTCAAGAGTGTCTTTTTACAATTAGTTCAACAATGGCAGGCATAAAGAACGCGGAGAAACGGCTAAAGGAGGAGCAAACCACATACGAGGGCTGTCAAAGTCATATGAAAAACTACCATGCCGACTATTCTGAAGTTAAACGACTTCGAGAAGAGAATGCTGTCGCACTGGCGACGCTCAAAGAGAAGGTGACCGAGGGTAAGGAGCTAATTTCCAGATTAAGGAACGAACAGAACGACATAAAGAATCAGCTGCCAGCTACCAAAGAGCAGGTGGAGTCCATTCAAAATGAGCTGAGCAAATTGCGTAAATCAGAGCGTAAGTCAAAATGCCTTTAAGTGATCACAAAGCACACAAATGAGTTCCATGTTCAAATATTCATTCATTCAGAAAACCTGCAATGGGAAAGGGAATCTCTATTACGAAATAAGTCCAACAAAATGTCGGTATATGGTGAGCAAGCGATGCAAGTATCCAATGCTCTCAGTGTTCAGTACAGTGGCAGTAATGCTTCCAACATGCCGCGAGGACCCATCGGTATGTACATTACGGTACCCAATCCCAAGTATCGAGATCTGGTTGAGAATCAGTTGTTCAACTGCCTGCGCTCGTACATTGTCAGCACAGATAAGGAGCGAATATCATTGAGAGCTCTGCTGCAAAAATCTTATATGGGTCGCAACATACCTACGATAATAACCAGTCCGTTTACAAAAGAGGTCTACAATGTATCCAAGTACAAAGTGCGGTCCGGATCACCAAATACAGCTGTGCTAATGGATTTAATAAGGTGAGTTTAATTGAGTGTACCAAAGCCTAACTTTATACTGATCCATTCGCTTTTAATTACAGATGTGATGATCCTGTCGTTATGAATTATCTTATTGATACGATGCGCATTGAGACGGTGTTGGTGACCAATTCCAAGGAGACAGCAGAAGCTCTTACATCGAATTCGGAAAATGTGCCGCCCCATTTGACGCGAATACTGGTGCCCGATTTGGGGCTAGAGTATAATCCATCGCCCAACTATGCCATGTACTCGATCAAAATCACACCCGCTCGCTACATTCAGGTTAATGTGGATGACCGCATTCGACAACTGCAGACGGAGCAGAACATTCTGAAGGAGCGTGGGGCAACTATACAGCCACAGTATGCGAATGCTAAACATAAGCTGGATCTTGTCACTCAAGAGATAAGTGCCAAGAATGTTATGATCAATGCCCAACATACTGAAAACACAAAAGCCTTGCAAAAAATTATGGATATCGAGAATTTCGAATATCGAGAATTACCCGCTCTAGTCGTGCTGGTAAGATGCCGATTCATTTAGCCCTCCCTCCCTCAATCGAAATCATTTAATATTTTCTTTATTTGTTCTGCTATTAATAGGAAACTCACTTAACCAGCAGCAGTGAGAAAATTGAGAAATGTAAAGCGGAGCGTGAAGTTTTGCAAGATCAACTGCGTGATCTTAACGAGCGTAAGGCTCGTAGTGTAGAAGAGGCTAAAAGCGAAGAACATATTCTCGATGCAATTAAAAATAAAGCCGGAGAAATTGAAACAGCGATCAACGAAGTACAAACAAAATTGAGTGATTTGGATCGTCATTTTGTGGAAAACCAAAGACTTTTTAAGCAAACCAACGATCTTCTCACTAAAATGCTCAAAGATAAAATGGATTTGGAAAAAGAGCTGGAAAGTGAGCGGCAAAATGCACAAAAATCTGGTGATTTTATCGCCACAAACAAATCTGAAGAGGCGATACGCGATAAAATCAGTCGCTATAAAGTTAAAATAAGACATTTTGAATCGATGAATCTGAACAGCGACGATGTTCAGCAAAAGTTGACGTTATTGCGTGATAGTCTGAGAGCAGAAACGCAAAAGATTGACAGTTTATTATCTATCGTGAACAAGTTACGGCTTTCATATCATGCTGCGGCACGTCATTTTATGCGCTGGCGATATCATTTCTTTACCATGATTGCACAGCATTTTAAGGTAAATTCGTTACATTTGTGTTTTGGTTATTTTTTTCAATAATAAGTTTTGTTGTTTTTTGTTTAACAAATACGCAGACAGCGCTCGGCTGTCGCCAATTCGATGCAGAGCTTGAGCCCGATCATACGGAGAAGACTTTGGAGATCAGTGTTTACCCACCAGGTGCTAATAAGACTTCAAATACGAAAAGTTTGTCCGGTGGCGAGAGATCATTCACCACTGTGTCCCTATTGAAAGGTCTTTGGAGTATTTCCGACCATCCATTCTATTTCTTAGACGAATATGATGTCTTTACTGTAAGTTTAACGAATTTCTTGGTCGGTTTTCATATAATTTAATATTGACTGTTTCCAGGACGAGGTGAACAGGACTTTTATTACGAAAATGTTAATCAAAGAGGGTATGGATTTTCAAAACCGGCAGTATTGTTTTCTTACCCCACAGGATACTAAAATCGATGCGAGCAATTTAATAACAGTTCATAAGTATGCTTAACAGCGCTTTATTGTTAATTGTTTAGCTCATTTGCAATATTTTGTAATTGTATTTTCAGATTGGAAGCACCAGAGCATTAATTTCAAATTGGTTTACAAAAATCTGTTGCGGGACGACTGTTCCTGTTTCTTATCAAAACACATTTCAACACAATTAAATCATAATTATAACAGTATTAGTATTTAATCTTCGTTTTTTGTTTAACATTTATTTCTTACCATTTCAATACAATTAATTCATTATAATTGTTACAATTCTACAATTTACTTTGGTTAATAGTCTTAATAACATAAACGCTGGAAAACATGGGCGTTGTAAATCATTTTACTTGGCGATTGCTTCACACAAGCGCAAATTTGGCAAATGAATTGCCAAAATTGCGCTCAAGCTTAAACAAATTTGGTTTGCTTTTATAAGTTCGCAGCAGGCGAGGGTGAAAAGGGCTCTAACTTGGCCTCTGCTGGTTTTTAAGACATGTGTGACGTTAGTGTCGCAGGGATGTGTCGACGTTATTGCCGCAGGGATGTATTTTTCTCTCATCTAAGATTAACCAACAATTATCTTATGAATTACATTATCTTACAGAGAGCTATTATCTATCATAAGCCCTTCAAAGTATTTTAAAAATAACATGTGATGTATGGCAGCCTTTTTTTACGACGTGGCAACGCCCGATTGCGCGTTTAAGCTGAATGACAGACATGAGTTTTTAGTCATTTCCACTGTGTAAATCTGTGTGTATGTATTTGTTTTTGCTTATTATAATTATTATTATTGTATAATACATATCTATAATATAAATATAAATGTTTGACTCAGTTTGTTGATATGTGGCATCATACCGTCTGATCGTTCCTAGGTCACCATAATAAATAACCTCAAAGCGATACCGGAGGCAAACACGGCGTCGCTGACATTCTTAATATTATTTTGTAAACTAATTAGAATATAACACAATGAGCCGTAACTACAAAGAAGACCAGAGCAATGAAATTGAAGCTCTTGATTCCATATATTGTGGAGAAATGGACGGTAAGTCGCTAGTCTCATCTCATCTCGTCTCGTCTCGTCCAAAAACCAAACACTTAATTGCCAAAATCAACTTGTCTTTTGCAGTCCTACAAACAGAGCCTTTCCACAAATTTCAAATTCCGATTGCGACAGAGGAGTACTACGCCGATTCAGCGGAGGACGGTGAGAAGGGTTTGGCGTGCAAACTGGTGTTCACATACACAGCCAAATATCCAGATGAAGCACCGTTGGTGGAAATCGAGGATGCCGAAAATTTTGAAGACAATTTCGAAGCACAACTGCTGGAGCAGCTGCGCCTTACAATTGAAGAGAACATTGGCATGGAGATGATATTCTCGCTGGTGAGCAGTGCCCAGGAATGGCTGAATGTGCAGTGGGACGAGCACAAGAAGCATCAGGACGACGAACGGGCGCGCAAGGTGCAAGAGGTCGAGGAGGCGGAACGCAAGAAATTTGAAGGCACGCGTGTGACTGTCGAGACATTTATGAAATGGAAAATAGAGTTCGAGGAGAGCACGGGCATTGCTGTCAAACGGGAGAAGAACAATGACTCTAAGAAGCTGACGGGCAGGGAGCTGTTTATGTGCGATAACACACTGAACGATTCGGACATCAAGTTTCTGCTGGAGGCCGGTGAGAATATCGAGAATGTTAAAATCGATGAAACATTGTTCCAAGATATTGGCGAACTCGATTTGGATGATGACGACGACGATGATGATTGGGTGCCCGGCGCCGATGATGATGATGATTAGGCGGCATGTTGCGATATTAAAATATATTTTCTATAAGGCATTCTTGTGTTTATTTTGAAAAAATAACAACGCTCAACACACAGTATGGCCTCCAGTTGGTGTTACAAATAAAATGCTAGTTTTGCTATTAATTTAATCCAATCCATTTGGCTTTTGCATGCTCATTTCGGATAATTTAATGCCATGGCTGTGAACAGGTTCAATGTCGTCCAGGTCGAAAAACTCGTCATCACTTCCATCTTCATTTGGCTTGCATGGAGCAGAGATTTGCATTGCATCTGGCAGTCGTTCTCGTGGAAAACTAAGATTTGCCCATTTGCCTGGCACTAGCTTTGGCAGTGTAATCTCAACCTTGGTAGCAAACATTTGGACCGAAGCCTTTTGTACATTGATAATCTGTGCATAAAAAATGAAAGCGTAGTTTCAAATTTGACTTTTGATCCAAACAATAAGATTTGGCTTACACCGCGGAGTTCCAGGTCCAAGTTAAACTTGGCGTTTTCCTGCTCTGGAAATACCAGCATTATGTGCAACCGAATCGGGTTTACTTCTACCACGCTTTGGGCGTAATGGTATTTTTTGGCATAGACTGCGATAACCATATTTGTGCCCGTCTGATGCCAATCGTAGCGGCATGTAACAACCTTTTTGTCATCGTCCTATTGTGCATGAATAGATAAGTAGGTAAAGTAGGTAAATCATGTCATTGTTACTACTTACATCTTTAACAAATTTATGTTGACCATAAATACAGCCCTTTTGGGCCATAAACTGTGCAAAATCGGAGGTACGTTTCTGGCAGCATGACCAAAATTTTAGGCCCTCATGGAATATGGGTACGCCAGGATGATAAGTGCACTCGCTGTCGTCGCTGCTCGTGTTCGTGTACGAGTAAGTGCAGCCATTGTTTTTACAGCTGGTGCTCATAGCAATGCCACTGTGTAAAGATTATGTGTCAATGGATTTTCAAATCAAAAAAATTAAATTGATAATTTTAGTTACTCTTCGCTAACAGCAGTTGCAGCGGGAGCAGCAGTTGGACTGCTTTCCAATGCATCAATGGATTCCTTTAAGGCAGGAGCCACCGTTGGCCGCAGGACAGTTAATGGCGTTTCTATGGCTGGTCTTGGCTCTTCCTTTATTGGAGCGCGCACTTTAACTTCCACCGGCTGGCATTCATCCTTATCGTCGTTGACCGGCTTCTCCGGCTCTGCAGGTTTAATGTCCGAGTGTTTAGCCAAGGTGCAGCCTTTGATGTTGAGGAATTCAGTGAAATCCACCGACTTTTTACTGCAGCATGACCAGCCCTTGTAGGCGTCGTGGAAGAACGGAGCGCCCGGATGATGCCGGCAAGAATCTGTGCGCAAAAGAAAACAATGTATGTTATATTGTCGTCGATGTTCTTGTTTCGACATTTAATGTACCATCCGAATTAGTGGCAGGATCGAAGCGCTGGCCGCAACCTCTATTGTAACATTGTAGCATGGTTATCTTTCTTATTGTATAAATATTTGTCACTGCATTGGTCTAGAAAATTCGCCTACAATATGTGTAGTGTGGAGGCAGGCTGATTATCGTTCACAGAGACTGTCAACTTATTTGGAAGTATGCCACATGAATATCGATAAATTATCAAATAGTGTTACAGCGACCAGACATAGTAACGGACTTTTGAATATCCGCTTAGAGCAAACAAACCAGTATTTTTGGTTTAGAAAGGCAACCAGTTGAAGAACAATTAAAACAGACAATTTAATTAATATTAATTGAATAAAGAATTATGGAGCTCATTTCGAAAGGGTCTTTAATCTTCGACGAACAAAACCGGAATTAAAATATAAATCAATTAATGCAAATGTTTTGAAGGTCAGTTTGATACTTGGTCTACGTGAATGCTGCACAGGATTTACCAGCCGAAACTCCCAGAAAGGTGGGTGTATGTGTGTGTCTATGTTTGCTGACAAATTGAGTCATGTAGCAAAAGCTAATTACAAACCGGATGAAACGAACGATATGAAACTGAGATATAAATCGAGTAGGGCTGATTGTTCTGAGGTTCAAACTTCGCTACTGCGATCATATAAACACAATAAAATGTACGTGGGACATGAGTACGGTTTGAATAATTGCCCGCGGCGGCAACACATAAATTGAGCTTGCACTCAAGCGTTCAGCAAGTTGTCATTGCTTTAAAAATTCTTGTGGTCAGCAAGGTTATCAACGCCGCGATGGCTGCCAATTGGCAATCGTTGATTGCGATTGGCCTTTTGTCGATTTTACCTGCACTTAATACAAATTATGACAAGTCCGGGGCAAACATCTACATTTTTTTTTTGTTGATTCGTCGCGTTAGCAATATTGTTGCAGTTGCTGTCGCTGTTGCAGTTGCTGGTGCTGGTGCTGTGAATCATGCCGCCTGCACCACCACCACCGCTAATGATCTGCGAAGGCTTTGTTGCTTGGCTTTGCTTTGCATTGTTGTGCAATTGTGTACCCGAGAATTGTATCTCTTTTTTCCTATGATTTTTCGTCGCTCTGCTATGCAACTTCTCGCATTAATAAAGAAATATAATAAAAATTAGAGGCTTTATTTGCCGTTTGCCACTGCTGCTGTGTGTCCCAGTCTCAGTGTCAATGGAAATTAACACCGCTTGCACACCGGCCTGGCCTATAATAGGCGTCTACGTAGTTTAGCATACAATGGCAAACAGCAACAGCAACAACTGCAACAATAACGAACGACAGCATGCAATTGTGCGCTGCGGCATGTCACTCTGTCGCAAAATGCAAAGACAAACGCTTGCACAGATTTCTGGCAATTCGCAGTGCAAAATCAACAGCAAAAGCAGCAGCAGCAGCAGCAAAAACAACAAGCAAACAAATAAACATTCCAAAGCCCATAGCCATACATGGCGATGACGCTTATTCGGTTCACACTTCAATGGCAAGCCCCAGCCACAGCCCTCGATCTGAGCTATATAGTTATTGCCGCTGCCGTTGCCGCTTGGCCAACGATAAGCATCGCATTCAATTGCATCTATATTACAAGCTTCTAATTATGCAATACGTAACAAATGCTCACGTTGTACACTTGCACAATATTTGTCTTAGAATTTGGAAAACAGCCCTTAAACGTAAATCGATCTGATACCCAGATATTAAAACTTTTCTGGGAAGTTCGAACTTTGTACATAAATTTTATTTTTATATTCACTAAATCCAAATTAAAATTATATATATTTTAAAATATCATAAGTCACCGAAACAATTTAATTACAAATTTCGTTAAATATAATAAATCAATTCTGAATATTGTGCTTAAGTCTTAGAAAAATCGATATACAAATTTACAAAAGGTAAATAAAAACCATAAATTTTAGAAGAATTTTGCATTTTCTAAAAACTACTATCCTTAATTCAAGTGCATGTTTTTCTTAAACAGCATTTACAACAACAAATCATTTATTTTCTAAAATTAAGATTACATATGCACATATATTTTCTGTGAGTGTAGACGTAACAGTGAACATCACAGCAGAGTGATAACTTAGCTGATTTGTTTGCTTAACGCTTGCGCGCATTCAAGTTCGTTTCCTGAGTCTTTCGTTTGTTGTGCATACTTAAGCAATTGCAAACAACCAACAGCAATGGATTGGTGTGTATTTTGTTGCCCACACGACGCACACACAAGTTAAACACAAATTGCATATTTTACACATTTATTTACAACAGCATTAGATATATATTTTGCCTAGGCGCCTCATTAACTGACTACTTACACATTGACTCGAATCAACTCAACGCGACTTGCCTCGACTCGACTCGCCTCGTGTCCTGGACTCGACTCGGGAACCAGCCCACCACCCCCAGCCAGTCTCAGAAGTAAGTGTATCGCGTATTATATGGACTGCTGTAATAGTTGAATGTTGCATACGATGTGTCGGGCGTTTGAAATGTTGTGCTGAAATACGTTGGATCAACACCGCCGGCTGCCGCTGCCACAGCTGCCACCGCTGCGAAGAGAGCGAAAACAGGTAAAACAGAAAGAAACAAAAAGGTTTGTCAATTCGGATTTTGGCGGTCATTTCGTACTTGGCATAATTACGAGTGCGATTGCAACAACAATTTACAATTAATAATGTTAAGCTTGGGCGGGTGCACTTGAGATTAGTGGTGTGACTTTTACTGCTGCTGCTGCTGCTGCCAACTGGTAAATTCCAAGTGTGGGCGTCAACTGGCCAAAGCCGACACATGTTGAAGGCTAAGCGCTTCGTCAATCACAGCTTGTCAATTGCTCGGTCATGTGTCCAGCAGCGCCAGTTGAGCATGACTGTTTTCTGAACCCCTGCAAGCTGTCTACACTTAGAAAAAAAAGTTCTTACTAAAATTAAGCCATTGTTACCTCGAGTATCATTATACCTCGAGTCGAATATATCTGCCTCTGCAGTGGCATTAAAAGCACCTCGATGAAAATCTCTCGACTATAATTTTCTTTTTGGCAAATTATCTCAATTTGTTTTCCTGGTGTATATATTTTTATTAGTGGGGGTGGCTGGCAAATTGCTCGCATTCGTTGCGGTTGCAACTGTTGTCTGTGCCACAATTGCGGCTTTTGCGTCAGTTTTGTGGTCATAGAGCAGTTGACCATTAAGCTACTAACGCGTTTGTTGCACTTTCCACAGCCGTCTAGCCACAGGCAGTCCTCATCGGGAAGCATTGCGCTGCGTAAGTTGTTGTTGTTGTGTGTGTGTGTGTGTGTGTGTGTTACGTACAGAGAACTTTGGATATGCAAAAATTAATTGCACAATGGCCATTTGGCTGCTGATGGCTGGCAAAATGGTATCGGTTATGCGGCTACCATGGCAGCCAGGTTACCAGGCTACCAGGCTACCAGCCAAGCAGTCGCCAATCGTGCATAAATTGTCAAATTGTAAAAATTATCTCAACTTAGTGTCGTTTGTTGTTTTCATTTATTCGTTTTTTCGCTTGTCCATTGTGAAATGTCTTTCCATGAATTTGTGTACTAAGTAACTCCAAATCCTCTAGCTTACTGGCTCTCAGCCAACAATAATACAACCAAAAAGAAAAAAAACTTGCTCCATTTCGTTTTTCGTTCGATTTGCAAGAAAAAAAGAAACAATACCAAAAACAACAAAAAATGCAAGTAAGACTGCCTTCATCAAATATGCTCGACTGCAAGATACCTTAAACTAAAGGTCTACAGCATGCTCGCTCCAAACATGCACATGCCCCTTCAAAATAATTGTATTAGTTTATAGGGTATACAAGAAGAGGAAAAAAAAGAACTAAAACTGCAAACTACAAACATATTTGGCAAAGCATTAGTCTCGCTGACCCCTCTCTCTTTCTCCCTGTCCTATCCATCACCCTCAAAATCCACATAGACCATGCAAATGTCTTGTTGTGTGTGTGTGTGTGTGTGTGTGTGCTCATTGAGCTCATAGACAGGCTGCATTTATAACCATATGGGCCTCAAGTCTTGACTGCTGCAGCAGCACCTGCTGCTTGGGGCCAACACATTTGCTTGTCGTTCAAATTGTTGATAACTTTTTTGGTTTTGTTTAATTTTGTATAGTTGCTTGTTGCGGTACTTTAGTCGTCATAAGCTGACTGGCATGTCCAGACGATAGTCAAATTTGTTGGATTGGAGAGAGCTAAGTTCGCAATCCATAAAAGGAGAATGCAGAAGGTGTGTTTTGGTTATTGGCCACATTTTAATCTAAATGTGATAAGGAGAGATTTTATAGGGTTAGTTTGGTAACCATTTTATAAAACGGTAGTAAATGGCATAGGTTGAATAGTTTGAGTGATTTGTTTGCCATGTGCTGCTCAACTATGCAAAGTGTGGGCCAATTAAAACTGAGTAATACTTGTTGCCATGCCGATATAATATGGGTCTTTGAGACTGCTTTGTAAGCTGATTTAATTATTACTTAGCTGTAGCATTAAACAATTTAAAAACGCCTTAGCTGTGTTTAAATACATTCATTTTGAGTTCATGTATGAATTATATTTGAACAGCTCAACTGACAACCGTTTGAATGAAAAACTAAATGCTTGAATATATGAAATTTGTCGTGAAATAAACATAAACTTAAAATTGACTTTCGTAAACCAGTTTTGAGCCGTCACTAAATGGTTTATATCGGGTTTGGTTTAGGTTTAAATAAGTTGAAAGCTTTTGTACCGATTCGTAAAAGTAATGCTGAAAAATCATAAATATGCTGATTGGTAGATGGGTAGATGCAAAAGATAACCCCCAATACACTTGATTTGCCAGATTTCAACAGCAGCTTTCGATGAATACCTAATAGCCATGTTTCTTTCACTTTTGAAGTGCTCCTCTAATTCCACAATATCTCTTTTGACTACCTCATAATCTTGTGCCCACTCGAAAGTGAAAATTGAAGAGTGTAGCCCACGTCGTTACATTGTTTGTCAGTTTACTACCGACGCGTGTCGCTGTACTTCAAAGCAGTCTTTGTTAATTTGACGCTTGTTTTGTGTGCACTTACAATAATTGCTACAAGATATCATGAAAAACGTACGATTATATCAACAAAAAACCAAAGTGGTGCATTTGTATGTAAAAACTAAAAACAAAAACAATAAAAAAAAAACACAAAACTACAAAAGTAATATTGACTGCAAGTCGAGTGTCGACTGGCAGAGAAAAATAAAAATTGTGAAAAAATAAAATTTGATGTGCATTTTTGGTTTTGGTAAAATTGGTTTTTGTTTATTTCAAATTTAGATTGTGTTCAACTAAAAACAATAAATTTCGAGTTACAAATAAAAATTTCCGAAAGTGTATAAAACATGTGCGAAAAATAAAGTTTGATGTGCATTTTTGGGTTTGGTAAAATAGTTTTTGTTTATTTATAATTTAAATGTTTAGTTTTCAGCGAAAAATATAAAAATTTCGGGTTACAAATAAAATAAAATCAAAATGTATAAGATCGGATCTTTTGTGAACATAATTCAAATTATATAAAATCTGACAAAATAAAATAAAATGAAAAGAACATAAAAATATAAACAAAAGAGCAGCATAATAATAATTAAATTGATGGGTTTGCAATTAGATAACAATAATTCAACTAAATAATACCTAATAAACAATTTAATTATTAAACATTACGATTATTAGTTTAATTATTATTTTTTCTATTTTTTTTTTTTTGTAATGTTAGCTTGTGCGCTGAGCGTATGCGTAGGTGTTTATGGGTGTGTGTGTGTGTGTGTGTGGGTTGGGGACGGGGTGTGGGATAGGATGGCCTGGGATTGGAGCGGATGGTGGAACTGCTTGCGGGCTTAATTAGGAATCGGATTGCAATTTCTCTTTCCGGCGCTGCATTTGGCATTGGCAATACAGTAAGCAGTGTGCATATGCATGTGTATGTGTGTGTGGAAGGTTGTGTGTGCTTGGGCTTATGGCTGTGTGTTGTTGTGTGTGCTTGTGTGTGTGTGTGTGTGTGTGCAATTAACCAAATATTGTGCCTGTGAATTGGACGTGAGTTGGAGGGTAAGTTGAAAGGCAATAATTAAACAATTAAAATGCATAAGCTAAAAAAAGACTTCATATTTAAACACTACTTCAATTGCACTAATAAAGCTTTGTTTGTGAGTGTGTGCGTGTGTGTGTGTGTGTGTGTGCGTGTGTGTGTGTGTGTATGTGAGTTTATGTGCATGTGACTTGAGAATGGCCTAGGTTCTACTATTGTTTAGACCGTGCGTCTGAATGTATTACTTTGCTGTGGTGGCACAAAACCGAAACCAGAGGCGCCAACAACAACACCGCTTGACTCATCAACTGCATCTGGGGGCGAGGGTGGGAACAAAACGGGTCCTGCAAAAACAAGAACAATCAAATGTACAACAAATATAGAGAATACCAGAATACATGATAAAAGTATAACTAATTTATATCTGCAGATGATCAAACGTATCCAAAGTGACAAATGATCTTTACAAATCTTAACCAGAGCACAACCGTAAAGATCACAATTTAAAAAAAGATTAAAATAAGATAGTTATCGAAATTAATTTGATTTCGAACAGTAAATTCGGATTGTGAGTAATTTTAGTATTTTTTGATGTGAAAACTATATCAATTTGTGTGTTCTGCTCAGGTTGGAGAGTCTCTTTTTGATTAAACTGTATTTTGGGAGTAGCCACTTGGATATTTCCATATAGACAAGCTTACCTCTGTTCTGGCGGGGATCGCGCACCTGGGGCGCTGAGGGCTGTGCTAGCGCCAGAGGATCGAAGGCAAAGCGGGAACGGCCGGGAAACTGTCCTAGAAAGTATTGTTGGCCAGCAGCAAAAGCCAGACACAGGCACAGAGCAGCGATGGTGACTAACTGCAAAGACAGGGGGAGAGAAGGAGAGAGCTCAAAATTAATAGAATAGACATTGATATGCTTAATGCGCTCAGTTTGTTGGTTTCTTGGCAATACGACTGGCAAATACGGCCAAAGCGATTAAGCCATTGAAATGTATGTCATTGCCAAAGCGGAGCTAAGCATATGAAAAACAATTAAACCAGCAATAACAGCAGCAGCAGCAACAGCAACAGTCAACCATAGAATGCCGCTCAAGTGTACTTGAGTCGAGCACGAGCCATGTTTCAAGTGCTTAGAGCCAATGGCCAATTGCCAAGAGCCAATAGCCCGTTTCGGTTCTTCGGCCATTTTTCATATGCAGAGCGAGTGATACGTGTAATTAGCGGCGATTGCATAAGAAAAGGAAACAAATTTATGACAATTGGCAACTCAAGTTTCCAATTTCAATTTCATAAAACGCTGACCCGATTCGCATGCAACGAATCTAAGGCAGTGATAAGCATTCAGCTGCAGCTCGTTAAGGAGCAACGAATTGTCTGCTTTTTATTTTTGTGGTCAGCTCTTGTGGAAGCTTGCGGCGGCATTCATCAATAAGTCGAATGCAGCATGCTGTGCAAATTGGCTCTGTGGTTATAAATATAGCTGGCTGTCTGCGAGGCGCTTGAATTTATTGTTTTCTCATTGAATGGTCGACAGGCTGGGGCGCTAAAATTGGCAGCTTCGGTAACTGTGCCACAAAGTGTGGCGGGTGTTCCATATAATGTCTTATTTAAAGCTGTCACGCAATTGGCTCACACTTGGCACTAATCACAGGGCCTACAAAGAGCTATTAGAACTGGTTTCCAACTACAACTGCCTCATCATCATCATCATCGAATGCATACTAATCAAAGTGTGTGCAGTTCTGTCTGTCTGTAATTGGATTTGTGCCCACACATTCATCCATATTTACCAAGTAATTGTTGGGATTTTGCCATGCTTGGGTTTCGTTGTGGCTTGTGGCATTTCCAAAGCTTTTTGCTTCATTAATTGCCTAATGGGCCGCGCCTGCTGTCTGCAATCGCCAATGCACTGCAGGGCGTATGCGCAATCTCATTTTTCTTTTGCTGGCCAGCATGTTAATCTAAGCAAGCGAATTTCGTTGTTGATTTTTTGCTACTGCAATTGATTTAATATGCTGCAAAGTGTTTACAAGCACCCTACACATACAACAAAAATATCACAAGCAAGTAACAAGAATAGCAGCAGCAGCAACAACAACGCTAATTGCTATTAGCAAAAATATGCATACGACAATAGCAACAACAACCACAACAACAACAACAACAACAACAGCGAATTCTGAAAAATGTCTTGGAAGTAAATAATCAAAAAAAAATATGCAAACAAGGCGACCAGTTGCCAACGTCTAGACTTTAAAGTTTCGCCAACTTGTGAAAATGAATTTAATTAATTCATGCCTGTTGTTGTTATTTTTGTTGTTGTTGTTGCATATGTCTTCCGAGTCGCAGACCCCCCCCCCGTCTATTGCCACATTAGAGTTAACAGGCTTAGAAGCTCAATCTGGCAGTTGTCATCTATGCTATCAGAGAACTAAACAATCGCATTTAAGCCATGATTAATACCACCTTTGTGGTGTGGGAGGATTTAATAGGGGATCAGCTGACAAAACTCTTGGCTATAGGCCGGCCAACTTTTGATCCGTCATAATAAATGCGACCAAAAAAAAAACATTTCAATTTTCAAATCCAAATAAAGGAAATGAATATTTATCTGTGTGTACACTGAGAAAAGTAATTGTTCAAATTCAAGTTACAAACTAGAACAGAAGTTGGATATTTACATATTTTAAACGAGTTTTGGTTTGAGGATGCAATTATTAGAAATTTAACAAAATCGAGAATTGAAATCGAACCTTTGTAGTGTTGAAAGTGATTGCACTAAGCAAAATTGTTGTGTATGTCTTGAAGTTAATTTGCATGAGCATAAAACTCACTAAATATGATGGGAAAAACTGCAATGGAAATGATTTGAGATAAATGAAATATGCGTTTTAATATGTCGGATATTTTTGAGTTAAAATAGTTTTAAGGGTAGTTTGTGCAGGGGTCCTTTCGCTGAGTGCAACTGCCGCACGCTGGAAGCTAGTGTGGACACTGTGGTATGCTACACATGTAAACCGTCAAAATGTCGCCAGCTGTGAGCCGGAGGCTGCGTTTCCACTACATGTCCACACATTTGCATTTGGGCATTCTTCGCATCGTTGTGGACAACTACTCAGTTGTGATTGTGGCAATGCCAGCAGATTTTGAAAGTGATCGTTTAGTCAAATTAAATAAATTAAGCGCAGTACTTGCTGGTTGCTTTTTTGACTTAGTTTTTTTTTTATTCGTTTTGTTTTTACGGCTAGCCGCAAGGAATCCGCACAGAAATTGCCACTCCAAAACCGTGCAGCTAATGTGAGTTAATTTGTTTGACTCTGAGACATGAGAACAAAACGGTTTCTATTGAAATTGCAATCATTCCACATGGCAGGTCTAATCCACTTTACCCCGCAACACCCTTATCGAAGCCGCAGCAAATTAGTTGAACAAATGACCTTAGATATGATTTCGTAATTGGGCGGCGCTTGGAACGCTTGGCAGCTTGCTAGGCAAACATGGCAACAAACAATAACAACAGCAACAACAGCAGCAACAGCAGCAGCAGCAGCAGCGAGCAGCAGCAGCAACTGTAGACTGTTGGCCAACGGCGGCTTATTCGAAAACCCACCCACCCACAAGCAATGATTAAGTGCAGCAACATGTGAGCGTGCCCGTGCCAGCTCATAAAAGCCTAAATAAAAAAAATCACAATAGCAACAACTGGAATAGAGTACCACAACAGTGCCTTGTTAGCAGCGACTTGATATGCTCTGGACACAAAAGCTGATGGGCTTACTAAGACTCAACGAAAAATCTCCTTGGAGAATCAATAAAAAACTTATTTAAATAATTGTTCTATTTTTTGTCTACAATTTTACTTCAATTGCTGCAATTTGAAAAACTAATTATTTTCATTTATAACTTTAAAAGTTCAGATCTAAATCCATAAAATGCTAACCAAACTCTACAAAGTTCAATTAAATTGTTAAGCTTATTTCAGATTATTTTTTGATTGTGCAACTTAAATTGAATTTTGTATGATTTTTGTTTACAGAGTATCTAAGCTCCTGAGCACATGAGTTTGCACAAATTTTTAGTTGTTTTTCAATCAGATTTTTCATTTCTGCGCTGGCATTTATTGGCGTTTAGATTTTGATTGGCTCAAATGTGTAGTAAAAATAAATTATTTTTATTACTTTACAAGCTGAAACCCAAAAAAAGAAAAAACATTGAATAATCAATACCAGCAGGTAACTGGAGTGCCTGGTATTTTCAAAACAGTAACAACAACAACAAAAAGAAACAAAAACCCATATAAAAAACTAAAATAAACTCGAAATGAACTTTCAATTAGTTGTTCCGGGCAAATGGTGCGATACTCTCAGGCTTAAGCCAAAAATTTGCATGGGATCAAAAATGAGTCATGTGCAGAAGAAAAATGGAAAATGAGGCCTGTTCAGTTCAGCTGGGGCGTTAATTAATCTTATTTAAATGGATTGTCATTTGGCAAGCACAAGCATTGCAAATTTTGTTTAATGTACACTTTTCTGGACAGTTGCAAAAGTGAATGTTGAACAATTGAAATGCGCTCAAGTTTACGCAGCCACACAAAAATGAAAATAAGTTGGACATTGTTATCGCTTGTTAATGATTGTTAACGCCCACAATCAGCAACAACAGCAGCAGCAGTAGTAGCAGCAGCAGCAGCAGCAGCAGCAGCAGCAGCAGCAACAGCTTAGCAGGTAACTCCAGATGCTAATATTGGCCAGGTTAACGCTCGATTGAGCAACTGTACATTGACTTTCAACACGGAAGCATTGAGCTCTAGCTTTAGCTTTGGCTCCAGACCCATGGCTCCCCTGGCCTGGATGTCTTTTTCGATTGTAGCCTAAAGTCGAATTGAGCGTCGACTGTCCGTTGTATTTAGTAGGTGCAACAAGATAAACAACTGCAAAAGCAACTTTGAATTACTTTGAATTGCGTTTAATAGCTGGAAATGATGCCAGCGCCATGCCTGAGATTGTTGCTGACTTTGAGGCTGTGAGCAGCTGCCCGCTGATCGCAATTGCTCAAGCAATTATCAAGCATCAATTTGCCACAGTTCGTTGGTTAGGAAGTGCAAAATTGTCCAAACTGGTCAGCGTGAGAATCGAAACACTTTTCCTTTTCCTGCTGCCGCTGCTGCTGCTGCTGCTGCTGTTACTGTGTCGTCTATTGCTGCTCCCAAATTGAGTTCAAGTTCATGCTGCAACAAAATTCGTAGCAAATTTGTAGCATTTAAGCCATGACAAAATACCAACACACGACGCACATGTCGACCGACTGTGCCTGACTGACCGACTGACAGACTCACTGACTGTCTCTGGCATGCCTTATAAATATGGTAATGGTTTGGCCCCGTCCCGAGTCCGCTCGGGCGATAAATCTAACATAACTATTTTGCAAGCCCCAATACACGCTCACCACTCGCATGTGGGCAGCACCACCAGCGCCACCACCACCACCACCACGAACTCTCCAAACTGTAGCTGGACATGTGGAACATGTGTACGCCAGGCACTTGCCATGCGCACTGACTGACTGACTGACTGACTGACTAACTGACTGGCTGACTGACTGGCTTGAACATGGTTCCAGCTCTGATTGCGACAGCTGCGCGTTTCAGAAAAACGCTAATCGCACCGCACTAACCGAATCGTAATATAAAATTGCCTAAAAAATCACAAAAATAGGTAAATAAAAATCGAAACATTAACTGTTGTTCGCCACCGATGCGAATCCTGATATCAAATAACATGGTACCAGCAACGGGTACTGGATGCAATTGGTCCAAATATGTTTGGAGGAGAGTCACACACGACTGGCGAGAGGATTCGTCGTGAACTAAATGAAGTCAAGTAAACTGAGCTGGTATAAGAAAAAAGGTTTTTTGATATTTTGAAGTACTGTGGAGATTCGATAAGGAGTTTGTTTCTGCTTGGAATTTGTTTTGAATTGATTAATTAAACTTAACTTGATTGATTGATTAAAGTATTTGAATGTTCAATCGAAAAATACTCGTAAATTGGAAAAATTCCGCCAGGTGTTGAATTTAATATTAATAAATGTTTGAAGTTTCTCGAAAATGAAGACGTTCTAGTTCCGATGTCATTGAAAATTACAGTTATTATTTCTGTATTAATGCATATATTATTATAAATAAATATTAAGTATATGTAATTATGTCGCACAAACAAGTATTAATTAAATTCATAATAATAGAATGTGGACTAAGAACTAAGCGAGCAGTGTGAGTGTGAATTCAACTGTGCAGTTCAAATAAAATACATGCTAAGCCTGCTTTTAAGCCTGGCCTAGACACACACACACATACACAGCCAAATGATGGCTGGCAAGTACGCATGACAATTGCTGAGAGTGTGTTTTGTGTGTTGAGCAAGTGTCACATTGATGCGCGACATCTTCATTAGACCATATAGACTTGTGTGTGTGTGTTTTTATGTGTATTTGGCCTAAACGGGCCCAAGCTGAGGAAGCCATGCGCAACGCAAGGTAATTGTAATTTATGGCAATTAATTTGAATTTCTACATGCAAAGCGTGTAAAATGCAACGACGAGGACAAGTTGATGGCGATGCCAACGACGATTAAACCAATGAATTAAAGTGATTGTCGAGCAATTAATAAATCTCTTTTTTTCGTTGGTTTTTTTTCTTTTTCAAACATGGCTAAAGCCTAATCGAATGCGATGCAGCCAGCAGGCTGAGAGCGGTTCCCAAGGTGCCCAACAAATGTAGGCTGGGATGAAACGACAACTGCCGACTGCCGAGTGCCGGCTGCAGTTGAAGTTGCATAACTTGTGGCTCTAATGAATTGAACGCTGTCGCTTTTCATAGTTGTTTAATTTATGGCCATTGCACGTACACACGCACATTCATGCACATTCATGCACACTCTGGCACACTCATGCACACTCTGGCACACTCATGCACATTCATGACGATGCTGCGCCACACACGCAATGGCCAAGAAGTTGGTCAGCAACAGCGCCAGTTTTGGTCACTTTGACTGTGACTCTGACTCTGGCTTTAGGGGCATTTACACATACATATGTGTATGTGTATGTGTGCGTGTATTGTCGCGTGTGTATCGCACTTTTTCAATTAAGTTGCAAAACGCATGCCCAAGCACGTTTTTTTTTTGTTGTTTTTTTCTTATTGCGATTGCGTTGCTGCTGTTGTTGCCTGATCTGTTAACAAGTGTCTGCCGCTTGTCTGCTGCGACCGCGGCCTTCAACGTGAACTTGAACTTCCCCTCTCACTCCGTTGCGTTTGCGCTGGTTTTTCTGCGTGTAATTGGTGTACATTCTGCAAATTGAATGCCTACACTTGCATTTTGTCCACGCGGAAATTGTCAAATGCGTGTTTGACTGCATAATAACATACTGTATGTATTTCACATGCTGTACGATTTATGGCCTGGATGTTGAATGGAGCTGTAGATGTGGCACGCCCCCAGGCAAAGTCTATTGTCTGCGACTTAACAGCCTAATAGCCAGTTACAGACAGATATATGCATATGCATGTTTATCTCTGTGTGAGTATATTTAAATACGTTTATGAATAGTCCCACATACATATGTATATGTTCATCTATATATAGATATATGTATGTATGCTTGCGGTGTAGCTTTGTCATGTCTTTAATGCCGACAAAATGCTCGCCACAGAAATTGACACACGACAACGGGCAAAACAGTCAACAGAGTTGGCCATAAATTCACGTGGCCAATAAAAATTCTGAATACCACAATAGCCTTAAAGCCAAATAAATGTAGACTCAATTTGAGTACGTTATGGTATGGTTGCGTGTGTGTGTGTGTGTGTGTGTGTGCCTGTCAATGGTATTGCTATTTCTATTGCATTCGCATTGGGCTGAGCATCAATGTAAATGCTGTGAAAATTGTCACTAAACAAAAGACTTAGGCAACGAACTTTTTTTTTGTTGCTACGCAAACAAAAATTGCGCATACGCAAAACATAAAAATGCAAAAATTTTGGTTTTTATTTGTACACTTTTCGCGAATTGCAATACTTACGAATTTCATGTTGATTTTATTGGTTTTTGTGTTTTGTATTTGTAAGATGTTTGCTGAGCGCTGAGCTGCAATTAGTTAACAAAATATTTCAAAAATTAATTCGCTTTTAATGATTTATTTGGGCACTGCACTTTTGATACTTTTTATATTATTATTATTTTTGCTTTACAACGACACGACACGCGATTTTGTTTGTTTAAATTATTACATTTGTTTTTTTGTTGTATATTTTTAAATTTGAAAGCTCATTAGCATTAATTGATTCTTTATTTTGAAATAAATATTCTTCGCATTCACGCGACTCAAATGAAACTGAAAGTCAAACGCGTTGCTGGCTAATATTCAAAAATACAACAAACACAATAAGCTGGATGCTGTTCACCTGACAGCTGCCTGTATATTTAAAGTATTATGTGTGTGTTTGTGTGTGTGTGTTTGTGTGTGTGGTGTGTGTAATGCCTGGTTGCGGGAGCACGGCTCTAACGCGGACTCGTCGGATCGTGTGTGTATATGGTACGTACGTACGTCGAGCTGTGCGGTAAAACGTTTAATGAATTCCAACAGAAATGCTCAGTTGATTTTATATAAAGCATGGCAAGCGTGCTCCGTTGCCGTTGCCGTTGCCGACGTCGACATGGCCGTCGTTTGCTTTGTTTGTTTGTTGCGTTTTTGTGAGTGAGTTTTTTTTGTTGTTGATGTTGTTGCTGTTGGTTTCTTTGTCACTCGAGCGCCTTTGAGCTTTGAGTGCAATCGCTGTTGGCCTACGTGCGACACGTGATGGTCGTTGTTCTTGGGCGGACGGTGGCAGCCCAATTAAATGAATGCAACTTTCTACCGAATGCTTTCCGGTAACCAGTTTCCAGTGAGTGCTGCACTTCAATCGGGTCAATCAGTCGGCGTTTCGATGGGCGTCTATGCAAATCGAATGCAAATGTAATAGTAGGAAAGCTGACAAACACCTTGGCTTGATTGCAGGTGAAAAACAATTACAACAACAACCAAGCAGCAGCAACAAAAACAATCCAGCTGTTTTGTCAGCAGTTGAGGCTTTGGCAATTTCTTCCGCCTCTGTCGTTTTGACCGTGAAAATTTTGTATGATTGTTGGTCAGTTGGTCCGTTTGTTTGACTGCTCGTTGTTGTTGTTGTTGTTGTTGCTCTGGCCACGCGTAGTAAGACTAAAAAGCGATCTGATATTGACTTGATTTAAATGACAATTTACGTTTACGATTTAATATGTGGCAATATGCAAAATCATAATAATAATGCACGAATTGCTTGCCGGAAGAACTAGATAGAAGGCTTCAAGCTATTGCCACTTTATAACATACAACATACATATTTATTTTATTGTTCCCATTTGTTTGATTATGTGCCACATAACACGCTTGACATTTAAGAACCTTTTCGGCTGATCAAATAACTACCCGCGAGGGTTGTTTCATCAAATAAGTGTGCTTATATTTGCACTTTCTGCGCAGTTCATATTGTGCCTGTCGAAAAAGGAAGTAGCAAAATGAATAGAATAAATCGATTTGTTCGATCACATTCGATAGCATTACAGTCCTTATCTCTTCAGTACATTCGTTATTAATCTAGAAGAAAATAAAAAAGAAATTGCAAAACAATTTTAACAATTTTATTGAGCGAAAGGCAAGATCTTTGTATGATTTTGTTCTAATACTTTTAATTGAAATCACTATTTTATCTTAAATGTGAAGAACAGCTCTAAAACTGAATGAACAGCCCTCGAAATTCATGCGCTCAATTAAATACAAATTGCACACTTGTCGCAGCTATGCAAGCAATGCGTTTGTTGTATTTTTTCTATCCATGTGTAAGTTGTGGGAAAGTGGGGACTTAGAGAGATAGAGATAGAGAGAGAGAGAGAGAGAGAGAGAGCAGGGCAGAAATGGTGGACTTGGCAATAGCTGGCTAATTGAAATACCAAGTTCAAGTTCAGTTGTCAGCAGGTGTCGGACGCGTGGCGGCCGCAAAATCGCCTTCTTTTTGTGCGATGCAGCAAGTGGCAGCAAACCGCAGAAATCGAATCAAATTGAAATGTTATTTTGTACTTGTGCATAAATCATGTATTTTGCATTGTCTCCAGTTGCCGTTGGGGTCAAGTTCAGTTGGCCAATTGGTAATTGTTGTAAATCCATTGAATAATTAACGTTCTTAATTGTCGATTGCCATTGGCTTTATGGCTGATCAACTAAACAATTAACAAATTGCCTTGCTTCGCGTACTTTGCCTTCTTTGCCTTCTTTGGCTTTCTTTTGTTGCTTTTATGTTGCTTTTTGGCTTTGCTTTTGAGTTGTGCCAGCTTAATTGAAATGGTAGTAGTTATCAATCATTTGAAGCAAATATATTGGCCTCAACGTGCCCTGGCCCGGCCTGAGGTTATTGCCACTTTGAGGAATTAAAAAATCGATGATGCTGACGCTAAAAATGGTTTTGGGCCCAAAACTTGTCTGCACATGACCGATGACCGAGCCGTCGACTACTTATTAATGGATATTTAAATGCGCTAAAAATAGTTGATGATATATTAGTTCAACTATTTGCCAATTAAACTTAATAATCGATAATCTGACTGGCTTATCCAGTCGGTTATTACAAGTGCATTAATCACTGATAGCTCTACACGCGCAAGCAATTATCAACTTTAATCATAAAGCATTTCACTCAAAGAATTGTACAAAATTTACGAGCGAGCATATTCAAATTACACAATTTGTTGAGGAAGTAATCAAATGAGTTCAAAACCGCGGCAACAGGAGCATTAACTTGCCGAAAATGTAAATTGTTGCAAATGTGTCATAACCGGAACAGCTACTGGTTTGGGCACAAAATGCCGTGTAATCGGTGAAAAAATATCGTAAATCAAATTGTCTTCAATTACCTTCAATTATATTTATGTGTTTTATAACTGGGCTAAAACGTATTAAGTTATATCCATTTTGTGTTGGAATTAATTATTTTTATGTATTCTGAAATGCATATTAAAAGCAAAAGAATAAGCCTTGCAATGAAGTATGCATTATTTTTATTGGATTTCAGAATTTATTTATTTCAATTAAGGCATTTCGTGTAATTTTCTGTCGTTCATATCAATCTGCTAATTTATAGAAAATACGAATTAGTCTTCAGGCTAATATCAATGAGAACTTCTTTCTCTATTTTAAGCAAAATATTCGTATTATTCTTAAATCGAATAAATGTTTTTTTTTAGTGTTTAGAAGTAGTTATCGAAATATCTTAAATGTTGTCAAAAATGTATTTATAGAATCACATTACGCCTTTGTCTCATGCCAAGTCCGTCAACCCCATTTGTGCGGTGCATATTTTGGGACAATATTCAAATTGATTTATTTATAGTATACCGTTTGTTGCACTCCAGTCTCAATGAGCATTATTTAATGTGGAAGGCTTTTATTTAACAACATTCAGATTGATTTTTCGGCTTTCACTTTGTAGTAGATGTGAAATTCAATGACCTTACTGCCTCAATGATTAAACGAGTGACGATGCTGCACTTCAATTCTGATATGTATAAATAGATATATATATTTATTTGGATAATTAGTTTCGTTATATGCCAATTAGCGGCGTGTAGAGGAAGCGTTGAATTCTAAGGTTGATGCTTCCTTAGACGCTTGACAATATTGTTTTACAGTTACGATTGCAACAACAATTGCTATTGTTGGCAATTAACTAATTGTGCCCAAATGTGCATGACGAATTATGAAAAGTGAGTGCACAAGTTTAAATACTCAGCATTTCAAAGTTCCGTTCCATTTACAATTCGATTTGCATTATGCACACATACATACAAACATACACACACACATCTCTATTTGTATGCATGTATGTGCATGAAAAGCGTTTATTCTCACGACAGCGACCTTGGCAATGCTGCAGGTCTATGCCAATGTGTGTGTATGTGTGTGACTAACGCATGCTTGAGGAAGAAAACTCTTAAAGCTGAAACTGGTTTTTGGTTTTTCATTAGGCGTCAAGTGAAGGCGCGAATATGCGTATGCAATAAACCACTGCAGCAACTCAAAAATAAAACAACAACAACAACGAATTCCGTTATTTTTTCGTGGTTTTAAATTGAAGTTGGCTCAAACAAGAAACATGTTGCATTTGAGTGATAAACTTTGTTGCCAGAGCTGGAGGCTTAACTACTTTCGATAGGAAAGAGTTTAGCGGCTTGTGATTCGCTTGTCAACAGAGACAATTTGTCGTCATACGTATTAAGTCGTAGCAGTGAATTGTTGTTTCTGTAACTTTTCTCATTTTTGGCGCCAAAGATTTAAACTCTGCGCTGGCAATGCTTCAGACAAGAGCAACAGATTTCAGTGCTGTAATATACCGAAATAAACATTGGATGACTGACTGGTTAATTTTCTGATGTAAGAAAAAGTTTGCTTCTATTAACTTCCGCAAGATTAATAAATCTCCGGCTAATATTTTACCTTAAATATATTTATTTTTAGAAATTGAAATGAATCGCGCCAACAGTGCCAAATAAGTCAAGTATCGATAACACAAAGAGATGAGTACAGTAGTTCGATAAGTGATCAAGCTACTTATTTATTTACTTGTGCGGCAAACAAAAACGCTATGCGTCGTTCCCAGGCGCCATCAGTGCGCAGAGCAGCTAAAATGGGGGCCACTGCTTCTGACTTGAATGTGGAGAAGAAAGTTTATGCGCCCTCGGAAACACAGTGGGGCACAGCCGGAGGCTTCAAGGGTTTCAGGCCATGCCCGTACGATGAAGGCGAGAATCCGCTGAAGGACAAACGCATCTTTCTAATCCTGTGGCGCAAGCAGACCAACAAAAAACATAAAACCTGGACAGGGATTGGAACGCTGGAGGTGACTGCAATTAAAGCAACTTTAAAAGACGAAATCGGCAAGGTGCTGGACGTTCTGACTAGCTTCAAGCCGGAGAAATTGGAAATAGATGCGTTGTTAGAAATTGGCATGAGGGACGTTGAAATTCAGGAAGAGCTCAGCAACGTCGAGCAATGCAACGCCCAAAGAAAAGAAGAAATTGAGAATTGGTATCGCCAGCAGGAGGAATCTGATGGTCTGCTATGCTCCTCTGCCAGCAAACGCCAACGCCCGATGAACATGCTAAAGAAGCCAAAGCTGTCCTCCGAATCTAAATCCCTCAAAGAAAGCTCCATCTGTAGCATCCAGGAAGTTGCTCCTCGTTTCAGGTTAAACAAATATATTTGCATGCTGACACCTGCAGAACTCCAATATCAAACATTGCACTTGCTGGCAGATCATTGCCAAGATTTATGCAAGGTAACTTTTTTAATTTAACTGTATTTTATATTTATATTTATATATAAAATATAACATTTTAGGAATTACCCACTGAATCAGCGCAAATTGTCGGAATAGCTGAACAAATTTGCGATCATCCAGTTCTCCTCAAGCACATGTTGAGCGATCCAATCGTGTCGGAGTTGCTCCTGCCGCATTTACCGCCCTGGCAGGATATGGGCCTTTATGACTCGGCCAAGTTCGAGTTTGTGCATCTAATGTTGGACAATTTGGTTGTGGGACACAAAGAGAAATGTGTTATTGTGGCAAACACTCAGATGTGCTTGGACATCATCAAAGGTTATTGCCAATGCTGGCAAATAGATCACATTCAACTTGAAGACCAAGAACAGGCAGCTACCTTCAATACGCCCAGCATGGAGGATGTCAAGGAGCCAATGGTTGCCCTAATCTTAACTAGCGCGTTGCCAGCAATCCGCTTGAGCTGCTGTAAACATGTGATACTCTATAATTATAGAGGAAGAGAGGAGGCGATGAGATTAATGCCAACTGATGCTGATGCACATATGTATACGTTGATCACAGCTGGCTGTTTGGAGGAGCAACAGTTTCAACAAGAACTGGGCCTAGTCGATGGCGCGGATTTACTTAATCTGCATGTGAATGCCACAAACGCGCTGCTTGCAGCTCGACAAAATGTGGGTGAATGCAGTAATTAGTTAAATGCCAATTTAAACTTCTGTTTCCCTTGCAGACTCTATCAGCTTGGAACCAATGGCAGCCACCATTTAGCGACGCATTCTTAAAGGTACACAAAGCTCGATAACCCAAAGAAGTGATTTCTAATTATTTCCGCTTCCAGGAGACATTTTACTGTGATGAATTGCCCAGCCTAAGATTCGTCTTCAGCAAGCAGTGTTAAATTCGTTGCAATTTGGGCAACTGTTTATTCATTTCTGTAATACTTATTTTTGGTTAAGGCTAAATGGCAACTGTTTCAATGGGATTAATATTACTTCATGAGGCTCTGTAAGGCGTTTATGCGCAGCGAATAATTATTTTCCAGCGCATTGTAAATGACTTCGTCACAGTTGACAATCGAACCGATTTCCAGATGCTTTTCCAGGCGGGTCAACAGCTCATCGCTCGGCTCGGCTGGCAGGCCAATCAGTTCATATTCGGTGGTCACTATGGCGAATGTAAACTGCGGCGGATACGGACGTATGTCATCGACATGAACTGGTACAATATTACCGTAGTCTATGAACAAAATGCTGGGATATCCATCGCCCACCAGTTCCTTGCACACGCCACGGCACCACTTTCCCTTATACTTGGCAATGCACAAACCATTAGTACTGCAAACAAAAATATCGAATTATAATTGACACATTTGTGAGACAATTAAGAGTTGCACTTACTTTGGTGCATAGTATGCACATTTGGCAATGGATTCCCCATATAACTGCAGGTCGCGCTGCATCTGTGTTATCTCGTTGACAAAATCTAGTGTGGTGCAGTGGATCACCCCAAATTTGATGAACGTATTGTCCATAATGACCAAATTGATGCCATGTCCCGTAGGCAAATGCACGTGCTGCAGATACTGCAAGTAAAAATTAATAATTAACATTTAAATTACAATAAACGGTGTAGTAAAGCGGTTCCATATTATTAAGAAACCCTTTCATATTTTAAACAAATCTTGATTATTTACAAATTGTGAATCTGGAGTTTCTTCTTTTAAGTTTCTTTTGTTATAAATTTATTGGAGCGATTTGGTAAAAACTCAGAAAATCCGATCTGACTAAAAATGTAATCATAATAAAAATTAGGGAATTAATTAGTAAGTCAATCAACAAAATATAGAAGAGATTTGCTTATAATAGGATACCCAAAAAATGACGGATAAATATAATCCGCTACAGCTCGTCTCCTGCTGTCTGTTCCACTTTCAATTTATACTTACGTTCTCTTCGTAGCCAGGGTCTAAGCGTGATGGCTCCACTGGCGTCACAATCGTTTTGACCAAACGATTCAGGCTTCTATTTATTCCGCTATCAATGAGGATCACGCGATGCATGCCCCTCTCAAAGTCAAACTCACGCTGCGAGTACTTCAGCAAAAAGGTGTACGTTTCGTCCAGTTCGTAGAGCATGTGGCGCACATTGAGGCCCATATAGTGGCGGTGTACTCCACGCAGCAGCACGCGCACCGCATGGCGGGGAAAGGATGCCAAATAGTCGCTGCACTCGTACAGAGTCTCCAGTGTGGTAATCTCTACGCTGCCGTAATCCACACTGACCACGTAAATGGCTTGCGGATTGTCGACATTCAGCACCATGGCTCGCACAATTTGCTGATCGAATTTATAGATGACCATCTGGCCGCACTGTGGCATCTTACGGAGCGGAGATGCCGCCTTGCCATGCATCTTCACATCCGAGATCAGCTTGTAGTAGGCCACCTCGTCCTTTACCTCCGCTGAGCGCACGTACAAAACGTTGGTCTGCTCAAAGGCGGTGATCTTGACATGGCTGCCAGATGGGGGCAGCTTTGGTATATTCAACATTTTGTCATTTGTATTGTCAATCACTTGAGGACTGATGACTTTAGCACAGATCTGCTTATGGGCAGCGGCAAGTGCATCAAAGCAGCCTGGATTGCAGAAGGGCATCTGACAGAATCGGCAGCTTTTATCCGTATAGCAATCGCAGGCCAAACATTTTTGCAACATTTGCAGCATCAGCTTTGATTCATCAACACGCGACTCGGACTCCAGCTGGCCTTTGGGGCTACACAAAAAAAAATGGGTAAGCAAATAAAAAATAACTGTATTTAAGTTTAGACCACTCACGTGACTATCAAGCGTCCGCATCGAAAGTGAAGCACGGACTGATCCGTTTCAACAACATCGTGGCTGCGGCGCTCCGGCATGAACTCATACTTAACACTCAGATAGCGCTGACTTGGATCATTTTTGGCCAACAGCGAATTCCTGCCATTGTAGTCCGCCTTGGTCACAAGGGGAGACTTGTAGAAATGCGGATGCGCTTTGTTGCCAGTGGACAACACAATGGTGCGTGATTTCAAGTCTATACCGCTGGGCTCACTTGCAGCCACAGCGGTCTCTGCTGTCGTCTTTAGTAAATATGGATGTTCGGATTGATTTGTTCTTGGGCGCCCCTCCACACAACGGACATAACTCGGAAACTGGCGAATTTTTCTCCATGCCGCCTCGAGGGATCTAGCGTAGGTTATAGTAGAATTTCTCTAGTTAAAGATACACAAATAAATTCTTACCCAATATTGTGAAAGTAGACAAAATATACGCGAGATACCAAGCGATATTCGATGTCATAAATAATGGTCTCTCCAAAAAAATTTCTCAGAAATTTGTCCGTAATAAATTCATTCTTATTGATAACCAAATATGGAAATTGCATTTGCTTGTTGCTTCGATGAGCATCCTTTGTACCCTTGTCTTTAGTGGGCGCTTCGTTGACGCTATTATATTTGTTGGAGTTTTCATCATCATAGTGCTGGGCCATTGGATCCCAATCCGCCCAGTCTCCATCTAGCTCGGCCATCGCTATTATTTATTAAATTAATAATGAAATTTCTGATATTCAAAGTATTCGCACGCGTGCAATTCGGCTTGAAAATTGACATTCACACAATGCTCGATTTTAGATATAATCACGGATCATATAGAATCGGTTCGATTTTAATCGAAAATCGTTAATCACACTCATATATTTTTAAGCAATTTATATGCTAAACAATTTTTTATATTTTTGAAGCACTAAATTTATTTTTCGTCCTACGATGATAAGTACACTTTTTTCTTGAGGATTAAAATTATTTTTCATTCATATTTTACTATTTCCTTTTCGCGACACATGCCAACACTTTGGTAGTTTGCCGAAAACCGCGGTCAGAATATATCAAAGTTCGCTATTTTGAATCCGTTAACAGCTGTTCACAGAATACACGCAGGTCAACAATGAGTTAACATTGTGGATTTTAGTTTTGCGGAGTCTAAACCGGACGTCGGTCACGAAATATTTCTGTTATCGGCGGCTATCGGCATACCACCATAGAAGAGGCAACTGCATTGCAATGGGAATAGTAAATTATGAATGAAAAATTATTTTAATCTTCAAGAAAAATATGTGCTTATAAACGCTGTAAAGCAGAGAAAATTAATTTAATAAATAGATATTTTTGTTTTTAGGTTCCACAAGCGATCTGTAAAGTGCGTTTTAACAGAATACAGCGATATATCGTGTTTTGGTGCTTTGCACATCACTAACGCATTGTTTGTTATAAGGAAGAAAAACATAAACAATGGTAAGAAACGAATCGAATTTCGTTGTTGAGCGCATTGTGGACAAACGCATCACTGCCGATGGCAAAGTGGAGTATTTGATCAAGTGGCGTGGATACACTTCAGCGGATAACACCTGGGAGCCGGAGGAGAACTGCGACTGCCCTGCGCTCATCCAAAAGTTCGAAGAGTCACGGGCCAAGTCAAAGAAACGCGGCGAAAAGAAGCCCAAATGCGAGGAAATACAAAAGCCACGCGGATACGAGCGTGGCCTGGAGCTGTCCGAGATTATGGGCGCCACCGATGTCACCGGCGAAATTAAGTACCTCGTTCGCTGGCAGTTTTGCGAAGAGTTCGATTTGGTGGCGGGGACTCTGGTTGCCGAGAAGGATCCACAGCTGCTAATTGAATACTATCAAAAGATCGCCCCCTACACCGGGAACATTGATAAGCGCATGCAAGGCGTACCCGAGGAATTGCGCGCAATTGCGGCTCAGACTGGCTATGCCGTCAGCAGTGCACCCACAGATGCAGTGGAGCCTTCCATTTGCAGCGTTGAGGGCGAACAATCGTTGCCGTCGATGGTGGTGCAGATGGAGCCCAAGCAAGTGCCCATCGAGTTGCCCATTTCCGAACAGAGCGAACAGGATGCCGTCGAATCCGAGCTGGAAAATGTGGGCGTCTCCTATTCCATACCGGTGCCAGGAGTCGGTCACATCGCCATCGATGTGCCAATGGTCGAATAATTAAGATTAACTCACTTTCCAACTAAATACATAAATAATATTTTAAACAGAAATAAAACTTAATTTTGATGGCTACACTTGGCGTCAAGATTAATGGCGCCCAGCTGCCCGGTGCGAAAGAAGCTGATGAATCGGCGAGCAGCAGCCAAAAGATTTGTCATCACCTCCACTTGACCATTGTATTGCTTGACCCGGTGAAACATGCCCTCGTGCTGCGCAAATTCGGCGAGAACGGCGCTGATATTATCGCTGGGACCTGAACTTAATCCCAGCAGCTGCACATAGTCGAGGCGCCTGTGTCGATTCAGCCAGTAGAGGAGGTAATCGGCGATCAGGTCCTCGCCAACGATGTGATCTGGCAAACAGCCGACGAGGGCCAGTTTCATGCCCATCTCATCGTCCGTAACGGACGGCTGCAGTATGCCGGGCGTATCGATCATGTAGACGGTGGGTTGCTCTTGGATTTTGATGCGCTCGCCAACGGATCGCGTCACACCGGCCTCGGCACCAACGCGGGCCGCACTTCGCTTCTTTAGGTGCACATTTCTGAGTACATTGATAATGGAACTTTTGCCAACATTTGGCACACCGATAATCATAATGTTGTGCTCGGCACTCTGCGCTCGATTAAAACGACTGCTCTCCGCCACCAGTTTGCTGGCCAGCGGCAGTATATCGAGTACACCATGATTACGCTGATCCTTGCAGTTTGTGAAGAGAATATTTCGCAATTCAGGTTGTTGGGCTCGTAGCTGCTTGAGAACGGAATGCTGTTGTTTGTTCCCCAGGAGATCTACCTTATTCAGCACCAATATATGTGGCTTGACACCATTGCCTATAGAGGAATGAGCATAAAGTAAATCATGGAATTTCAATTCCCATTAATTCCCATCACCTGTAATCGTCTCGAAGAATTGTGAATTTCGTCCGGCGAACGGTATGCGGGCGTCATGAATCTCAACAATGCAATCGACACTGCGCAGCTTCTGTTGTATTTGTCGCATTCCCTTCGTCATGTGGCCGGGAAACCAATTGATGCGTTGATTCCGGCTCGGGAGGCGGAAAACGGTGCGAAATGGATTCGATAGCGACGACATGCTTACGTTTTTTGGCGGCGAAATCAGCTGTGTTTGGCTGTGACGTAACAGGTGACCCAGCGTAGTTATCGATAAGCACGTTTCGATATGCAATTTAGTCTTTCAACAAACTCGGCGCAATTTAACTTCAGTCTGCAAATTCGTGTCGATGCAAAAGTGATTTTAGTATCTAGGAAGAATAATCTACGACCAATTCAATATTGTATGTATATTTCTAAATAACCGAATGAACAACCTATTTATTTATACACATTCTTATAAATTCGTTGGGTTATAGCTTATCAGTTGTCGCTACTCGTACTTCACAATAGAATGAATCATTCTATAGCTTTTGACCAATTGGCATTGGGTGCGGTATGTATGGTTTAAAAATTCAGAAGACTGCAAATTAATTAATATTGAGTTTTATTTTAGAAACTCGGTGACTTCGGCAACGTGTTTAGAGCACAATGGCAAGGCAAAGATGTTATTGCCAAAAAGTACCATGTGACGGAAAAAGTTGAGAGAGAATTGAGGGAACTGAAGAATGCGAGCCATGAGAATATCATATTTTTATATGGCATCTCGTACCATAATGAATGTCTGTACTTAATTATGGAGTACATGGATGGCGGATCTCTACACGAGCTAATTCACTGCGAAAATCAAACAGTGTATGAGCTGGCCCATGTGATTAACTGGGCGCTCCAATGTGCCAGAGTGAGTTTGTACAACAAATATAAACATCTCCAAAATGGAAGATTGTTAATTGTTTTCCCGTTTCACAAACTAATAGGGTATTGCTTATATGCATGCGCAAACACGACAAGTTCTTCATCGCGACATAAACCCGACCAATATATATCTGACAAATAGACGTCGAGATCTAAAGATTTCTGATTTTACATTTGTCAGAAAATTATCTACCACGATGACGGCGAATGTTGGGGCATCCGCATATAAGCCACCAGAGGTTTTTATCTTCAGCTAATATTTGTGTAATTGTCATCTAAATTCCATGATTCTACTAGATCATTCGTGGTAGCAGTTACAACGAGAAATGTGATGTTTATAGTTGGGCCATAACCCTGTGGGAAATGCTTTCGCGGAGGAAACACTTTGAAGATGTACACGACGTAGACATAAGCATCAGAGTGACAAAAGGTACGAGTAAATAGTTCTCATAACCAAAAGCTAACGACCTTTTTGTTAACATAGGTGAACGACCATCGTTGGACGAGTTGAAAATTCAATGTACTCAAGGTTTAAGACAATTGATGGCTGACTGTTGGAGTCCTAATCCCGAAGAACGCTATTCCATGAAAGATATTGTGGCTAAGTTGGAAGAATTTCCCATTATTGTTGATCAGCTGAGCTTGTAAATTTAGCGGTTCTGAGAATTTCAACTACATATGTATGTGCAACGACTATAAACTTGTATTGTTATAAACATTTCAAAATCACTTCATTTGATCGTTCTTTGTTAGAAATAAAAATTTTGATCGATTTTAGTTTTTTTCTTTAAAGCGATTCCAAAATTTGCAGGTGCTTAATCTTTTTCTATCATATTTTTAGCAATAAGATACAAAATCATATAGGCTTATTGTATTCAATCAAGTGTGAGAGTGAGCTTATTTTTTGACAGGTGTTAGATGTTTTTTTTTAGTTTATAATAGTAATTTTCAATTGAAATTTATTAATTATACGCACTAAATTGCATCATGACCGAGAATATTTCGAAAACCTCTATCAATTCAAAATTGTCTGCTGAAGATGAAAGTAGTATCGATGCTTCGACCATTTTTCCAATAATGTTGCCAAAGCTGATAGTTGGCCCCGTTCATGATAAGATCGGCTTTCCACTGAATGAGAGATTGGCCCTCAGGCAGGCCTGGAAGCTAATCAAACCGTTTGAACGTCGCTATGGAAAGGAAATTTACTTTAAGTAAGCTGGAAAGCACAATGGATGCCAAAGACTAAACTAACTGTTATCCCACAGTTTTCTTATGGAGAATTATACAACATTTGAAAATTTTCGCCATGAGGGCAAGATTGATCTACACCGTTTGCATGGCCATTCCTTGGCCTTTATGCGATTTATTAGCGCCGTCATCGATCAGAACGATCCGGTCTTATTCCAAGCGATGTTAAGTGACAATCACATGACGCACGAACGCTGCCGTGTCTTGCCAATGCATATGAAGGTACGCTAATCGAAAGTGAAAATTAAATATGATACATGTAAAATTGTCGCTCTTCGTGTGCAGATGCTGCTGGAGGCTCTGTTTGCGTATGTGCTCGAAAAGCTAAGCAATGTTAAGTCGGCGGCGTTGGAGAGAGGCTTCCAGCGACTCATGGAGAAATTTCAGGTTCACTTTGATCAACTTCAGAGCTCTAACGTTAACTTTACCGTGAGCAGGCGAACTATGAGTAAAGAAAGCTTCACTCTTCACATTGACGACTAATAAATAATAAAATCACTCATACGCAACGCATAAAGTCAATTGATTTAGATTTAAGATCACAGCACATGCATCCGACAACTATAAGCTCGATCAATTTGAAAATGATCCGAGGCTCGAGCCACAAATGCATTTAAGAAATTGACTTAAATAATCTTGATTTAAGGTAATAAAGTTTAATCTTGCATGAAAGAGGTTTGATTAAAAAAATTATTAAAAGGTTTTTATAAATATAAATATAATATAAAATTTGAAATTAAAGTTACGAATTAAATTATACAATATTTAATTGGAACAATTTAATTAAAAAGTGAAGACAAAAATATAATAATATGTAAAATGGGGCAAGAATGGGGGAAACTCTAAAATATTGTACTTCAAAAAATATATATATTTTAATTTTTAATTTAGTAAATTTATTCCGAAATAGTCCTTGGAAATAAACTCCAACCCTTGAGTACATCATTTTCTACAACTTTTTTTCGTTGAGTGTACATAACAATTGACGGCGCGGCGTCGCAGTCGACGCTCTGCTGTGTCGTCGGCAGCGTTTGCTTTTTGCGTTGCTGCTAAGCGCGTTTCCTTTGCTTTTTGAATTTCAGTTTTACTCGGTTGCTCAGTGCGTCCATCCACACGTTTCGATACTTAAAACAACTGCTATTAAATATTGGAACGATAAATAAGTTTGCTAAATAAATCACTAGCAAAATAATAATAATCACTTTGCTAAATAAATCACTAGAGCAAATGATTTGCAGTTCCCTTTGAATTTGAGCAAATTTTGTCAATATTTGAACAATAAACCGTTTAAAATATGGTAGTGGATGTCAAAAAGGTAAGCGCATCTGTTTGTCTTGTCTCAAACACTCAAGTAAAACCAGTGGAAAATTTAGGTCAACAGAAAATTTCGAAATGTGAATTTTAGGTTTTTACACATTGTGAACCAAAAAGTATGCTATGCTGCTATGCGTGTGATAGATAACATTATTCAAATACACGAATTGAATTTAGATACCTAGGCAAATGGCTGCAACCTAATATCCAGCATTGTAATTGAAACGCTTTATAGTTTTAAATAAATAATTCACTAGATGTTGTCTAATTTATTACCCATTAGTTCTTAACTGGGGATCAGATATCTTATCTCGAACCCAAAGCTGTTGCAATTTTTGGCTGTAATTTACGAATACTTCGCGTACTACGACTAAGCCAATAAAAGAATCAAATGTTATTTAGCCATAACTTAAGAAGCAATCACAATCCTCAAGTTCAGGCAACGATTTATTGCTTTTGATAATGGCCAACTGAAGACTTTGAGCATGACCATTTATGATTAAGATCTTTACTTCTAGTTTTTGAGGTACTTTGATTATCACGCATACACGCATCTGATTCGTATATTTTGACAAGCGTTGTCAAAAATTACAATATGTTTATTTTATCGCAAACAAAACGAACAGAACAGAAATAATATATGCTATTTATTTATTAAGCTTTCGCTTGGAAGCCTATCGCTTACTGTTTATGTTTTCAGACCGGACATGTGTAATACATGTTTATCTCGTCTGTGCGAGCTGTCGAGCAATCTGCGAAGCAACAATAATATTTGCATGACCTGTTCGACATATCATGGCCAATGCATCCGCAATAAATATTTCATTGTCTTTCTCGTGGCATGCAACTTGTTACCATATCGTCGAAGTCGAACTCAGCAAAACAAAGAAATTAATTTAAATACACGTTATCAGTTTTGCTTATAACTGTGAACAATTGAGAGATTGGATTAAAATTGTTTTAAGAGTTTTCTAAGTGTTGTGCGAAATGCTTTGTGAAAGAGGAAAATGTTATGATGATGGTTTTATACAAAAATAAAGTTAAAGATGAAATATGAGCAAGTAGTCCAACTGACAATTATTAGTAGATTGATTTATTGATCGATAAATATCCTTTACAAATGTTAACAACTTTTAATCTAGTATGCTTGTATTTTACGACCGAACCAATTAAGCTTTGCGACACTGTAAGTGTGTAAATTTAATAATCTTATACAAACCTTCGGCTAAAACAGCAATTGAAGCAGCAGTGTTGCTTGCCCCTTAAATTTATGGGCTGCTCTAATCGCTGGCGAGAGCACTTATATTTTTCAAAACAAGCCTTTCCAGAGCGCAAGCATACACCCACAGACACATACACACAGTCACACGCACACAGTCAGTCACACGACTAACGAGCGTTGCTTCGTGCCAAAACGAGCAGCGCACGAAGCTCAGCGGCGCCAACACTGATGAACCGATGTCGTTGCCGACGATTGCACTTGACATTGTGGATCGGTAAAGGGGAATCGGCAAATAGTAAACAGAGCAAAGCAAACTGCACAAAATACTAATTAGCATGTGATGCGCCTCTTTTGCCCTGGGTGGGTGTGTCTATCTTCCTCTTCGTTTCCGTCTCTTTGCTTGGCAAGTGCATCTCTCTCCCACTCGCTATCGCTGCCTTTCTCTATCCGACCTGTTGTTGCTCTTGTTGTTGTGGTTGCCGGGTGATTGGCGAAAGGTTTATTTGTCATTTGAATTGCACTTGACGCCATTAAATTACAATTACGCTCGTGCAGCAGAATAGCGCATATTTTATAATTACACATTCCGTTTTGATAACATTTAAAGCGCTTGCTGCATTCCCAAAACGATATGAATTTGCAAAAATACTCTGTTAATGCAGAAAGCGTATTTTAAATATGAAGTTTAAGAACCATACATAAATCTGTTTAGTATATTAACATATATATTCTTAGTCGATTGTAAAGAAATATGTATTCATTGAATTTCTGACTTATCTATATCGATAAACTAATTATTGCTAACAATTTGTGTTTTTTTTTGAGTCGCAGGATAATTTTACTGTCTGGGTAAATATTGTTCATAGTTTTTGCATTCAAGCGAAACTGATCAACACAATTTCTATTTATTTTTATATTCGTATGTACAAGCTCAGGCATACATACAAACATACATACAGTGTCTCGAAGCTTATTCGGATCAGTGTCAAAGAAAAAAAGTAATTGCCTGCCATAAACTAATCATTCATTATTTTTCAAAAATTCCAAAGACCGATGGTAGGTATATATATTACCCACCAAAATTAATATATGACCCCAATACACTGGGGTTTCCCCACCAACTAGGTATAGTTATGTAAAAAAGTACCCTAATTTAAGGGGAAATTTTATTTGGAACAGTATAAATAAAATAATATATTTGCATTATGAAAACTTAAATAAGGATGTTAATACTTAGTATGATATCCTTGAGCCTTAACAACTTCCCTTAACCTATTATTCATGGAAAATACCATCTTCCTGGTAGCTTCTGGGCTGATTTTGCTCCACTCATCCCGCAGAGCATTTTTGAGGTCTTCTTTGCTGGATATGCTGGGCTTCCGGATGTTATTTTCCAGCAGAGCCCACAAATTCTCAATGACATTTAAATCTGGAGACTGGGCAGGTGGAATTATCACGTGGAAACAGTTCCTGATGAGCCAGGACTGTACTATCTTGGCCTTATGCTTGGGATCGTTGACCTGGTTGAACCGGAAAGTACGTCGGATTCCTACCTTCTCGGCACTTTGGAGTAAATTTTCCTTTAGCATGTTGAAGTACACATTCTTGTCCATTGTTGTTTCAAAAATCACAAAATTCCCGAATCCGGCTGACGAGATACATACCCAGCCATGTAACTTCCTCCACCATGCTTGACTGTTGCCTTTACGTGTTTGGGATTCAGGTCAGTATTGGACTGTCGCCACACATAATTCCGCCCGTCCGAGTCAAAAATGGTGAATTTGGAGTCGTCTGCAAATATAACTGTGTTCCAGAACTCCAAATCCTTGTCCAAGTGGGTTTTGACGAACGTCATCCAAGTCCCTATATTTTTCACGCTTAAGCCCTTTATATTCCGTGGTACTCGGCCATTTAAGTCATGTTTGCGCAGAAACCTGCACACAGTTTCCACACAGCACTTTTTCCCCATTTCATCCTGCACCTGTTGAGTCAGTTTTGGAGCCGATAGCTTGGGAGATCCCCATATTTTCCTGATGATCCTTCGCTCTTCCTCTTCGGTGAAAATCTTGTTTGGTGCCATTCTGCCCTTGTTCTCAATCCGATTTGCGCCGAATGCTGTTATACGCAGTTGAGTTGCTCAGACTGACCATTTCAGCTATTTGGCGATGTGAATATTCTTTTTAGAAGTGTTCCAGGATGAGTTTCCGTTGTGCAATGGTAGTCTGTTTGTCCATAGTCCTTTTTGGCTTATTGCACCCGAGATGCAGGATAAAACTAAATTGACTAGGAAGGATTGGTCTGTTTATACCGAAAATACTCAACTTTAGGTAAAAAATCCGGGTTTTATGGCGTCCAGGTGCCCACAAATGACGCCTTCTCCAAATGAACTACGCCTGTAAGTAGGCAACATTTATTTATAATTCTTCCTAGCAGGTGGGGAAACCCAAGTTTATTGGGGTCATATAATAATTTTGGTGGGTAATATATATACCTACCATCGGTCTTTGGAATTTTTGAAATATAATGATTGATTAGTTTATGGCAGGCAATTACTTTTTTTCTTTGACACTGATCCGAATAAGCTTCGAGACACTGTATGTACATGTGCAAGTGTATATGCACTTGGTTTAAATTATTTTGTATGATTTAAAATGCTTCTACCTGACGCATTTGGATGTCGTCGAACGGCATTTTTGGCAAGTGCAATGGCTAAGCAATTTTTTATAGACACACACGCAAAATGCATTTAGAAATTCAAGTAAGGCGCACTACAGGAAGCATTTATTTTGTTGGATTTGGGGGCGTATGCATAACATTTGCACATGTTTGTTATGAAATCGTTTCGCGAGTATTTTTCGCACTACTCTGATAAATATTTTATGGTTTATCTCTGTTTTATTTTAACAACATTTATTTGTTACTTTTAGATAATTTTAATCATTAGGTTTTAGCAAAAGAATTGTTTACATCGATTTAGGTGTGTTTTTTTTAGAATCGGTGTGCTTTTGTTGCTCCCATTCACCTTTGGACATTCGAATTGTAACTCATCTTAATCCACACTGCACTGTTTTTTTATGTCTGACGTAAAATACGAAATGTTTTGCATTTAAAGGCGCGTAAGACGCTGGCAAAACGATAAAATGTTGCTAATTATATGAGTGGAGTGCCGAAGATTAAATACACTTAGTCAAAGGCCTGAAAAAGTATTTTATAGAAGTACACTCAAATATCGAGCATCGTAAGTCGTATACTTTTTATATGACATGTGTTTATGTATGTATTTGTATATTTATAAGTATTTATTTAGGAGCGATATTCTTATTCTTGTTCTATATGATATTCAATAGAATAATATCTTGTTCATATTATTATCCAAACTTATCTATTACTTAGTATAATCACTGTATAATCACTGTATAATCACTGTATAATCACTGTATAATCACTGAATAATCACTGATGTTGCGAGTTTCTCGACGAACTCAAAATAGCCCTTGCTAGAATAAAGAAAGAGTACCAGCCAAAATAAAAGCGCCACTATTTCAAGATTTGAGAAGAAAATGTGCTTTTCGAAGATTCGCCAAAGCAGTCGTCTCCAACTGTGTTGGCCAAACGGATCAAAACAATCGCCACGCCGCCCCAACTAAAATAAGCGAATAATATTAGTTTATATATCTGCGCATCGTATATATGTATTCAAAAGTATTTTCTTAATAATTAATGAGCATATATTGAAATAAGTGAAATAAAGGTCGCGACTATATAAATAATATACGAAAACGCACTGTGTCTGTTTCTGGTGCGTCTTCTGATAGTGTTTATGTAACGCACATTTTTGCAATAACTGAGTGGGTTTGCAAATGGACTCGGATAAAGTAGTACGTGCCATGGCACGTTGGTGGCAGGTAAAGTCAACAAGTATGGCAACATGCGGCTGCACACACCTCCTTTTTATAAATAAATACACACACACAAATAGATTCATCTTGTTCGCTTTTACATTTTCATTTACACTTTAGTATTTTTATATTTTGTATGCCCCTTCAAAGTGGTTGGAAAGGGTAGTATGAAATCGAAGTCAACATCTTTGTGTATACATATATATAATATGATAGATGTGAAACGATCCGTCTGTATGATCTCAGAGGCTAAAAGAGTCAAAATTTGAAATACAAGTTTAAGTTAATTTCATGTGGTCAACAATTTATATAGTTTATCTTAGAAATCGAAAATCAATAGCAATAAAATACAAAATTTCGATCCTATTAAGTATATATATTCCTGATCATGAGTCTGTAAAAAAAGATTATAAGCGCTTACTAGAGGCACACAATTTTAAATAGAAGTCCAAATGATTAATAATTTATTTAATATCTCAAATATCGATAAATATCGATTGCCTATAGAAATAAAGGCCACAGTTCTAAATATGCAGCAGTCCAATTTGGTAGAATTATTGACACTACAGATTTCATCAAACACAGAAATTGTTGTACAAATCTCTTATTTAAATTGACCAAAACAGAGCAGAATGGGGTACAGGGTAATTCCCTGTCGAGCTCTCTCTATCTTGAGTTTCTAGTCTCGCTTTTAATTTTTGCATATTCTTTTATCACTATCCCCACACGATCGAATAGGCAGTTCTACAGTTTCTCAACAATCCAAATAAAAAATTGACAAAATTTGCTTTTTCTCCTCATAGACTGTCAGCGAGGAGGATACGGATCTCTCGGCAAACAATCCAATGCTCTACGATCCGTTGCAGGATGGTATCGTGAAGACTTCAAAGTCACGTCAATATTTGGCCGCGCTTGTTGGTAAGCTTGTAGCTGAGTAGACAAATTCAATTTTTGCCTAATTTGTATAAACTGATTGCAGTTTGTTTGGGTGCAGTTGCTGCGGGCACAGCCTTGGCCTGGACCAGTCCGGTGCTGCCACAAATCAGTGTTAACCCCAATGCCACAAGCACAGTGACGAACACCACGGTCAATTTGACCAATGTGACAGCACTCATTGTGCCGCACGATGACCAACTCCAACTAACTGTCGGTCAACGTAAGTGCCTGCTATGTAAGATATGGTCTTGTCTATAAAAAAAAGATAGTCCTTACAAAATGTATACTCAGATAAAAATCGTCGTTGATTTTAGAAAACCGCCATAAAATGAAAATCGCGCTCAGAAATAATTTCCAAATATAAAAAAATTTGTAAAATTTTGAAAGGCCAAATCGATGTTCCTTAAAATATGGTATTTTATTTAGTTTTTAGAAATATTTTCTATTATTCAGAAATGCAGCTCAGATAAGAAATCTTCTACATACTACTTACAACATTGTAGGAAAGGCGTGTCCTGGTGCTTAGAGTGTTAAGAGTGTTTAGTTTGTAAACAGTAAGATGAGAATTACCGATTTTCAAAAGTTCAGTTCGATACTTTTCTGAGTGTACAAAACGTAATAATTGTTGTTGACTTAATGGTAGAAAGTGATAATGCTAGAGTCGATCGTTTTGACTACTGTTCAATTGCTTACTTGCAGAGACATGGGTGAGTTCCCTGCTGGCCATTGGCGCCTTCTTGGGCGCCCTGCCAACGGGCTATATAGCCGACGCAATTGGCAGACGCTACACGGCGATGCTCATGGATGTGCCTTTCATTTTGGCCTGGCTATCGATCAGCTTTGCCAATTCAGCTGGTTGGCTGTACTTTGGTCGCTTTCTAATCGGTGAGTTATTCTATATACTCTACGATCTACTTACTGATCGTTAGTTGAACTATCTATTTAGGCATCTCGACTGGTAGCTTTTGTGTGGTTGCTCCAATGTACATCTCGGAAATAGCTGAGACGAGCATTCGTGGAACTCTGGGCACACTGTTTCAGCTGCTGCTCACTGTGGGGATACTCTTCATTTATGTAGTGGGCGCTTTGGTCTCTTGGAGTACTCTGAGCTTGATGTGCTTGGTGGTTCCCATTGTTCTGTTTGTCGGCATGATCATGCTGCCAGAGACGCCTGTTTATCTCCTCAAGAAGGTAAATTAATATTTATTAAGTTCGATCAATCTTATATTCAATTTAATTGTTGATTGCCTGCAGGGTCGTCGTGCGGAGGCTGCTTTGTCGCTCAAGTGGCTGTGGGGTCGCTTCTGTGATTCTCGTAGCGCTATTCAGGTCATACAGAATGATTTGGATCAGGCTGGAGCGGATGCCTCGTTTCTGGATCTGTTCACGAATCGTGGTGCACGCAATGGTCTGATTATCTCCATGATGCTGATGTTCTTCCAGCAGTTCTCTGGCATCAATGCGGTCATCTTCTACACGGAGTCCATATTCAAGTCGGCTGGCAGTAGCTTGAACGCCTCCGTTTGCTCCATTATTGTGGGCGTGGTGCAGGTGATTATGACGTTGACCTCATCACTGCTGATCGAGCGGGCCGGCCGTAAGATCCTGTTGCTCTTCAGCAGCACCGTGATGACCATTTGCCTGGCCATATTGGGTGCCTACTTTGACATGAAGGAGAGCGGCAAGGATGTGACGCACATTGGCTGGCTGCCACTGCTGTGCATGGTGCTCTTCATAATTACGTTCTCGGTGGGCTACGGCCCCATACCCTGGCTGATGATGGGCGAGCTCTTTCTGCCCGATGTCCGGGCCACGGCAGTGGCACTCACCGTGATGGTTAATTGGCTGTGCGTGTTTGTGGTAACGAAGTGTTTTGGCCTTATGATCAGCGGATGGGGCTCCGATATGACCTTCTGGTTCTTTGCCGGCTGCATGGCCCTGGCAACAGTTTATGTGGCTCTCTCTGTGGTCGAAACCAAGGGCAAAACCGCCAGCCAAATACAAACGTGGCTCAGTGGGCATTAGGGCAAAGTGTTGCGAAAGATTGTACTTGTTAAGCAATACCAAAAAAGAAGTAATGAAATTAAGCAACATTACGCATACGCAGTGTGTAACGTACAAAATGTACAACATTTAACATAAATGATTTAAATAGTCTAGTTTTCAATTTTGTTTTAAGTAGCCAACTATAGTCGAACTTCTCCAACGCCAAAAAAAGGAAAAACTGAAAACTATAGAAAGATTGTTATTATACCCTTGCAAAGAGTATTATCGAGTATACATTAATACATAGTCATAGTCATAAATCGTAGTTATTGTGTGAAATACTTATTTGTGTTCATAATTGGAATAAATTATATTTAAAATGAAACCAAAGTTTTGTTGGCGAAATTCGAGTTCAACTTGATTTGAATGATGGCCAATTTAATTTAGCGAAGTTCGACTGTAGCTATCTTCGGCAAATACATATATCTCTCTATGTGTGTTTGGCTAATTAAGTCAATGAAGAGAAATATCTCTTAGCTATTTTTGGCTTGTTTTTATATGTATTTTGAAATGTGTATGTGTTAAGTGTGCGACTGTAATGACATGTGTTAAAAATAAATATATATATTTATGTCTATATATACATATATACTGTATGTATTCTGTATGTATTTTAATGATTACAACTGATTTATTGTAATCAGTCAACTCAGTCGCTGCATTGACCTGTCTGATAACCCATTGATTGGATTTGCTGAATTCGCCGACAGCAACGCCCCTCAAATTTTGCAGCTAATCAGCAGCGGCTGTTATATGATATTTGGTATGTAATCATGCCATGAGCTGGCCACGCCCACAATTGGCGCCGTTTTTTGATTGCATATCAGAGGAAGCTTCCCGTTGGCCCCGCACTTGGCCTTCGGGCATTGACAAGGTTGCCCAATTGATTGATAGATTGGCGGACAGACGCAATTTTATTGCAAGCCATGCCAGGTAGCCTCAATTGTTGCCGTTGTTGTTGCTGTTGTTGTTGTTGTTCCACTTTTCAATTACTTTTTGATATGTAAAAATATTTAATGCGGTTTTTGTTTTTCCTGTTTGTCGCTATCGAATTTCAGGAAACTCGATTTGGAAGTGCCCCTCACCGAACTCATGACCAAAAGCGATTGCTTGCTCATATGTGTAAGTGGCTGTCGTAACTGTTGTAATTCCATTAAAGCCAACAAAAATATTGGCAGCCGATAACGGCTCATTGGATACCGTTTGTATAAGGCTGATTAGTGCAAATGTTGCTTGAGTGTCTGGCAAATAAATTGATTCATTTATTTAGCACTTGAGACTAAATTCTGAACTAACAAATGTATCTAATGCGACAGGAATGCTGCTGTCGAATATCGTTGACTAATGAGCTGATTTGGCTTTTAATTGAACTCAACCCATGCTGACTTACAGTTAACCTTAAACAATTATTTTTATTTAACTTACACTTTTCGTTTAGCAAGCTTAAGTAAACATAAGCTTTAATAGTGCCATAAGTCGGCATCATTTCAATTTTAGCTGTCGTAGTATTTTATAAAGGCTTAATAATTGTTAGATGAGTGTTTCCAAATTTAAATGTTCAACTTGAATAGAATAAGTCTGATTTTTGCACTATATTAAGTAGTCGACATACATGAATAAATCAATTACCACCTTAATAATGAGTAAATAAAAACAGGTCCAATTAAAACGCCCCCTTCATAAACATTTAAAAACATATTTCAGGAATTCGCCACACATCCGAATCGAACTTTCACGCAAAACCGGATTTTCAAGAGAGATAAAAATTCAAATTTATTCCATTTCATTTTTACACACAAGTAATCATTATAGTCATCGCTATTGTGTATGTAAAAGGCCGAAAGTATAGTCGCAAAATCGTTACATATCATCTCATTCGTAGTCCGACAGCGACAGAGAACAGTTCTTCCAGATCTTAAGTGTCAACGTGCTAAATCCGGACAAGCTAAATACGAATTTCGAACTTAATTGTCTCAAATTTTATCAATTTTAAGCTTGAAATTTTTGTTTTCTCTGTGCCAATTGTTCAGTTTTGTCAAAATGGGTGAGTAAACAGTGATAGCAAAAATAACTACCACAGGTATATACCTATATATATATATATATATATATATATATATATATATATATATAAGTAAAGTTGAGTAGTTGTTGAGCCTATCATGTGAGTGATTTAAGTATTCTAAATTGTTTTTGATTAACTTTGGAAATGTTTGTCGTCATTTGAGTGCTGTTTAAATACGTTGAACTACTTTAAGTATGTTTATAATTTGCGTGTGAACGATTGTTACGATATCAGCATTATCACCATCCATATAATATAATATATAATATATATAATATGAGTTGTTTGGCTTAAGAGTGGGGCTTGAATTTATGGGCCATGATCAAGTGCTGGCCTGGCTATTAGGATGGCCATTAGTTTTGATTAGTTATATTTTGTACACAAGTTTCTAAATTACTTCTTGAAAAATATACGATATATACATATATATATGATATATATAATTAAATAAAGAATGAAACAAAAATGCAATTTAAATGTGTAATGCATATTCATGACGGTTTCAATAAGAAATATTACAGACTTCTTCTTAGTTTAGTTTATATATTTATGATAAAAATTGCTTTTATACTAAAATACAATTTGAGATCGGATTGAGGCAAACTTATTGCAATATATTTTCCAGTCCCCACTTTAACCCACAAAGGGATATGCTTCGATGGCACTAATGGCAACAGTTTGGAAAGTGGGCAACTATTTTGGCTACTCTTATTGTCACTCCGATTGCTTTCCGATGTCACTGGTGACTATTATTTGATATTGGGCAGACAATTGAAATTATCGCTCTCTCTTCATCTGTGTTGGTATTTATCTATACATATATAATCTATATATGTATGTGCTCTGGCTTTGTCAACAAATGCTTACAATTGTGATGATTAGTGTCGTATTTCGGAGCAAGGAGACACTGCGTAATATTCGGTCGTCCATGTGGGCATCTTATCAATAGATTCAGTTACATGACGATTACCAATTTGTGTCAGTGCTGATATACTAGTAACACTACTATATACATATATATGTTTCATGTAGTATTTGATTTTAATGAATGACGTATTACTTACTGATTGTCATATATTAACAATGTTGTTAAAAGATTTTGACATGGGAAATTAATGAGTTAGTCAACATATATTTTTTGGATGATAAAAACTATAGAGAATGTTGTGCAAAATCGAATTTTGGATGAGCATTGGATACTATGAGATGTTGACCGTGAGGATGAAGTCTAGAGAATCTTAGGAAGAGAGAGGTGTTCCTTGAGAGAATAATTCCTTAAGTAAGTTTACTAAGTACTCAAATCATAGTTTGTTATTCGATTGGATTCAAAAAGCATCGTATTTGTCAGCAAAGATTTTAATAGATCCAAGTTAAATTAAAGAACTTCTAATCGGATTTAACCATAACATTCATGTACACACATACATATATGAAATACATTGGGTTATGAACAATATTATGTCAACAGATCCGTTCAGGGAATGCCACGAAAACAATTAACGGAAACGGTCTGTATAAACAAATTGAGATTGGTGGAAAATAGCCGCAACCTTCTTATCACTTGGGGCACAGTATTCAAGTGCAAATGCACAAGTGGCGCACTTTTTTGTAACAGCAAAAATATAGTTTAAAGACAATTCCCAGTAGTAGTGGTTGCATCGATTCCACATTGAGTGCCATAGATTTTTATGTGCCGGCAGTCCGCTGCTGATAAGATAATGCCCTCTCAGCGTCTCAGTGAGTTTGTACACTCAGAAAAAAAGATCCGAAAACCATAAACAAATATCTTAAAATGATTCTGTGTAAAAAAAAAAACTTAAGCTAGGAACAAGAAAACAAAACAAAGACTTTTAGCAAGACACCAAATTCAATTTTAGATTTATTCTTAGAATAGAGCCAAAAGTATGTCGAATTTCAAAAATTCAGAGCAATTTTTTTTTCTGAGTGTAAGTGCCGGTGAGCATTATTTATTTTATACGTACTTAAGATTTTTAAATCGCACTGCAAAAGGTGTTTAAATTTCAACGCATCGCTTTCAGCAAGCGCATTTCAATTTTCAGGCTTACGGCTTACGGTTCGGGTTTCGTTTAGTGCTTCGTTTCGCCGATATATATATATAATATATATATATATATATATATATTTAGTGAACTCCTTCTGCAATTTCATGTAAGGATGTGACAAAAGTGAAAGCATGTTTAAAGAAACATATCATGCTGGGCTTAGTTCGAGTGAACTTTTTAGCTGACGCATAATCAAACCAAAGATTTAATTGCTGATTACATGAAAATATGTCAAATTAGTGACAAATAATTGTAATGATTATCAGTTTTTGCAATAATTTTATAAATTGCAGCAATTGGCTCATTAGTAAACTCTCTGAACGTGCATAATTCCACACAATTTTCGCTCAAGTGTTGTGACTTTTATTAATCAACCGAATTTCATTTATTTTGTGTACTTGTCCCTGATTATATTTATTTTAATTTAATGGCATGCATTAAATAATTTAATTATATGACAGACAAATATATTTAACATCTGATTTGTATCAAAAATGTGTCCGTAGATTTATTTCCGTAAACAACTTCGTCGGACTGAGTCGGCCTTTTGGTTACATTTGTTCTCGCTTGCCTAATTCGTAATCGGTTTGCGAATCGACGCGGCGTATACGCAATGCCACCAAACCAATCATCAAATTTAGTGCTGATGCGGAACTTATGGAGCACATTCCAAGTCGACAGTCGGTTTTTGCCACGCTAAGCGATTGCCAAATATTAGTTTTTATTTGAATGTACAATTTTATGTACAGCTTATATTAATTCGAGATGGTAAATTCCCACAAATGCTTCTGCCTAGCGACGGGTAAATTTTCTATACTCAATCAAATACGTTGCGCTGTGAAAAAGTGTTTTTTTTACCTATTCAATTAAGGAGTAAATTATCCTATCAAAAAAATAATATTAAAAATTTTCGCGAAAATAATTTAAAAGTTGATCGGATGTTAAAACAAAATAGTTTTTATTTCTCTTATTTTTCCTCACTTGCATGCATGAAGACACTTTTTTTATATAATAATATTAAATAAAATGTATTAGTAAACAACAAAAAACGGTAAATGTTTAATTGTGAACAAATTTGTGGCCTGGCAATTAACTTTCACGGTCTTCTCATTCTTAAAAGAGTAATCGAAGAGTTGTCTCTCAATTTTGCAGCTGCCACACGTGAGCAAGCCAGCTGTCAGCAATGGGCGACAAACGAGCTTCTCAGACTTACGCGGAAGTAAGCTCCTTCCAAATAAGCGAAGGATTATCTCGCGACATGGAGCCGGTGAAAACTGGTCGCATCTTTTTGGCTGCTGTTGCAGGTAAATTCACAATTCTCAACTTGACCAACTGATATTAATAATAATAATTCACAATTGCTTTTAGCCAACTTATCTGCCTTTGTGTTGGGCACCTGCCTCGGTTGGACCTCACCCATTGGACCCAAGCTGAAGAGCACTGATACCTCGGACTCTCCCCTGGATCGTCCGATAACGGCTGATGAGGATGCGTGGATATCCTCGCTGATTGCAATAGGTGCTTTGGTGGCACCTTTTGTGGCTGGTCCGCTTGCGGATCGCATTGGCAGGAAATGGGTGCTGCTCTCGAGCAGTGTATTCTTTGTGGCCGCCTTTATGCTCAACATGGTCGCCACCGAGGTGTGGAACCTATATCTGTCCCGACTAGTACAGGGTTTCGGCGTTGGCTTCGTCATGACCGTGCTGCCCATGTATGTGGGTGAGATATCCACGGATAATGTCCGTGGTGCCACAGGATCACTCATGCAGCTCTTCATCGTTGGTGAGTAGTACAGGAAAAAACCGTAAAAAAGAGTCGAAAAACGGATCTAAATTTTAATAAATTAGCATAATCTTGAAACCGTTACAGTTAAATCATGCCAAAATTCGTAAAGTAAATTTCTAAAATGTGTGGTTTTGGTTTTCTAATAACTAGGGTTAACATATCTAAATTTCGGTGTGGACTTTATTATAAATGTTTATAATTTTCCAGAACTCTTGTATTAGCTTACTGATAAACTTATTAAACATTAGTATTTTTGGACGACACATTTACACTAACATTTTACAAACAAAAATTAGAATTTGTGTTGCTACTTTTATATTATATTTCATTTCACATCAAAACTAGGATTTGCACTTCTTCTTTTAATATTATATTTCGAAAAAAACAAAAAACCCGACATAATCTAGGGATTGATTGGAGCACACCTTTCTAAATCTTAGAATCTTTTTTTTCCTAATATTTACAAATGATTTCTAACTTTAAATTGTTTACTTATATTTTTATTTATTTGCTGAGTGTTTGCTAATCTCTCTTATCTCTCTCTGTCTCCCTCTGAACCCAACAGCTGGGATTCTGTATGATTATGCAATTGGACCATATGTCTCGTATCAGGCGCTGCAATGGTGCTGCATTGTGCTGCCCCTCATTTCGAATGCGGCGTTCTTTTTCATGCCGGAGAGTCCGTACTATTTGGCGGGCAAGGGTCGCAAGACGGACGCAATGCGCGCGCTACAGTTCCTGCGTGGTCAGAGCGCCGATGGTGTCCACGATGAGATGACGCTGATTCAGGCCAATGTGGAGGAGGCGATGGCTAGCAAGGGCACAGTGATGGATCTCGTCCAGAATCCCAGCAATCGCAAGGCGTTGCTCATTTGCGTCGGACTCATCTGCTTCCAGCAGCTGTCAGGCATCAATGTGGTGCTCTTCAACAGCCAGTCGATCTTCGCCAGCGCCAATACGGGTCTCGATCCGGCCGTGGCCACGATTATCATTGGCTGCGTCCAGGTTAGTTCGTCGGGATTGACGCCCGTCGTGGCAGATCGTATGGGCAGAAAGGTGCTGCTGCTGATCTCGGCCAGCGTGATGAGCGTGGGTCTGGCCGCCTTGGGTGGTTTCTTCTACATGCAACTGGTGGTGGGTGATATTTCCAGTGTGGGCTGGTTGCCAGTACCCGCTCTAATACTCTACAACATCGTTTACTGCACGGGCTTCGGTCCTCTGCCGTGGGCAGTGCTGGGTGAGATGTTCCCGGCGAATATCAAATCCGCCGCCTCATCCGTTGTGGCCAGCACCTGTTGGACTCTTGGATTCCTGGTCACGCGCTATTATCCGGCGCTGGATGCACTCGGCTCTTATTATTCATTTTGGCTGTTTGCCTTTTTCTGTGTGCTGGCCTTCTTCTTTGTCCTGTTTGTCGTCATGGAGACGAAGGGCCTGAGTCTCCAGCAGATCCAGGATCGTCTTAATGGCAAGCATAACTAGTTGTGCTTTTCCTTAGCCGATATGTTCAGGTTGTTTAGAATTATAGCTTTGCTTATCCTATATGTGTAATTCGTATATTCAAGTATTTTATTGTCTACATTTAAGCATATTCTTAAATTGTTATTCGCTGTAATAAAGAACAAAAACAACAAATTGAAGCACATGTTTTGTTTTCAGCTCTATAAAATATTGAATAATTCGCATTCTTAATTCAAAAAAGCTGTCAATTTCAAACAGCCGCGCAATCACTAACTGACAAAAAGCTGACTGATACCAACAACATCACAACTTGAGTTTAACAGTGCTGCACATAATTGTAAAGTTAATGTTAATTAACAGCAGCGATAGCGATAGCGATATCGATATCTGCTCATAAGCCCTGGTATAGGGCTGTTGTCTCTGCTGTTTATTCTTAGTTTCTATTGAATCGACGCCGTGTGAGGTTTGCTGCGCGGGTGCTTTTCAACCAATTTGTTGTTGTGTCAGCGTGTAGCGCGGCTGTGTTTTGGAGCTTGTGTATGTGTATATCTGCAAGGTTGATTGTGTGTCGGTGTCTGTGTTTGTGCTCGAGTGTTAAACCAAATTGAATTATTGCCAAAAAATGCAAATTGCAAGCATAAGCATAAATTGGTTAAATTAATTATTTTTGTGAATAACACTCGCCGAATTCTAATCAAATTCCAATAGCTAGCTGCAACAACAATAACAGCAAAAGTTACCGAAATAACAGCAGGGAAGAAAAAGAAGAGAACACACATACGTCAATGCCGTTATAATTTTGTATACGCAAATAAAGATATCAGCTTTTCTTTTGTTTACACTCAACAGTGCCGGGAGTAAGAGTGTCGGTGTGTGCGTGTGTCTGTGTGTGTGTGTGTGCAGAAGTGTTTGCAGTTCTTGTTGTTGCCGTTCGTGCCTCACATCAAAAGCGGCAAATAAAATATGCCAGTTTTTAAGTCATCGGTTGTATGCTGCTCCCGCTTGATAAGCTGCTGCTGCTGCTGGTGATACGGGAAGTGGATGTTACAAGTTGTGGAAGTGATGTCACCCCATTTGCCTGCTGCACAAGACGACAATAACAACAAATTTTACTATCACCGCTGCCACACAACAAAAACAAAAACCACAACTACAACAACTACAAATAACGACAACATTATTGCAATTGCTCTGGATTCCTAAGATTTCGAGACGTTGGAAAATGCCTCGGCTGGTTTCCCATTTAAATTTACAGTTGCAGCAACAACGGCAGCCGCTGCAGTTGCCGTTTGTCCTGTTGTTGCTATTGCTCAACATATGCTTGCAACAACACATCGCTCTCGTCACAGCTGACAACGCGGAGTCAAAAGGTGAGTAAGCCAACTCTGCCAACAAACTTCCCATATGCATATATAAATATGTATATATATATACATATATGTATACATATGTATGCATTATATATTTACATTTTATATATTTCCATTGAAAGTTGTGTACAGCGTGTAGAACCTAATCAAAATTCAGTCTGACGCAAAGAAAAAAGGCAACATGAATAAATCGAAATAAATAGCAACAAAAAACAAGTTACCAATCAAGTTCAGAAAGCTTGTGCACAGTGGTGCCAAACTGTACGAGTAGCTAACGTAAATTATCGAAATCGAAAGCTTTGCAAAGTAAAACTCAACAACGTGCAACAACAATTGTTAGTTATGCGTTTAAGCAACAAAACAGAAGCATAAAACTTTTATTTCCCTAAATTAACATGCAACCAGTGTGAAAAGCGATTCTCGCCTCGAATTCAACCTTGAGCTTGTGAAACCAGCTTCCATTTGTTGATCTTCGGCTGCTGTTGCTTCTTCTGCATCTCGTGCTCTGAACACACAAAGGGAGTGAGTTTAGCGAGCGTACAAAGCTTTTTTACAACTCATACAAAAAAATAAAAAATGTAGAAAAAGTAAAATAATATTTATTTTAATAACTTGCTCCAATTTTGTGTTTTGTTAGTTACCATATAGCCATTTTATGGCAAGTGAAAAGTTTCATTGAGATCTTTGAAAAGTAAGAACAAGCCAACGATTTTCACTTATTCGTCACTGTTTGGAACTGAGCTTAGTCATAACATTATTTAAGATAATCCAATGAAAAAACACTAAAAAGTTAAAAGCACAAAACTTCCAGTTCACTTCAAAGTAAATAACTAAACTCAAATTTGAAATGCAAAAAAATAAATAATATATCTGGGAATGTTAGAATGTAAATTTAGTTAACATTTTTGACAAGGATTTGGGAAATATATATATAGTAGTGAGATACGCTTCAAAGCTTACCGTTTGAGGTCTTCTTGAGTGGCTGCCTTTTCTCTCTCCTCCAGCCCCGTTCCTGCTCCTGTTCCTGTTCCCCTTTCCATGTTCGTTGTCAGAGGACAAGCGCTCCTCAGTCAGAGTTATAGTCTCAGTCGCAGTCATTCTCAGTCGCTCTTAGGATAGTGCTTGAGCAAACACTTGGCCTCAGCTTGGTCGGCACTTTAGTTATCAGCAAAGGTAGTTTCTTTTTTTGTTCCACCTTTTGTCTTTTACTCTAACGTGGATTGTTGTGTTTGTCACCGTTTAGTGTTTAAAGTTCAGTTTGTCTGGTCGACAGTTTTATCAAAATCTCACGTACTTATTCTGATACGAAGGCGCTTTAGTTTTCTCATTTTCGTTACTCTGGGGTTTCTCCATTTTCTACATGCAAATCTTGAAAGTTACCTTCACTCACGTAGTAGTTGTCCAACCAATTGGCTTTTGTTAAGCTTGCGAGTGTTTTTTGGCCATGCAACAACCAACAAAAAATCGATTTTAAATATATACATTCTGGCGGAATTGCGTGCCACTTTTACTCTCATTGTGCCGCGTTTATCTTATTTATTTATTTATTTTTTTCGTATACTTTTAAACTTTCTTTTTATGCTTTTTTTTGTTTCGTTCCATTGCATTTCGCGGCCACTGTAAAATAATACTCAATTCATTTTTTCTTGTCTTTATGGCAAACATTCATTTATTTATACACATATATACATACACATATGTATATACTTTTTTTCTTTTTGTATCTTTTATGCATGCAACATGGCTTAATATGGTGGTCTCCATAAGTTGAGCACCTTAACTGCTCTCCACATCCATTCTAGCCAATTGTTAACTCTTTTTTGGTTGGCTCGTTGCCGGCCAAGTTATTGCTCTTGCGGTTGCGTATTATTTCTATTGTTTATGTTATTTGGCACACAATTAAATTCAACAATGACACATCAGCCTGTTTGTGAGGTAATGATAATTGCGTTTAAGTGGCTACAAACGAGTCATCCACGTACATTATTTTTCTGCGACCAATTACCAGGTCAATTATTGCCAAATACAAAATACAGCAAAAGAGTTACTAGCAGTTGCCAAGAGAATTCGAATTTAAAATAATTGGCTGCTGGTTAGCAGAAGAGCTGTCTTCGGTTTGTCGAAGATTACAAACATTTGCAGTCATTTAAATATTCGATTGAAGTTTTTTTTAGAAACCAATTCCAGTGTCAAAAGATTGTTTCTCAAAGAAAACTAAACTTTGAAATTTTAAAGAACATTGAAAAGGGGCTTAGAAAATTAGCTACAGCGAACAAATATGTAGATATCTAATATAATCATATATACATATCTAATATAGATAATTAGCTATTCTTTTTGCGAAAACTTCTTTGGATTATGTAAATATTTTCCATCACATCAAGAAAATACGATCAAAAGCTCTTCATGTTTTATATAAGTCGCTAAATGTATATATTTATTTCCTTTTCCTGTTGCAAGTCATTATAATCATCGAGACAATGATGAATCAGAGAGATCCAATCAAAGAAGAGCTTCAAGTTCCTTAAGCGTAAGAGTTGTTGAACCCTTTCCCCATTTGAGCCAAAAATTAAAACCAAAGCGAAGTTGTCGTTTCGCAAATTGTACGTTTCCTGAGTCAATACATTGTTTGCCTGGCATTTGCTGTGTGTGCTGATTTCAATTGTAATTATTGTAGTTGCTGTTAGGTAATTGCTGACCAGGGAAACAACAATTGTCAATCGACTCGTGGCTCAGCTTAGGCACGTTCTTTTTTTTATGACCAACGCCCCAAAATCCACTTGAAGACGCAACTTATGCAAATGTCAACAACGAGTCAAGAGTGAAGAGTAGAGAAGAGCAGAGGCGAGAAGAACAAGAAGTTGAATCGTTGAAATATGCATGCTCAGGCTTCCGTTTGAGAGCTGCTCGGGCTTACACAGTGCGTCCATTTAAATTCTTTTGACCTGACTCAATCAAGTCGAGCTTGAAGCTTGCTTGCTGTGTAAATGTTTCATTTGTTGTTACAGTCGTAAATTGAGTGGATTTTCAATTAAGCAAAGACGACTACGTCTACGACTACGTCTACGACTGATAATGATGATGATGATGGTGACTATGATGATGATGGTGACTATGATGATGATGATGACCACTCAAGCAACTGAAGTGTAGCCATAGATATTCCCGCTTTCTGCACTGCAATATCCAATATACTTTTAAGGTGTCTCAGCTTAGGTTGTTGGCTCCCACGACCTGGTACCAGGGACTCGGGATGGGCTAAAGAGCAGAGCAGTCCCTGGTATGACGCATATTAATGAATCGTCTGGCTTTTGTCTTTCAGCCGCATTGTATTAATGATGGCTAAAGCTTGCCACATGACTAAACAAGCCAGGCCAAGACACATGCTTATCCAGTCAACTGTGCGAGCTCTTTTATTAGGGGTATTCAGTATGCAATCATTATTTTGTCAGTAATTGAAAAGTTATTACAATTTTTAAAAATCAATTAATAATTAATTAATTTGAAAAATAAATCTAATTATGTTTACAATATAGAAACCAAACTTAACAAAAAATTCAAATAAATTTAGCAAAATTTTCATTAGTGATTTCCCCTTATTTTATGCCAGAAAATAACATTGCAAATTATATCTCAAAAACAGCACCTATAAAAGAACTAATTTATACATATTAATTCACATGAACACCCTACGGCTTTGAGGTGCCAATGGGAACGTATTGCTTTTGTGTTGCAAACTGTGTAGGTGTCATTGTTGCCGCAGCAAATTGTCGCAGTTTTTGGGTCGCATACAAATTGAATAATTTATAATGCTTGATAGAAATCAATAAAATTGATTTACTGCACTACGAGCTGTATTTTGTTGTTCTCGCTATTATTATTACTAACTTAATTGATGCATTTATGACACTCGAGTAACGGGCAATGGAAAGCGGGGCATGCGTCAGGTTTAGCTTTTGACTGCGGCACGTGCGCAGCTTATGCCAAAATGTGGTTCAATAATTACCGAGGGTTGCCAGTCTGGCTGGTTTAAGGGGGTTGCTCGACTTGAGCATTTGCCAGGATTATGGATAAATGAATGTGCCTTTAAATGCGTGACACATGCGAAGAAGTGCAACACTATCGAAAGAGGGGGCGCCACCAGTTATTTATGACTCTATTTTTGCCGACAGGGTGGATATGCTTGCTTTTATACATATATATGTATCTACTACATGCTACAGCTACAGACAATGAGCAACTTTCATTGCAGACCAGACAAGCACGGATTAGTCACCAGACGCCCCAACCAAAAAAAAAATAGGTTTGGTTTGGTGGGAAAACACAGGAAATTAAAGCTCAGCACTTGGGGCACTTTCAAGTAGCTTTTCCTGTCGCCTTGATCTTCTGGGCATTTCTGATAAAAAGGCAGCCATTCATACAATTCTAGTTCAACACTTGAGTGCACTGCTTATGCATGGGAATCGGTGTTTGCCTCACTGCAATTTGCCTGAAAAAACACACTCTCAGCTCCCAACCAGAGAGGTAATCAAAACAAACAACAAATTTGAAGAGAAACTATTGATTGAGAAATTCAAAAACAGAGGAGCGCACGATGATTAATGAAAAAACCATAAACAATATAAAAAATTGTAGAAGGAGCACTAAAAGCAACAACGAAAAATAAATAACAATAACTGCAACGCCGTGAGATTGCTTAATGGGACGCAGAAGTAAGAATTCCCTAGACGGCAGTTTGCTCGATGCAAAAATACCCTCGACACAGATCTAAATTCATAAACTACAAATGAATAAATTATTTTATAGTACAAATAATCCTCTAAACATAAATTAATTATTTTTAAAGTAGAAATAACCAATAAAAATAAGTGATTTAAATTACAAATAATACTTAAAACAACAACTCATTTTAAATAATCCTTAACAGCAATCGGTTTGTCAAATAATCTTGAACTAAGTACAAAATTCTTTTATAAAGTACTGAAATTAGAGCTCAACAAAGTTGATTCTCTCGTCTACTTTGAATTATCCCATACCTATATAAAAACTAATTTATTGTTGCTGATCTGCATTAGATATACTTAATGGGCTCCGGCAAAGCCTAACTAATTTTTGATGACTGGGTATATTGCGATGTGTACGAGAGATGGAATGAGTGAGTGCTATGAATGACGCTTGTCTCGCCGCTTAATTTATGCATTATGCTATCTGAGTTGTTTATATAGTATATAGTTTATGTATGTAGCTTCTCCTAATGGCATCCATCTGACTGGCATCAACAATGATGCTGAGTGCGTTGCGATTGCTATTTACTTGATTCGATTCGAGTTGCTTTGACTACTTGCAACGGAAATGCGACAGCACGCTAGGCTGGCCAAGCGAGGGGACTACCAATATGCATATATATCTATAAGTATACGTACATACTTCCGGGCATGGGTTTGGCAAATATCCGTACCTATATTCAGAATGTGGTCAAAATGACTGTGTGAATCATTTGCAAACAGTTTGCAATTTCATATCGAAACAGGAAAAATGACAATGAGGCTTGCAAAACATGACAAAAGGAGGGCAAATTGGCAGAGAATCACTCATGCAATCACTTTTCTTGCTGTCTGGTTTGGCTGTCTCTCAGTGTGTGTATGTGTGTGCGTGGGTGTAGGTGTGTGCTTATTTTGAAAACTACACATCAACAGAAACAACAAACGAAAAATAGAAAAAAGAAAAAAAAAATAGTGCTGCGACATCGACCAAAATGACGTCGCCATCGTTGCGTCGTCGCTGCTTCGAGGTTCACTGAACTGCAACACTCGACAAATTTTCTGTTTACGTTTTGTAATTTGGTTTTTTACGCAATTGTTTGTAAAACAACAAAAAACTATTTTTGCTTGAACATTTCTAAATAATACTACCAAGAGGAGCTTGGTAGTGGTCGAAATTATTTTATCTGTAATTGTTTTATTTTATTAAACTCCAACTAATATCACTCGACACAGAAAAATACAAAAATTAAAATATAAATTAAATTTAAAAATATGTTACTTTAAATAAAAAAATAACAAAAAATGTATGAGATTTCTGGAGGTATTTAAGTGCAACTTAATTTAATTGGACTACACAAATTTGAAAAGTATTTACTATAATTTAGATTTCAGATTCAGATTGGTTTGATAAACAGTTTAAGTATTTAAAATTTATATAAATCTACTCTCTAACTAATTAATTAACTAATTATCTAACCTGATTATCAGTCAAGTACGATAATTTTTAATACCAGGCAGCAAAGTACCCAAATCTGTTCGACTTTTAAACGCATTCAAACTGTCTCTCGGCCATCTAACAACTTGCTAATCCAAATGTATAACCCAAAAACACCAAGAAAACAAAAGCAGGCTGCGCCAAGTGCTAATTTAATTAACAACACGACTCTAATACGTATATTTGTAGGTTTTTATTTGTATACTGTAAAAGACTGAAAGGACCACTCTTTATATTTACTCTTCGGCCCCAAAACTGAATTATCTATCTCTTTCTATCTCTCCCTCTCTCATTCCTTTGTATAGAAGTCGAAATTTATTTATTTTTAATATTAACTACAAAACTTTAACATAAAAAAAATATTACATGGTGAATGAGGCTTATCGAAATGCAGTTTTACAATTGATCAACAAAAATGGTTCCAAGAGAAAAATGAGTAAATCGATTATTAGAATCAAGTATATATATAAATGTGGATTAAATAAATCGCTTGCGGCGCATCGCATTCAAATTTGGCTGTGCTATTATTAACTGAGCCACTTTTGGGCGTGTTATTTGTTCGATTTCTTATTTCGAGTGGGATCTTTACTTTTTACTTAGCCTGCAGCTTGTTGACCCGCTGCTCTTCTGCTGGGAGACAGAAAGAGAGCTTCAGCGGCGCAGAAATTCTCTTAACTTATCTGTGGCATGATGATAGGCGGACGCTGTTTGGCTGTGCGCTACTTACGAAGCGAGCCAACGAACCGTAAAGTAGCCCGGACTGGCGGACAGACGGTAACGGCTACGGATACCATGTTGCCCCAAGTTGCCAGCTGGGGCGAGATTAGAGCAAACGCTGGCGTCTGAGTGCGTTGCCATTGTTCGGGCGCGTTAATTGATAAACATATAAAAAAAAAAAAACAAAGACAGAGACTTGAATTGCTCAGCTCACTTCAGAGGGAGGGTGGTTTTAATACATTTGCTTTTTTTTACTGTTCTTCTCTCTCTCTCTGACTGCCCCATCTGCTCGTGTCCATTAAGCATGAACGCCTGGGTGCAGTTACTCAGTATTTAGATCATCAGCGTGATACGGTTCAATGTTTTAAGTGCTTTCATTTAAGCTCGCCATACTCTCAATTGCCACCAAGCTTTCTCGAATGAGGCCCCAAACATGTTACCTAAGCCCCTCTGGCACTCGGGGCTCTTAAATTGGCCCGTTTTCTCTTGCACATGCCAACAAATATACTAGCTTAAAAAAGCTAATCTCTTGCACACACACACACACACACACACACTCATTAGCGAACATTAGTCAACGTTTCACTGCAGTCATGTAAAATGCAATAATAATTAACATTGCCAAACACAACTTAAGGTTATTAGCACAAGTATAGCGAAAGTCGGAATAGGTTAGCGGTTAGGGCAGTGCAGGGGCTACTTGGTCAGCTCACTTACTATAAAAATCCCAACTGTGAGTCAACAGGTGTACAAGGCATATCTGAGGTGTTGTTTATGTAGTGGCACGTAATATATTCTATTACACTCAGAAAAATATAATGTGAACTATTCTTTATACAGTTGCACGCAATTTCTAATAGGTCTAACTAAATGCAATCTCTTAGTTTTGGAAAATAAAAAGAATGCTTTAAGAATTGTCTCCTGGACTTTAGAAAATAAAAACACAGCTTTTTAGAAATTTGCTTTCTGAAAAATAGGTGAGTTACCCTTCTAAAATTCAAGCAGATTTCTCTCTGAGTATTTACAAGCATTAACTAGCTTTAATGATGCATAAAATGCCAAGTTGATCACACTTATGTACATATATAAATATATGTATATAGGGACAGTCTTTGTTTATTTAGTTGATTCGCTCCAATTCTGCACTGAAAGCTGCTCCAATTTGCTAATTGCATATTGAATAATACTATGAGATTGAACAATGCTTGCTGATTGTTGATAAGAAGCCATCCAGGAAGAAACACAAAATGGAAATAAAGTCGCTCGTTACCACAATAAACAACTACTGCAATCGAACATGAGGTTTGCTTCTGGTTCTGTTCGTCGTCTTGCCCCCAAGTTGCGAGGCGGGTATCCCAATTGGAATTTGTGCACACACATGCATATTTGTTTGTTTGTTTATTTGAATTGTGATTTGTTTGTTTGCTCTCTGCTTGCAAGGCAGACAAAACGTCGTCTGATTGCCAAACATATTGCACACATATTTGACTTGAGGGCAGGGCGATGACTTATTTCTCAGTAATTGTGGTGAATTTCAATGTGCATCGGCTATTATGCAAGGATTGTACTTGAACTGCAATATTTAAATAAACAAAATCTGGTTTCTCTGTAAACAATGCCAGGCTTTTGTAACCTGTGCCTATAAAAAATGGGAAAAGGGGTATCATAAAGTATATATACTCTTGATTAGAATAAATGGTCCGTCTGTATCAACAAACGTATCTCAGAGATTTTAAGAGATTGAGACTGTAAGATCACCACTATCGGAGTGGTGTTATAGTCAACAACGTACTTTCAGATTTAGCTCATTGATATTAGAAGTGAGTGTAAATCTGTGTGTACATTCTACAGAGCCTCGACATCTGAACCTGTGTCGTGTCTTAATCGATTTATAATATAAAACAGCTGGGATAAGGGTATCTCCTAGTCGAGCTCTGACGAAAGCAAAAGTGAAATTGCTCTCAGCATTTCCGTTGTGCACAAAGAAATAGTGGAAATAGTCGGAAACAGAAGTTCTTGCCTAGATATATATATGCGTAAGTATCTGTGTATCTATGTATCTACAAGTGTATGTTCAAATGTGTGTATGTATATTTGTATTTGGGACAAGTTTCCTGTCTACATCAACTGTATATAAGCCTAATATGTTAAATTACCTTAAGAGATAAACACTTTAATTACAGTAGTAGTAGAACAACAAGGCATTAAGTATCTAACAGATGCGTATGTGCGTGTGTATTTCAATTTAACACTGAGTAGCTTAAATAAATGCAAGCGCCGAGTTGTTGACAAATCAAATTCCAACGCCCGCTTCACACGCACCACTGAGCATTGATAACATAGAGAGTGAGAGAGAGAGATAGATGGATAAAGTATCTGAGAGATACAGAGATGCAAATGAGCGCAACAGCAGCAAATCTAATAAAGAGCAATCGACTTAAGTAGCAAATTGCTCAATCAAATTGGGTCAGGGGGCGACACTGCCTTGGTCGCATGCAAAGATTCGAAAAAAAAACAAAGAACAAGCAACTATTTATGTATTTCAATCTCGAATCATCAAATTAGCTTCTGGGCAAATTCTGAGTGTACAATTAGCATGACAACGAAACGTTTCCCAGAATCAAAAGATTCTCATGAATCATATTTGATTTTGCATTCGCTGGAAAACTGGTCAAACCAGTGACTAGACTAGACAGTATTTTAAGTAGCAACAGTAAAATCTATGTATACACATATATATATATATATATATATATATATTGTCTTATGTAATTGACTGATCAATTCATTAGCAAAAAGGCATTGGGCTCTCAACTATAACCCAATTAGCTTCAATTATCGAGCATATAGTAAGACTATATATATTTATATAATGCTTAATTTGCAAACCTCCACCCACATCGAATGTTGTCCAATCGGCAGCATTTCCGTCATTTATATAATTGCCCTGGCTGATCTTTGTAAAAATGTTTGCCGTGTCTAATTTCAATGTTTACAGATCAGACAGACAAAAAAAAAAAACAGAAAAAACACGCTTGTCATGCACGGCTTGCTCGCTTTCATCATACAAGAAAATAAAGTTGTTCGTTTGTCGCTTCATGGCAATCAAAAAGAAAGTCGTCGCATTGATTTATTCGATTTGGTGTGCATTAAATTTCACTTTTTGCCTCCCAGCCACATTACGACGAGTACGGCTCCAATTGGGAAACAAGCCAGAGACTCTCCGGAAGTGCTCCACCAATGAACTGGATTCTGACCCACTTTGAGCACCTTTAGTGGGCCAAGGATGTTCCGTCAAGAATTGCGCAAGCAAGCCAGTTGACCAGCTGCAGTTGGCCCGAACTGGAAAGAGCGTTATAACAACAACTGCATAAAGTGCACATGTAGAACCTAAGCTGTCAACTGTTTAATGCGTTTGGCATTGGCCAATACTCGCTTAATGGCTTGCGCTGCTGCCAAGGCCTCCATTTAAGTGGCAGGCCTTGGCATCAAGTTGAAATTGTAATCAGTATACACATTTTGTTGTTCTTGTGGCCTTGCCTAGGTTAACTGATGATGAGGGCACATCTTTAAGATAAGAGACGGACAGATGGCAGCTGTAGCTCCTTGTCCAGTTCTGGGAATTGGGAAAGTGTAATGTAATGCCCAAGAAACAAGAAGAGTGTGTTTTGAGATGCTTTGTTATCGATTGTGTGTGTCACAACAACAAAGTGAACACATAAATCGTAGTTGCATCGTTCAATTTGTTAATTTATTATGTTCTTGTTGCTGATGTCATGTGGAAGCGCCAGGATCGGGGTAAAACATTGTTTCCGAGCTTAGGGGTTGACTGTGGCCTTGACAACTTGTGTGACACATGAGGCATATGCATGAGGCATGAGGCATGAGCATATAACATGACATGACATAGCCTGGCCTGCCCGGTCTTCGCTCATTGTTGCATTCAACAGTGGCAAGCACAAGGCTTCCCTCAAATTTCACGATACACACCGAGATAGTCACATGAAGCAAAGTAAATGACTATAAAATAGCCGTGCCCAAAACAAGGTAAAGTTTTGATAATAAATTGTATTTTAAATATGGCTATTATTAAACATGTATAATTCATATTTTCACTTTTTTTTAAATGAAAATTGCTATTTAATATTGAAAACGGTAGCTCAAGATTTTCCGATTTTGCCTCGCCTCGTATACCAACTTAGAGTAAAAGTAAAGTTGATAGTTTTTTACTGCATATACTGCATATGAATTAAAATAATATTCGCTTTGAGTTAGCAAAGAATTTTTTACCCATTGGTAAATGTAAATTTGTAAAATGATTTACATAACGGTGCCTTACCTGCTACTTACTGACATATGCATACAAAATACAACATTTGCATATCAAACGTAACGCAGGCTGCTCCTTGAACACATACACGTATACTATTGCATATACTATACATATACTATATATATATATAGCCACAATCTGGAAACCGTTTCGTTCAAGGTGTGTAACTGTTGCCTGTTGCCTTTCAAACTGGGGCGTGGCTGACATTTAGGTTCTGAAATGCTTTTTATTTCGCTCGCCCCCCTTTTAAGCGTGCATTTGAATGAATGCAAGTAAGTGACGCTAAGAAATTCCATAAATGTTGCACTTTGGGGCGGAACGCGACTCCTACCCACACCCACAAGCCCCACTTGAATGTTTTCACATTTCGCCTTGGTTGGGCCATTCACATCCTTCGTCTTGGTGCCGTTTTCTGCGAATCGTTCTTTAATTTATTGCATTTCCTGTTGTTCGGGATTTGAGATTGCGAGAACATGCGAGAGAGAGAGAGAGAGAAAAAAGAGAGAAGGAGAGATGAAGAGTGCTGGTAAATGTTAAATGTGCTGACTTGCTCAGATATTAAACAGTTTGAGCTTCGACTCAATTAGCGGGGGTCGCAATTAATTAGGCGAGACTGGCCAGTTTATCAATTAACCAAGTTATGACAGCACGCAATATATATATAGATATATATAGATATATATGTATGTAAGTAAAGATGAGTATATACTATACAATATGGACATACACACATAAGTTAATAACGGTACTTTCGCATTTCCAAGTCTGTTTGTCGTCGCGGCAAAATCAATTAAATTCGTTCAGTGAACCCGTACAAGTTGCCATTTTAATAACTGCTTCGACGTCAGCATCCAGCTATAAATGGTCAAGTGAGGAAGGGGCACCACAATAAAAATGGCCAAGCATTTTGTGGTCCAAACCCGAACGAGTGTGTAGACTGACAGCAATTTGCACAACTCAAAAATGCAAAAGTTGAACGCAATCAACGCAAATAGGACTGTCATCAAAATGAAAGCCGAATATTGCATTTCGACCATGTTGCCATTTGCGGCCCCCAATTTGCTGGCCAAAAGCTGTTTTATTGATTGCAGATTTATAATACAAGTGACCAAAATGCAATAACGGCTCAAATTATTTTATGTCATAAATTCGCAATCAAAAATCTTAATTTGAAATTATTGCTTTCAAAGCGAATGTATAGCGAAAATAATAAACACTTGTCTTTGTGTGTGTGGGTGTTTTATTAATCATAGTAATAAATGCTCAATTTATATTATGTCATAAATTCGATATCAAAATATTGCCTTCAAATTGAAAGTAAAGCGAAATTGGTCAAATCCATAGAGTAATCTAAGGTATATTTATCGAAATATATTCTTTATCAGGATCAAGAGACGAAGAAGAAAACGAATCCAATCCGGCAAATTTCTCTTTTGCATTGATAATTTGAAGACAATGTCGAATTCGAATTCGATTAATTTACATCGAAATACGTATTCGTTTTGCCCAAGGTCAACAGAGTATTACGCACTTACCTTCTGCACATGCACACACATTCTGTGTATGTGTGTGTGGCTTTCCAAATCATTTAAATAAATTTGCTTTCATTTTGAAATCAATTTTAATAAAAAACTGCTTAGACTTGCTCTTTGTTGTGCTGGGCGCGTGTGCGTATCTTGTTGCTCCCACTCCTCTCGCTCTACACTTAATTGGCAAAATTTGCGCGGCAGCAACAAGAAAACAACATCAGCAGCCAGAACAACACAAAACAACCACAAAAATTGCGACCTTGCTGTCATTTCAGCTTGCTTGGGCGAATTTTTATGAGCGAACAAAAAATCGCTTGTGCATTGAGGCTATATTATAGACTAAACCATATAGGAAAATTGGTATCGATTTCACTATTGACGTGCAACACCAGATACCAAAACAGCATCAGACAACAACAACCGACGGCTGGCAAATGCGTGGAGAAACTTGTTGTGGTGCGTAATTAGCGGGCAAGTGGTGACAAGTGCGTTGGTTTAACCCAACCACCCAACCACTGCGAAGATCCCTAACCACAACCCGTTTTCAGCTCGCACAGCTACATTTGCTGTTGTCCCCCATCTTTGTGGAGCACAACTTGAGTGATTTATACGAAAAGCGCGTTTGCTGGGAAAGTCTGCCCAGACAGGCTCCGGATTGAGTACAATTCAATGTCACAATGCATTAGAGAGTTGCTGGCTCATAATTCAGAGTCTGCAGCCATTAATGGTTTATTAATTGCATATTAATTGCAGTTGTCGAGTTCAACTCAACTCAAAGGGTTACTTTTGCGGCTTAGCTAAAAACTGCCTGCTCTTTAAGTATTATTTTTAACTAACTTTGAAACTTTTCTCTCTTTGTTTTCAGGTAAGCCACAAGACGAACCTTTAAATGCACTCAGCGTGAGTCATTCCACAGAATTTTAAGGCTGCTTGCTCATTATCATAATTATACATAATCCCGACTATCTGCCAAATTGCATGCCAATATTTTTGCCAGAATTTGTGTCAGCTTTCTCTTGCAAAAAAACCAAAACTAAAAAAAATATAAATGGGCACAGGAAATAAAAGCAGCGAGCACACAACAACAACCCTTATCAACAATAATCGCAGTTCTATTCAGCTCTTAAGTAAAACAAAATATGGGTTTTTTTTGGTTTGCTGTATGAACTCAATGGATTCGTCATCATTTTGGTGGTTGTTGTTGCTGCTGTCATTTGTTTAACTGCTTTTGTTTTGGGCCAAACAGCTGCTCGACATGATATGTATATGGCTTTGTCTGACGAGTCACCTACACAACTGGGCCACAGTTGGCAGTTGGCAGTTGGCAGTTGGCATAAATGGTGAGCACAAAACTGAACCAGCTTTTAAAAACGTATTGCAATTTAATAGACGATCTTAACTCGTGAAGAGTTTCCTATTTGGAAATTAAGATCACAAAAATCAACTATTAAATTGTAAATTATCATACCAAGTCAACAATCTACAAAAGATATATACATCAAATTTGGCATATAGGTGGTCCCATCTTATATTATTTCAAGTTTAAGAAAGTTTGTTTGAACATTTTGGAAATGTTCGCCCAAAAATCTACTATTTGATTAAAGACAATAACGAATATCATTAATAATGAAACAGATGTCAAGTTTGGTAAAGCATATTACTGATTGTGCTAGAGATATGGAGAACAATGATTTAAGATTGCAGCTGTGATAGATAGTACCTATTATTGGAAATCTTAGATAACTCAATATGCGAAATATTCCAGTAGTTGCAGGCCTTGTGTTCGATTGTTACTTAATTTGAAGCCTAAGCTGAAAACACATTTTCTTTGCTCAACGATTGGAAAGAGTGAAATGCGAGCGAAAAGAGTTGGCCTTGGGCACATTTAACTTTCGATAGGCTCTATTTGCCGGTTCTGTGAATTGGCTGTGATACTTTTGGGGCTTGCCAAATTTGTTGGCCAAAATGCGCCAACTCGACTAAAAATGGTTAGGGCAGCTACCCAATGATGATTTAATGGCAAGAGTTGCCGAGGCATATTGATGAGCACTGGAAATGATTTGGCAACTAAATCTTACTCTATGTGTGTGTGTGTGTGTGTGTGTGGCTCGCTTCCAATGCCTCGCAGGCGGAATTTTAATTGAATTCAGTTCAAAATTCTGTTGGCTACAAAATAGTTGAAACATTTTGCATTTGGCACCAAGTTTTTGCGGGGCTTTTGTTTCTCTGAAATGTAGATGCATGAAAACCGTGGAACGCAAAACTCATTTTCCACAATTTTCCCCATTTGCCGGCGCAAAAGAACAAACAAAAAACTTTGCACATAACTTTAATTTTAGCCAAGGATGCGTTTGCCTGGCTAGTTGAGGGAGGGCGTGACCCACTTTCGATTGTGGTTTCCACATGCTGCATGCGATATGATGATAAGTAATTATCGTAACCAGCATATGAAACTGCTGGGCCAAATGGGCGTGGCAGCCAGTGGACGCAGGCAAAACCAAATTCAAAAACTGTCGAACAACCATCAAGATGTGGGTGTGTGAGTGCATTTGCCACGCCCACCAGCCTCCCAAGCACCCAGTTGGGAATATAAGTACTGAGAAATCTGTTCGTATCCTTTGATTTGGCTGCCGCATTTCTTTTTTGTTTTTGTATTTTTTCACACAAAGCAAATTCCATGAAACGGATGCGGTTCTCAGGCGTTTGTTTAAGGATCGTTGACCACATAAAAATCCGTTATGTCCATGTACAACAAAGACACAATGTGAAAGAAGACGTCGCTGTTGGGGGTGGGGGTACATTTAGCATTCTTGCCACATGCGTTTTATTTCCTTTTTTGGCACAAACTGCAACTGGAATTGTTGGCAGCTTTCTCGTAAACACCATGTGAATGTATACACAAGCAGGGCCGATTCCCAACAATACTTGGCCGTTACCAAGAAACGGCCAATCAACTCCTAAAATGGACGCAACAATGTTTACGCAACTGCAAACTTGCAACTTACAGCTCCTCCACCATGTGCGTAAGTTTTATGCTCCAACTATAAATTGCGAGTGAACGAACTTCTGGACGCAACACCCTACAAAGTGTGGCCAACATGCTGCCAGCCACAAACTGTGCAGCTGCTAACGATTTGCTAACTATATACATATATATATATATATATATATATATAGCCAAGTTTAATTGTATCTATATACTCATTGAAGATGTGTAAAAGGGGTATATTGGCGTTATGCAAAAGTATGTAATAGGCCTTAGAGGGCATCTTCGACCCCATAAAGTATATATTCTTGGTCAACAACTATATCAACCTATCTGTCTCTCCATCTCCATGGCAGAGACTATATGCAATATAAGTTCTCGTACACCCCGGACATAATTTATCAATAACTTACTCCATTCCGCGAACATCGATTGTCAGCTGTAAAATTTCATCAAGTTATGCGTGATATCGAAGCGAGTGTCCAAATAATAATAATAAAAATAATCAATATTAAAAACTATATTTTAATCGAATTAACAGCTGTGTTCAGGGTATCTTCTTGTCGAGCGCGCTCTCTCTCTCTCTCTTTCTCTCTCTCTCTCTAATAGAGCTTTCTTTCAAAAAAGCAATTTGTTGATTATAAAAATAGAAGTGTTTGAAAAATGTTATTTTAAATTTGGATTTGGATAGTGTTTATTAAATAATGAAAATATAAAATGCTTTCTTCACTTTATGTCAGTTTTATGATACTAGCAATAACTACAGATCAAATCCCGTTTTTGCTGTTTATATTCTGTATAAATAATTTATAATTATTGCTCAATGATTATTGTGGTTAATTCATATTTCTTTCATACTTTATGCGCACTTTAAGTTGCCACCAAAAGCAATACCCATACGAATACCCAAGTAGTCAAATGGAAGCGTTCGGAGCAATCTGTTCCCAAGGCAATTTATGTTCCATTTGCTCTCAAGCGCCAGTCGTATAAATCATGCACTGCATCTGAGCGAGAACTCTTGTCTCCGTCTCGTGTCTATTGTAAGACGACGCATTGCAATTGGCACCGATGGAGATTTATTTCAGCAATCTGTCATTCTCTCAGTCGGTCAGTTGTTAGTGACAGCAGCATTATGATCTTGAGGTGCATATCATTCAATCTGTTTACAGTTAATGCATTTCCTATATACTGCCATTTCTGGAACAGCAGCTGTCCGATTGTGTATACAAAAAAAGAGAGCATGTCATAAATAACATGAATTATGCATGCGATTAATGCCGCTGATTGCAATCACAAGTGCGACTTTTGAAGAGATAAAGAATGCGCTTTGTTACTTTGTTTGCCAGCGTCAATCAAGCAGACAAAGAATCATTCTTTATAGACTCTCCAGGTATCATCAGACTATAATATAATTGCGTTGCATTCGAACCAGTCCAACGACAACGCCCATAAAGCACCTCAGTGGTTCTTGCTTTTGCCTTAAGCGTAGCATTTCAATTAAGGCATGGACTTAATCAACTTGTTGACCTTTTTCGCAATAGTTTGCTTAATACTGCTTTGCTGCTCGACGCCACTTGTCATTTATTTATCAAATTGTTGCTGTTTATGACTTAGAGGCGTTGATGCCATGATTAAAAACCAAGCCAAAAACCAACAACTTTTAATGCCACTAGTTGTCGTAAGTGTTGTTGAGCCTTATCAGCTGGAAATAAAAATGCCCCAGATTGTTGCTTCTCCTTTATGAGATAATAAAGTTGACAACATAAAGTGGGCAACAGAGTGGAAGAGTGCAGGAGATGTACGAATAATGTGTTGTTAGTACTCTATATATACACATGAACATATATAGATAGGGATATCTATATGGATATGCTGGCTGATTGCAGAGGCAACAGTCTGGAGTTAACGAGATAATGGCAAACAGTTAAAGCCTCTGGCAATGTTTACTTTTGGCAATAGACAACGAACGCAGAAGCAGTTCCCAAACCCGAATGCATAATAAATGGCAATGAGTTTGCTAGATTTAAGTGGCCAGATTGAGTTCTACCTGAACCGATGGCTCAACTTGACAAACACCACTTGATAAAAACCCAACCACAGCGGGTGTGAAATTTAACGGCTTAACTCTACGCTCTACCTGTCAGTGGTATGTGTGTCTTTAAAATACGCAGCTGGTGTCGCAGGACAAACACACACACACACATATATCAAGGTGTCACTTTGCAACTGTGTTCCTGTGGGCGGTCCCATTAGGCCAAATGCAAGCGACAGTTAACAGACACTTGCTAAAAAAAATAGAAATATAAAAATATGTGTAAAAACACATTGTTGAGAATGTGCTAAATGCGATGAGGCATCTAGAAATGCCGACACTTGGTTGACCTTGCTCTGACACACAGAACTTGACAGGCTGTTGCAAAATCCTCGCCTCAAACTCGAGTATCTGGCCGAAACCCGCTGCGCTCCACTTGAAGCGAGTAGCTGTAAATTGTACTCTATTCTATTCTATAGTTTTTGCTTAGCTTGGCCACCCGCTGCGCCTTTGTTTTGATGCCCCTGGCCGAGGCAGGTGCAATTCCATGAGTCATGATCTTTATCTCTCTTTCTAGGCTTGCCTGGCTGCCTTTATGATTTTGTACAATGCGATTTGCGATTTGCAGCATTCGGATTTATTCTGCCTGAGATAGCACAGATGCTGCTGCTTTTCCACACAATATCTATGGGTTGATTTGTTGCTGCTTTTGCCTGTGGCAGTAGAAATTGTTTATTTCGTTTGCGAACAAATTGTTTATTGTTTGCTGGATGAGATTATTTCAGGTATGCAATTGCAACAAGTAACCGGAAATGCTTTCATCCAAAGCCGACACATTGAACAGGAATAACATATTTTAAATCTAAAATAATTGTTGAGCAAACCAAGCATTTTGTTCAGCATCAAAATCTCTGGCTTATTTACTTAACGCACAATGTTTTATTTAATTGACTATGTTCAACGAATGTAAGACAGCACCCACAAAAGGAAAACCCCAACCCGTACAAAAACCAGTGGCGGCACAGTGCCGTACATAAAAATAAGGTCATGGCTGTAGTGTGTGCTGTATACGATTTATTTAAAATGACAGACAACGTTGCCGTGCAACGGTGGCAAGGGGCAAACGCCACGGAGTCGCCTGTCAACAAGTACGCCTATTGATTTATACAAATTGTTGCATTCAACCAACAAAAATAAAAAAAAAACAAACTCAACAAACCGACAATGAGTGCATGAAAGGAAGAGCATAACTTATGCTCAACGGCAACGGGCCATCGACTCCACAAGGCAATTAATTTGCTCCAAGTGGTGGAGTAAGGAAATACAAAAACAACAAAAAACCAACCAGGAAAGTGCAACAAAAATAATGCAGCCGCCGCCTTCGACTTGGACGCGGGCTATTTAAAGCCGCCTCTAATTGAAAGCAAATGCAAAAGGGCTTGGCCTGGTCTGCTCCTTACAAATGCCTCATTGCCCCACCCTGCACCATCAACCTGCATCTGTGCAGTGTGCCCAGATCGTTGTAGTGGGAGTTGAACACCGTGAGAAAAATTTGTCAATCTATTAATATACAAAGAATTAGCTAATATCATCAATATACTAAGAGAATCTAAATCACTCAAATGTGACACCTTTCATATAGATTTCAAGATAAACATCATTTAGCTAGTTGGTTAAACTAAAATACTAAAATACTACATATTTCTTCGAGTGTACTGCACCCTTTACGGGACGCACTTGGAAACAAAGCGTTGCCTGTTCTTTTGTATGCCTTGTTTGAAACTGCACTCAAAAAACATATAAAAAAAATAAACAAAACATTTTGCACGACACGACATCGTGTTGCTGCCACTCGGCAGAGACTGTCCGCATGCGGGGAGCTGCTACATGCAACATGAATTTTATTATAACTCGTTGCCATGTCTATTTACATAATGAGGCAGGCTAATGAAGTTGAAGACGATTGCCCTGTTTGGAGAGGTTTCAATTTGAAACCCAAAAACTCCTCTGTTATCTGGGATTCAAAAGTGGACCACACGCACAACCTTTTGTTCTTGCTTTGTTCGATGCGATCAGAATCGGAAAATCTGATGTTGGTTTGGAAATCGAAAGTCAATAGATGGCGGAGACAAAGCACTTTTAAGATCTCCAATTTTCTGGGCGCCGGAGCGGAGAACCAGCTGGCTGGTTGGCCACACAGAATCGCTGTTAAAGGCTTTGCTCTGCAGTTAAATGCCGGAAATCTGATCGGCTCCAAAAGTCCACAATTGTCAGAGGCTCAAGTGCTTTTCACGCCAGCTGCAAAGAGTCGTGTCAAACAAAGCGGCTTTGTGGCTGAGACCTGGAATGGGACCTGAGTCGTAACATAGTTGCCCACTCCACACCACGCCAGAGCTAACCACATCCCCCATTTGCCTGGGGCCAGGCGTGGTGCGACGTGACGTCCTTTCATTGCCAGCGGGTCTGTCTCTCAAGTTACAATTTCTGATTTCTGATTCGTTTTATTTTTTTGTAGTATGTCGTGTTTCTGGCTGCAGCGTGTCTGCTGTTATTTATACTACAAACCGGGTGTCTGCTAGCTTATAAATAATTCAGGCAGCACCCTGGTAGCCATATACCCGCCGGCTGTATTGCAGTTCGTGCAGCTTGAACTTTGACATCCCTCCATCAACTTCAATCAGCTCGACTACATGGCTCTTATTTGCTACGCCAAATGAATGAAACTGGCTTCTTCAGATTTTAATTGCATTTGCACCTGCTCCGCTCCTTGATTAACTACAGCAATTCGAACTCAACTGAAACGTGTAGGTTATGCAAAATTATTTTAACGTGGTTACTAGGCAAACACAGCAACCAGCTACAGCTCCACCATCAGCACCACCACCAGCACCACCACCAGCATGCCTAAGAGGATGCCACTTGACGATTTTATCTCAAGCCATTGATGCTGCTAATGCTGCTTGCGTTTAACCTAAATTCAAGTTGTTGCTTCAACAGTTAACGGAGGCGCACAGAGAGGGAAAGAGGCGGCGGGCGTGGGGGCTTGAGTTGGCATCGCCAGTTACAAGTTGCGTTGCGTGGCTGGTTGCAGTAACTGCAGCAGCAAGTGTTTGTTGCATGAATTGTCTTAGCAAAATCTTCAAGATTGCGCCAGGTGAAAATTGAGGTGAAAGGCAATTTGTGCTACTGTCGAGTGATTTGTTTCGCACTCAGCTGACACAAGCACGTAACGCGATCTCTATTTATGCCATGTTTTCAGAAATACAGTTACTGATTTTGTTCTAGATTTAATTTGACAGATATGTGGAAAATTAATTACATTTTTCTAAGGAGCTAATAGGCTAAAGTAAAATTGATTAGTAGTGAGTAATTTAGGAATAATATCTTACCTGCTTTCAGAGTCAAAATCAAAATGCGTTCGGTCAATATTAAAAAATATTAATAAATTATTTGAGGAATATTTGATCTAAGAGTTTCCTAAAAATGCTATTCAATTTTTAGGATACTCAAAATATATTACCCCTTACTCATCTAATTTATTAAAATTTCTTAACTTTGTCCAATTTAATTTGAGATTTTCAAATTAAAGCGCTTCCTTTGCCAAGTGCAGACAGGGGAAACATTTTAATTGAATTGTGTTGTGTTGTGTTGTGTTGTTGTTTTGTGTGTGTTTTTATGTGTGCTAATGTGATATGGAGTGTGATTCTGTGTTTTGTGTTTGGGCTCTTTTATTTCCAAGTTTGTTTGGCTTGGGTTTTTCCTTTTCATTTTTATTGCCTCTCGTTTCGTTTCGTTTCGTTTTGATGCAAGAGTTAAATGCTTCGCACAAAAAACAATTGAAAATTTTTGTATTATTCAATTATGCGCAGTCACAAAAACAAAATACCGAAAACACACACAGAAAATAAAACAAAGTTGAAAAACTTCAAGACCGAGTTTGAAGAAAAATGTGTACACAAATAAATTGTGGCATAGAAAAAGTTTGCTTGCCTCATTCTTCTTTCGTCTACGTCTATTTCTTTCTGTCTATGACTTCGTCTACGGATTCGTCTACGGCTCCGCCTCCGTCTCCGTCTTGTTTATCAATTAGGCACACATTTCGATTTGAAATATGCGCAGACGTTGAAGAAATGCATTAGTAATGCATTTGCCATATCCGTAGATCGTTTGCCCTTTTTGTACTACACTCAAAAAAAATGCAGATATAATGTTGAAAAACGGACATCTTCTTTTATTTCGAAATAAATTTCATACTGAATTTAGCAAGTTTCGAAATTTGCAGATTATCGAATTTATAACACATCTTATTTTCCTCTCAAACGTTCATAACTACGGCGACTTTTAGTTATATTGGAGCATTTATTTCTCTGAGTGTACATGGGCAGCAGCAGTTCTCCGTCTCCAACTCCTCTTCTGGCCCTTGCGCTGCCCCCGCTCACGCTTCAGGGAGCTGCCACTAATCTGTTTATGGAGCTTGCCAGGTTTTTGTAGAATATTTATGCCCTTATACCCGGATTCTATAAATGTCTTGATACACTGCAATCGTGGCAGGCGTTGAAACTTTGCCGTGAAGTGTTACAAATTTTATGGGATTGCTGTTTGCTGCCTGATGCCTGCTGCATGCTGCATGCTGCAACTTTCCTATTCCAAATGGGGCATTTTTAATTGAGTTTGGCATTTTTTCGTTGGCATCATAATTTCTCCAACAGTTGAGCATTCATATTAAATGCCTTTGGCCATGATTGAGAAATGCATCGCACTCCCCTCTTCACTCTCCTCGTTCTCTCGTCCCCCACCACTTAAGGCGCACACATTTTTCATCATTCAAATGGAAAACATTCAAATTGAGAGTCGTATATTGAGTGCCATTTTAATTGGCCTTGTGTAACCATTCATAATAACTAGGGACTATCAGACTCTGAGTTTGTGTGTATGTCTCCGGGTATATGGGCTCAGTTTGTCAATTGTCGATGCACAATTTTGTCGCCTGCTCAAGTGTCGCATTATTTTTGTTGTTTTTAATATCTGTAGTATAATATACATTTTTTTACGACAGCGCAAAGTTATAAATATAAATTTTTGTGTACGCTGTTGATTGTTATACGACTATCAAGAGATCGACAGAGAACAACTATCCACACTCCCCTCCCTTCTAAACTGTACTTGTGTATTTAAGCGGGGATTTTGGTAGACAAGTGGCAAGTGATGGAAGCCGCTTTCGGGATTTGCATGAGGGAAATCAATTGAGATTCCTCTTTCAGCATCTGCGGGCTGTGTGAGACAAAAAGAAACAACAGGCCTGGCCCTGCCCATACCCCTGGCTGGTATTGAAGAGGCAGTCAAACAAATTCGACTGCATGTCCAAACAAATACAGTAAACGCCGCATTGTTGACACAACCCATCCTGCCACATAGCAAATCCTTGGCACCATCATTATCGCCATCATCAAAGTGCGCGACGACATGAGTTCGTCAAAACGTCAAAAAGCCGCGTCTGCTTTTTTCCTCTTTTATTTTTAGACCTTCAATCTCTTCAGCAGTATGACCGGGGACTCTGATGGACGTGCGCCCAGAAAATTCCCCCCGTTACCGTCCCGATTCTAGCCATATGCTTTTGAGCACGACCTCTCAGCTCTCGAGGCGCGACGTGTGATAATTTTCCGCTATCTCTGGCATCATGTTTCCTCTATTGTGTGTTGTGTTGTGTTGTGTTTGTTGTGCTCTAGTTTTAATGATTTTCCACTACAAAAGGTCCTTGTGACGCCTCCTGGCGCCATTTGCTCTCAACTCTTTTGTCATGGCATTTGTGTGTCTGTGTCTGCTTTATGACTTCTGTATTTCGCGTTCTAAACATTTTTAAATTTATATATATCTGTGTGTGTCTTTATGAGTGCAACGCTTATCAAAGTCGCTTATCAATTGATAAAACATTTTGCTATTTTTAAAATACAATGTGACTAATCCCAGTTAGGCCAACAATTAACAGTCCACGAGATAACAATGCTCGATTAATAGATACCGTCCCGTATCCAAACTTAATATCTATAGCTGTCTCATCGGGAATACTTGTATTTATCAGGATGATCATTTCCCAATTGCTTACCAAAAATAGATTCAACAGAGTAAGCGGCTCATTAGCCGTTTAAACTATCAATCACTCAAAATTTCGTTTGGGTTAATTACTTTACGCGGCAGAGTGCTCACTCCCATGTTCGACTACTATAATTACTAATGCTTGGATGTCCTAAGGGGCAAATGCATTAGTCTGCAAGTCATTAACGCCCTTAATACATTGATTAGTCACTTCTTGTTCATTATGCTTTCCCAACCTCCGATATTTTCATACATATATTTCCATTTTCTATGCTAATGAATGTGTTTTCCGCCCCAGGAAAAAAAAAAAATAAATGGCACGAACCACATGGTTTATTTCTAAACAAATTGCGAATAAAACAAAAATACCTAATTTAAATCGAATTCCTTAAAAACATTTTAATTACGATTGAGCATGCGAAGAGTGGCAAATGATTTTCGGTAAACAGATGTTCGACATTTGAAAGCTAATAAAACTGATTCCTAAGCATAGAATTTTGATTTTCATTTTCGATATAAAATATTTTCGATATAAATCATAGTTAATCTTAGATTGATTTACTTTATTGAAGACCATTTATTTCATAATCATCAATCTTGCATAAATTTGGAACTTTGGAGAGGAAATCCTTTTACTTTTATTTATGTTTTAATCACTTTTTCATCACTTCTTTTTTAAGTTGTTTTCCTTAACTGTGACTCAGTGGCTTGTGGTGATAAAGCCAACAAGGAAATAAGCCAAAAGATAAGAAGTCTGCTTGTAAAAGAAATTATACAACTTGCCAACTTTGCGTCGAACTCTGTGTTAAACGTTGCGTGCAATAAAAATAAATTTAAAAAGAAAAAAAAACCAACTTCTTCATGATAACGAAGATTTAATACTCTTGCAGTCTTATTAGGTTTGTTTCGTGACTGATTTTTTAACATAATAAAATGAGAGCTAGCTATATATAAAGCAAATATACTTTAATAGACTTGCAGTCATTATTCCGTCAATCATGTTTTTAATTTTATATAGTATGGGAAAAAAGCATAAAATTATAATAAGAGGGCTAGTTCAACAAATTTGAACTATAATATTCAAATTGCTTTCCATCTGAAGTTTATCCCTGATCGCAAATTTATATCAAGTGAAGAAAATCCATACAATAAAATCATTTATTAGTTTACAAAAATGTTGTTATTCGTGTATATGGGAAAAAGCCCTGACGCGTTTGACATTTTGGAAAGCGTCTTCCTGCATATGCAGAGACAGCGACATCGACGTCACGGAACTCTCTGACTGTCTCCAGCAGGGGGGCTGGTCGTGTCGAGATGTTGCTCAGTCTGGCAGCAGTGGCTAAAATTGAAAAATGCCTTCTTGTTTTGGGGGGCAACCGAAATGGTTTGTGCTGAGACTTATTGTTTTGTTTTATGTTTATTTTTCCGCCGTTTCGCTGTTGGCCATGTGAGTGGATGAATACGCTTCGAGGTGACGCGACGGCCACTTTTGCTCCAGAGTGTGTGTGTGTGTGAGTGTGTCTGTGGCTGGGCTGTGTGTGCTGCCCACGCATGTGCGAAATATATTAAAATGTATCTGCAAGATACAACAAGCCAAAACGACTGCTCTCCTGCATGTCTGACATCTGCTCTGGCTGTTAATTAGACACGTCTTGCGTCTTTCACAACAGCCAGCTCAAGAACCCGTATGCCAACATATAATGGGCAGAGGCCTAAATCTGTATCAAATAGTACTTAATTTATGCACTTACTAATTTTAGCACTGCTCAGGGCCGTTAATATATCAGCCATCAGTCAGTGGACAAGGATGCCGTCGAGATGCTGCACTCGAGTGTTGCTTATAGTGCACTTCATAGTGTATTCGATACTTAGCCATGTACTTGTTCGTAATTGCATCTTATCAAGCATCTGACTCAGGGCTTAGCCAAAGCAAACAGCAAGCATCTTAGATAAATATCAGGCTGAGGCATTTTCTTTGCCTTAATTATGGGCTCAAGTTGTCAGCGTTTTGAGTTTAAAACTTAAGCCCATTAGAGACACCTTTCAGTCAGCGACAGATTTTCACTCTTTGCGGATTTGTCTCAGTCAAGCTTGTCGGCCAGTTTCCTAACTTTTGGGTGTGCTCCCCGCACACTCTTGCATGATACATGTTTTGTGGTCACACTTACAGTTCTTCTGTGTGTTAATCGTCTGCGTTTACCTGTTCTTAATTGTTTCTTTTCTGGCACTTATCTATTTGCAGCACACATTGGTGACTATTTTCCTGCCCTTAATGAGTTTTCAACTCACTCTGTGATACGCCCCCAAGTGCAACATGGACGCACTAAGCGCAGCCTGCAAGGCACTCTGGATGCAACGGTAAGTGATGGGAGTAGTTATTAGAAATTAAAATTATGAAAACTATCCACGCGTACCGCGAAATTATTAAATATTTTAGAATTTGTGTCCGAAGTTCAACCAAAATGAGTGGGTGTGCCTCAGATAAGCACATAAAAAAAGCTTTTTAATTAGTTGCACAGAAATGAGACATTAAATGTCAATCATGCCACGCACCTAGAAAATTGGGTGTGCGGATGGATTGGCGTGTGTCCACACACTTTGCATGTGAAAACTTAATGAAGCCATTAATAAAACAAATTGAAATCTCTTAAATGGGTTAATCTTAATGTGTGGTGGTATTCCAGGATGGTCTGCATGCGCCGAGCTTAACACTGAGCTACACGCATCAAGGACAACGCATCCAAATCGAACTGCAGCGCAACGATCGCCTCCTCCCCGAAGCCCACTTCCTGCGCTATCAGAATGCCAGCAACCAGCTGGAAGGCGACTCCGGCTCCGGCTACGTAGTGCGCAATTTTAGCAAGACTGACGTTGATTTATGCCATTATCAGGTGAGTTTGTTCGTGTGTGTGGTATGTGTGTATTATGTGTGTGTGGTTTTATGGCTCGTTTTTACAATTATCTGCAACTCACCAGGGACACATACGCGGAAAGCCAGATTCAAGTGTGGCGCTAGCCACCTGCGATGGCGCCCTGAATGGGGTTGTCTTCGATGGCCAGGACACGTATTTCATTCACCCACACAACAATGGCAGCGGACGGCTGCAGGATGACCACTATCTGCTCAGGTGAGTTACGGCAGAAACTATCGGACAACGAAGAGAGACTTCAACAAGGAGTTTAAAGTTTGCACTTAACTTTATATTAGTGCTACTCCCTTCAGAACTAGGAAACAGTTTCTTGGGGAACTTAGATACAATATATTATAGTCAAGTTTAACACAAATTACAATCCAATCTTAATTGATTTCCAATTTAAAACTGGGCCAATTTTGAATTTACTTTTCTCAGCAATTACTATATCTATTTTGTATTTCCAACGCATTCACCTGAATGTGGAAATATCACGCACACATATCCAATAAAAAGGTCGCTTATTCTGCTGTTCTCAGTGGCAGGGGCAGGGGCAACTCCGGAGTTAGCTGGTTCAGTGTTTGCCTTATTTGCGTTCAATAAACATTTGCTGTATTAGTCTGCCCATTTTTACTTGCCATATCTGAGTCTTGAGGCCCGCCCGTTTACGACTCGCACTTCCGTTATTAATATTTGTGGCTGCGGAAATATCAAATTACCCAAATAAATACATATATTTTGTTGTTTGGATATTTAACAGACACGCGGACATGTTGCAACAGAATGCCACCTGTGGCTACGATGACCGCACTGACAACCACAGTCCACACGAGGAGAGATGGACGGAACACGAGCAGGTGCAGGACGAACAGCCAAAGGTGCCACATCGCTTGGATGGAGGCGAAATCAAACGAATGCTGAGACGCCAACGACGCCACACGGATGAGAGTCAACTGATAAGGGGTCCATACAATGCCGACAAGTATTCCAGCTATGTGGAGCTGGTGATTGTCGTAGACAACAAGGTGTACAAGCATTTTGGAGAGAATACCAAGCGAGTGCATCAGCATTGCAAGGATCTGGCCAACATTATAAATGCAGTGAGTAGACTGAATCATCAGCAGCAGACACTTTAACTAATCCTTAATCCTCATCTCTCGCTCCTTAGCTTTATGTGCCGCTGAACATCTTTGTGGCTCTGGTGGGCGTTGTCATCTGGAACGAATCGAATGAGATTGAGTTCTCCAGCGATGGCGATGTTACCCTTCGCAACTTCCTTAATTATCGCAGCACCAAGCTGGTGGTGGAGCATCCCAACGACAATGCACAGCTGCTGACCAAGGAGACATTTGCAGGCGGAGTGGTGGGCAAGGCGCTTAAGGGACCCATCTGCACGTATGAGTTTTCCGGCGGAGTTAGCATGCAGCACAGTCAGGTACTGGCCGTGGTCGCCACCACAATGGCGCACGAGATGGGCCATAATTTTGGTATGGAACACGACTCGAGCGATTGCCATTGTCCGGACGAGAAGTGCGTGATGGCCGCCTCGAGTACGGCCGTGGTGCCTGTGCACTGGAGCAGCTGCAGCATCGATCAGCTGACCATTGCATTCTCGCGCGGCATGAACTACTGCCTGAGGAATAAACCCACCAAGCTATTCGAATCGCCGCAGTGCGGCAACGGATTCGTGGAGCCCGGTGAGCAGTGCGACTGTGGTTTGCCCACCCACTGTGAGAATAGCTGCTGCAATGCCCACACCTGCATGCTGCACAGCAATGCCTCGTGTGCCACCGGCGAGTGCTGTGATCTCGACACATGCCGACCCAAGCTGGCGGGCAGCGCTTGCCGTCCCTCGGAGAACGAATGCGATCTGCCGGAGTACTGCACCGGCGAGTCGGAATACTGCCCGGCGGATGTATTTCGTCGCGACACGGAGCCATGTGATAATAATCAGGCGTACTGCTTCCAGGGCACTTGTCGGTCGCATGCCAATCAATGCCGGATTCTGTGGGGACCGACGGGCGACAACTCGGTGCACTGCTACGAGAAGAATGTGGAAGGTTCCAGACTGGGCAACTGTGGCTACAATCGACACAATAAGACCTTTGTGAAGTGCCCGCGAGAGCATGTGAATTGTGGAATGCTGCACTGCATCCATTTGAATGAGCGTTTGGAGTTTGGCATGGAATCGGCCGCTGTATTATCCCACTCCTATGTCAGTCACAATCGAAAGATTGTCGCTTGCCGCACGGCATTGGTTGATCTTGGCCTGCAGACCATTGATCCTGGACTGACGCCCAATGGCGCCAAATGTGGCGAACACAGCATGTGCGTCAATCAGCAGTGCCTCTCTGTGGCGAGTGTGCGCCAACAGGGCATGGGTGCAACCTGTCCAGACGACTGCAACGATAACGGTGTCTGCAACAGTCGAGGACATTGCCACTGCGACGTAGGATTCGGCGGCGAGGCATGCAGCAAGCCGGGACATGGTGGCTCCGTCGACAGTGGACCAGCCACAGATCCAAGCAGTAAGTATTTTTGATGATAATGCGAAAAATCCTGTTGTCAATATTTATATTTGAAATGTCTTCTCTGTAGGCATACAAATATATGCATATATGTCAGGATAAACATGCCCATCTGGGTATTCTTACCGTTTTAAAGCCATCCTTTTTTACTTACTCTTTGCAGGCAATCTGAGCATCTCGCGTTTCCTGTTCATTCTGTTCTTCATTGTGTTGCCACTGTTGGTCATCAGCTGGCTTGTCTATCGCTTCGTGTTGCGGGACAACAAGCTCTTCGCCGGTGGAAAACTCGCTGAGAATATGTATGTATCGACGTCCACGTCCAGCAGCAGTAGAAGGAGCAGCAGCTGCAACAGTAGCAGTTGCATCTCGAATCCAGCTTTCTGTGCCGCCGCCGTCTCCTGCTCCACAGCTAGCTCACCCAGCACCACTTGTTCTACGTCTGCACCACTCCCACCACTAAAACTATCAAACACACAAACTAACATTGCAACCGCCACAATTACTAACATACACGCCACCTTGCCACGTCTCAAGTCTAGTCCCGGTACTCCGGCAGCAGTGCATCCGCCTGCCATGCCCAAGAGTCACAGCAACAACGAGGTGAAGCATGCACCTCTTTTGCGTCGCAAGCTCTCCGCGTCACAACTTACAGCTGTTGCACCAAAGCCACCACCGCCAGTTCCATTCCACAACAACAATAACAACAACCACAACAACAACAACAATACTAATACAATGCGACGCAAGCTGGACATTACGGCTCCGCGTCTGCATGCAACCACAAATCCATTGGCGCTCACCGAGGGCGCCCAATTTATACAGAGCGACCCTGCGAGGTTTGCCAAAAGCTAACAATACCAATTGCCACAACAGCAACAACAACCACAATAACCACAACTATAACTATAACAACAACAACAACACTGCCCCCTTTGAGCATGCTTAGAAAAGAAAATTCTTTGCATGTTGCATTCTCATTTTTGCTCATTGCATTTTTCATTTTACCCATAACACATTTCCCATCTTCCCATCTTGTGTTAAGTATGCTTATCGACATGTATGTGCCATTATTTTAAATTAATTTCAGTTTTAATAAAATGTGACTAAATGTATACTTTTACCGTTATTTGTGCATTCGTGTTGGTCTTGTCTCTGCTATGTTATATGTTATAAATCTTATCTAAGCATGCTAAAGCGCCCATATAATAAGAGGATACAAAATTATCTATCTGAACACAATAGATTAGCTAACTAAGAACGGCTTATTATTATAATTAATAATATTTATTATTTAATTGTGTTCTTAAATTGGCTTATGCTAATCTAATATTATTATTTAATTGCTTTACACCTTAAATTGAATTTAGTGATTTCTATGGAACTATTTCAAAAGCTGATCAAATTGCTGCAAAAGTTTAGAAAAGTAGTTAAGAAATACAAGAAAGTGGTTCATTTCAAGGCGTGTGATATGTGCAATAAATTAATAATAATTCCGCAAGAGAACATTTATTATTACATTTAAAATCCTAGTTGTAAATCCTGTAGCATATATGGGCAGCTTAAGCATTTTGTTGTTGGCATGTTTCTCCAGTTTCTGTTAACTTTATTCAGCTTTCCCTTTCGGTGTTGGTTTTTTAATTGCACTGCTTTTGTTTTGGTATGTAAAACAAATATAATATATATCCATCTGATCCACTCTTTGATCCAGTAGCACTAATCCTATGCTTTGTCTTTGCAGCATGAAAACCGCTAGCGCCATTAAACAGCCGACTTCACGCAGTAATCAAAATGGAGGCGGTCCGCCAGGTGGTGCAGGTGGCCCGAATGTGCTGCCTAAATCCACTCCCAGCAGCACGGACGACATGAACTCGGCCCTGCTAAAGTCACCGAGTGATTCGAGCGACGCCGCCGGTGCAACCGCCAATGCGCCGAGCATGTTCGGTAAATTCAAGGGATTCACGCTGCGTCCACTGAACAACGCCAGCTCGCCGGCGAGCAACTACAGCGGACCCAATGTGGCCTTTGTGCAGCCCACGGTTCAGTTGGAGACCAATGGAGTGCCACAGCGCTCAGCTCCACCGCCGCCAGTGGTCAAGTCGCCTGAGCAGTCGGCAGCAAAGAAAACCAAAACAAGCAACACATTGCCACGAGCGGCGCCAGCATTGCCACCACCGAATCCCGGCTGCACGGCACGTCCGATCATATCCAAACCGACACTCGACTCCAGTACGTTGACCATGGTGCCACTGAAGGGCAGCACTGGAGATCTATCGCCGACACGCTCAGCTCCGGCGCCGCCCGTGCCGCTGCATGTGGATCCCAAGCTGAATGTGAAGCGAGATGGAACCATGCGCCGCATTGCCTCATTCCTCAAGAAGGAGGAGAAAGCGCCGCTGAAGGAGAAGACCTACATTGATCGCGAGAGATTGCGTACACTGGAGATATCGGCACCGATGCCGGTGCCAATGCCGCCTCAGGCCGAGTCTTCCAACTCGGACTCGGAGACGACACCGCGCGAGGAGGAAACCAAGAATCTGGTGAAGCGCACCCAGTCTATGCGTTCACCAACCAGAAAGACGCAGCCGCAAACATTTGGCTCCATGCGCTCACCGCCTGGAGCAGCGCGTCCCAAAAGCACTGTGACGAACTCAACCACCACCAATCCCGCTGGTGGCATAAGACCCAAATCACCGCCACCACGTCCACCGCCCGTGATCAAGAAGACCTTGTCGACAACCTCATCCGGTTACCAGCTGCCAGTGGCCACCGCTCAGACGACCGTCGAGAGAACCTACGATGATTGTGAGTTCATCGAGGAGCCATTGCGTGCATCCAGCGATGCCATCTACTCGGTCATTGAGGAGATACCGCCGGCGGCACAGACGCTTAAGCGTAGCGATCTCGTGCCCACCACCAACAGCAGCACCACCAGCGATATGGGATTGCTGGGCGAGATTGTCAATGAGTTTGAGAAACTCAATGGTGGCGATTCTCTCTACTCGGGCAAACCCACAACACCAGAAGCAGCAACAGCAGCAGCAGTACCACCACTACCAGGAGCAGTTGAGGTGGAGGTTGAGCAGACGGCAGTGCCCAGAAGTCCTCAGCGTCCGGCTCCACCGAAGCCGGCGGGCAGCAATCGAAATAGCAGCACGGAGGACAAACCGCCGGCAGTGACGCCCACTTATATGCGTGCCACGACCCTAAGTGCTCCTGTTGCACGTGTGGCACCCACACGCTCCGACATTTCGCCATCGCGCGCCTTCTCCAGCTTTAAGCCGGCGCCTGCAAGCAGCTCCTCCAGCAACAACACCAGCACCACCACTACTATCAAGGCAGCACCAACTACCGCACCAGCTGCCCAGACAACGCGTATTGGCGGCGCCGCGCGTCCCAAGTCCTTTACGCGGACTTCGAAAACACTGCCTAATGGTGTGGCAGCCGCGCCCTCGGCCACCATACAGAAACCTAAGCCGCTGTCGGCGAAGCCATCGTTTAGTGGCGGGCTCGCAAAGCGTGCGCCGGGAGCAGCTGCCTCCGCAACTGCGACAACCGCGCCCACGCCGCCCACCGTGAAGGCATCGTCGAATATTGCGTCGCTGACGTCACGTTTTGAGCAGCGAAAATAGACAAAATATATGACTTTCTATATTTTAAGTTAGGTTAGGTACGAACAAATTTAATTTTGGCACATGTCGTTGATATTCATTCCCCCGCCCCTTCTAGTTAGTTCTATAAGGCGTTGCTTAATTTATGTGCTTTTAAGTATCTCAATGACTAATTGTAAGGCTCAGTGTACGAAATTTTATTGATATCTGTAGTAGTATACTACTCATTATAATTATATATATATGTATTTTAATTGTTTATATATATATACACGTGTATCTGCTAAATGCTTTTGTAAATAAAAACCAAAGAAGTCAAATTGTCACAAAAAACGAACGCGTAGCTAACAAAAAGAAAACTCAATGCAGAATAGTCCACAGTACTCTTAAATGTGTAATGTTATCATGTTGTACAGTTGTAAAGCGCACTTGCGATATTTAAAAATAAATAAAGAATTAATTCGACATTTATTCGATTCGTCAGGTGTTGCCATAACTTTCTACCTTTCTACGGTCAGTCCAGTAAAATCATGTTTAAGAAAAATGCGCTGTGAAATGTGGCGCGGGAAAGCACTTTAATTTTGTTTTGCAGTGGTAAAATTAACTAATTCATGCAGTTATCGATCTGTCTATTATCGATAACTGCTGTAAGCCATTAAAATATTCGTAAAATAAACAACAATTTTTAGCAACTGTTCTTACACATTTCAAAACACCATTTTCCGCGGACTTTCTTCCTGAAAGTAATCTTCATTCAGTCAATCAGGACAAATGGTTAGCACATCGTAATTGGTCTCTAGTTGTCGTTTCCGATTTAAATTAAGTAAATTAATAATAATAACTCGTACTCAAAGGTTTAAATGAATTTTCAGTTGACTTTCAAAAATTCGCGAACGCGTTACGTGACAGAAAACTGAGTGCTTCGAAAGGATATTGATTTGTTCGATTTATCGATAACTGTTCGTCATGCCTGTTATTGTGAATTGCCGCTGCTTATTCTTATTAGCTCTCAATGGGATTCATTGAGTTTCATTTCAATTGTCGTCGTGTTGGCGCGCAGCGCTGCTGTGCTTCCGGTCTTATCTTATTATTTTGCTTACGCATATTTCTGTGATAAACAACTTCGAGTTCTCAACTTAATTGAGTTATTGCCGTCAAAATTAATGCTTATGCAAAGATTAGTTAATTGAACTATATTTTATAAATTACACTTGCTAAATCCTTATCAAATTCCACTAGCCAGCAACAACAAACATAACCGTTTTTGTATACTTAAATGACGGTATCAGTTTTTGATTATTTCCTGGAAGTGTGCGTTGCAAGTTACAATTCTTGGTGTTCTTGAGGTGTGTTGCTGCTAGATTCTTAAGATTCCAGACGCGAGACGCACAAAAATGCCTCGGCCGCTTTCCCATTTAAATTTACAGTTGCAGCAACAAGGGCTGCCGTTTCAGTTGCCGTTCGCTCTGTTGTCGCTATTGCTCAACATATGCTTGCAACAACAAATTGCTCTCGTCACAGCTTACAACGTGGAGTCAAAAGGTGAGTAACGCAACTCTGACAACAATCTTCCCACATGCAAAATCTCATACAAATAATATGTTAAGAACATAGAACATTAAGTGTCGCGCAAAGAAGAAGGGTTGGTGTGATGGCGCAATCTTTTAGGTTGTCTCCGGAATGGTATGCCAATGTATATAGATTCTAAATAAACTAGTCAAAACCATTGGAATAACGATCTACTAGGTCCCAGGGCACAGGTAACCTTTTATGTTTTCAAGATGTCCATTAAATACAACTTGTAATCCAAAAACAACAAAGAAAAAATGCGGGCAGCGCCAAGTGCTAATTGAATTAACATCTTGTATATGTAAATATTTGTATATGGTTAAAGACTAGAAGTACTTGTGTAGATATTTACTTTCCCTCCACACTCATATATATATTAAACTTAACTTTCGTTATTCCTGGAATCGCCTCCACTGCTACTAAATAAGTAAAAATTTCATGAATAATAATCAGTGATTTCTTAATTACTCTGAACCGCCAGCTTAGTAACAAATAAAATATACTATAAATTATAGTTATTGTTTGACACGCATAAAAAAACAATGCTTTTTACTCTTTGCACACCCACACACACACATACACAGACGCACACACCTTGTTACTAATAGGAAATTAGGACAAAAGACACAAAATAATGGTTAGCCCAGGTCAGGTGGAGAGTATGGAATAGTGTTGAAAAGGTTTATCAGGTAGGGTGGGGATACTTAGTCAACTGTGGTTTCAATTGTGAGTCAGCAGGTACAAGGCATTTAAATATAAATATAAATAAATATAAATATACATATCAGTATACATATACATATGTGAGCGATAAAGGCGTAGCCTGCTGGACGTGAACAAGTAAATACCAAAGCATATTTCACAAAAACATAATTTATTTATGATGTTTCTTACTCAGATCTAAGCTAACGCCGACCTTAGAACTTAATCTAACATATTTAGCGAAGCTAAATGATTACGAATTATACAAATCTAGAATGTCAAGGGCATTTAAGAATGTGAAAAATACGCTATGCGTATAAGAAAGGAATAATCTGGTATTATGTATAGCAGCAATTGCAACTTGTTGTTATTTGCAGCACAAATTGGTGAATATTTTCCAGCCGTTGATGAGTTCTCAACTCACTCTGTGATACGGCCCCAAGTGCAACATGGACGCACTAAGCGCAGCCTGCAAAGCACTCTGGATACAACGGTAAATAATGGGAGTAGTTAGTCAAAGTTTTATCATTATAAAAGCTATCCAACAAATTGAAATCTCTTCAATGGGTTAATCTTAATGTGTGGTGGTATTCCAGGATGGTCTGCATGCGCCGAGCTTAACACTGAGCTACATGCATCAAGGACAACGCATCCAAATCGAACTGCAGCGCAACGATCGCCTCCTCCCCGAAGCCCACTTCCTGCGCTATCAGAATGCCAGCAACCAGCTGGAAGGCGACTCCGGCTCCGGCTACGTAGTGCGCAATTTTAGCAAGACTGACGTTGATTTATGCCATTATCAGGTGAGTTTGTTCGTGTGTGTGGTATGTGTGTATTATGTGTGTGTGGTTTTATGGCTCGTTTTTACAATTATCTGCAACTCACCAGGGACACATACGCGGAAAGCCAGATTCAAGTGTGGCGCTAGCCACCTGCGATGGCGCCCTGAATGGGGTTGTCTTCGATGGCCAGGACACGTATTTCATTCACCCACACAACAATGGCAGCGGACGGCTGCAGGATGACCACTATCTGCTCAGGTGAGTTACGGCAGAAACTATCGAACAACGAAGAGAGACTTCAACAAGGAGTTTAAAGTTTACACTTAAGTTTATATTAGTGCTACTCCCTTCAGAACTAGGAAACAGTTTCTTGGGGAACTTAGGAACTGCGCTTCGTATTCAATAACCCTAACAATCTAAATTGAAATCCTTATAATAATATTCCATTAGCTATTATTAACAAGTAAATGTTAAATACAATATATTATAGTCAAGTTTAACATAAATTACAATCCAATCTTAATTGATTTCCAATTTAAAACTGGGCCAATTTTGAATTTACTTTTCTCAGCAATTACTATATCTATTTTGTATTTCCAACGCATTCACCTGAATGTGGAAATATCACGCACACATATCCAATAAAAAGGTCGCTTATTCTACTGTTCTCAGTGGCAGGGGCAGGGGCAACTCCGGAGTTAGCTGGTTCAGTGTTTGCCTTATTTGCGTTCAGTAAACATTTGCTGTATTAGTCTGCCCATTTTTACTTGCCATATCTGAGTCTTGAGGCCCGCCCGTTTACGACTCGCACTTCCGTTATTAATATTTGTGGCTGCGGAAATATCAAATTACCCAAATAAATACATATATTTTGTTGTTTGGATATTTAACAGACACGCGGACATGTTGCAACAGAATGCCACCTGTGGCTACGATGACCGCACTGACAACCACAGTCCACACGAGGAGAGCTGGACGGAACACGAGATGGAGCAGGAGGAACAGCCAAAGGTGCCACATCGCTTGGATGGAGGCGAAATCAAACGAATGCTGAGACGCCAACGACGCCACACGGATGAGAGTCAACTGATAAGGGGTCCATACAATGCCGACAAGTATTCCAGCTATGTGGAGCTGGTGATTGTCGTAGACAACAAGGTGTACAAGCATTTTGGAGAGAATACCAAGCGAGTGCATCAGCATTGCAAGGATCTGGCCAACATTATTAATGCAGTGAGTAGACTGAATCATCAGCAGCAGACACGGTAGCTAATCATTAATCCTCATCTCTCGCTCCTTAGCTTTATGTGCCGCTGAATATCTTTGTGGCTCTGGTGGGCGTTGTCATCTGGAACGAATCGAATGAGATTGAGTTGTCCAGCGATGGCTATGTTACCCTTCGCAACTTCCTTAATTATCGCAGCACCAAGCTGGTGGTGGAGCATCCCAACGACAATGCACAGCTGCTGACCAAGGAGACATTTGCAGGCGGAGTGGTGGGCAAGGCCTTTAAGGGACCCATCTGCACCAATGAGTTTTCCGGTGGAGTAATCATGCAGCACAGTCAGGTGCTGGCCGTGGTCGCCACCACAATGGCGCATGAGATGGGCCACAATTTTGGTATGGAACACGACTCGAGCGATTGCCATTGTCCGGACGAGAAGTGCGTGATGGCCGCCTCGAGTTCGGCCGTGGTGCCGGTGCACTGGAGCAGCTGCAGCATCGATCAGCTGACCATTGCATTCTCGCGCGGCATGAACTACTGCCTGAGGAATAAACCCACCAAGCTATTCGAATCGCCGCAGTGCGGCAACGGATTCGTTGAGCCCGGTGAGCAGTGCGACTGTGGTTTGCCCACCCACTGTGAGAATAGCTGCTGCAATGCCCACACCTGCATGCTGCACAGCAATGCCTCGTGTGCCACCGGCGAGTGCTGTGATCTCGACACATGCCGACCCAAGCTGGCGGGCAGCGCTTGCCGTCCCTCGGAGAACGAATGCGATCTGCCGGAGTACTGCACCGGCGAGTCGGAATACTGCCCGGCGGATGTATTTCGTCGCGACACGGAGCCATGTGATAATAATCAGGCGTACTGCTTCCAGGGCACTTGTCGGTCGCATGCCAATCAATGCCGGATTCTGTGGGGACCGACGGGCGACAACTCGGTGCACTGCTACGGAAAGAATGTGGAGGGTTCACGACTGGGCAACTGTGGCTACAATCGACACAATAAGACCTTTGTGAAGTGCCCGCGAGAGCATGTGAATTGTGGAATGCTGCACTGCATCCATTTGAATAAGCGTTTGAAGTTTGGCATTGAATCGGCCGTTGTATTATCCCACTCCCATGTCAGTCACAATCGAAAGATTGTCGCTTGCCGCACGGCAGTGGTTGATCTTGGCCTGCAGACCATTGATCCTGGACTGACGCCCAATGGCGCCAAATGTGGCGAACACAGCATGTGCGTCAATCAGCAGTGCCTCTCTGTGGCGAGTGTGCGCCAACAGGGCATGGGTGCCACCTGTCCAGACGACTGCAACGATAACGGTGTCTGCAACAGTCGAGGACATTGCCACTGCGACGTAGGATTCGGCGGCGAGGCATGCAGCAAGCCGGGACATGGTGGCTCAGTGGACAGTGGACCAGCCACAGATCCAAGCAGTAAGTATTTTTGATGATAATGCGAAAAATCCTGTTGTCAATATTTATATTTGAAATGTCTTCTCTGTAGGCATACAAATATATACATATATGTCAGGATAAACATGCCCATCTGGGTATTCTTACCGTTTTAAAGCCATCCTTTTTTACTTACTCTTTGCAGGCAATCTGAGCATCTCGCGTTTCCTGTTCATTCTGTTCTTCATTGTGTTGCCACTGTTGGTCATCAGCTGGCTTGTCTATCGCTTCGTGTTGCGGGACAACAAGCTCTTCGCCGGTGGAAAACTCGCTGAGAATATGTATGTATCGACGTCCACGTCCAGCAGCAGTAGAAGGAGCAGCAGCTGCAACAGTAGCAGTTGCATCTTGAATCCAGCTTTCTGTGCCGCCGCCGTCTCCTCCTGCTCCACAGCTAGCTCACCCAGCACCACTTGTTCTACGTCTGCACCGTTCCCACCACTAAAACTATCAAACACTTTCTCCAGCTTTAAGCCGGCGCCTGCAAGCAGCTCCTCCAGCAACAACACCAGCACCACCACTACTATCAAGGCAGCACCGACTACCGCACCAGCTGCCCAGACAACGCGTATTGGCGGCGCCGCGCGTCCCAAGTCCTTTACGCGGACTTCGAAAACACTGCCTAATGGTGTGGCAGCCGCGCCCTCGGCCACCATACAGAAACCTAAGCCGCTGTCGGCGAAGCCATCGTTTAGTGGCGGGCTCGCAAAGCGTGCGCCGGGAGCAGCTGCCTCCGCAACTGCGACAACCGCGCCCACGCCGCCCACCGTGAAGGCATCGTCGAATATTGCGTCGCTGACGTCACGTTTTGAGCAGCGAAAATAGACAAAATATATGACTTTCTATATTTTAAGTTAGGTTAGGTACGAACAAATTTAATTTTGGCACATGTCGTTGATATTCATTCCCCCGCCCCTTCTAGTTAGTTCTATAAGGCGTTGCTTAATTTATGTGCTTTTAAGTATCTCAATGACTAATTGTAAGGCTCAGTGTACGAAATTTTATTGATATCTGTAGTAACATACTACTCATTATAATTATATATATATGTATTTTAATTGTTTATATATATATACACGTGTATCTGCTAAATGCTTTTGTAAATAAAAACCAAAGAAGTCAAATTGTCACAAAAAACGAACGCGTAGCTAACAAAAAGAAAACTCAATGCAGAATAGTCCACAGTACTCTTAAATGTGTAATGTTATCATGTTGTACAGTTGTAAAGCGCACTTGCGATATTTAAAAATAAATAAAGAATTAATTCGACATTTATTCGATTCGTCAGGTGTTGCCATAACTTTCTACCTTTCTACGGTCAGTCCAGTAAAATCATGTTTAAGTAAAATGCGCTGTGAAATGTGGCGCGGGAAAGCACAGCTTTAATTTTGTTTTGCAGTGGTAAAATTAACTAATTCATGCAGTTATCGATCTGTCTATTATCGATAACTGCTGTAAGCCATTAAAATATTCGTAAAATAAACAACAATTTTTAGCAACTGTTCTTACACATTTCAAAACACCATTTTCTTCCTGAAAGTAATCTTCATTCAGTCAATCAGGACAAATGGTTTAGCACATCGTAATTGGCCTCTAGTTGTCGTTTCCGATTTAAATTAAGTAAATTAATAATAATAACTCGTACTCAAAGGTTTAAATGAATTTTCAGTTGACTTTCAAAAACTCGCGAACGCGTTACATGACAGAAAACTGAGTGCTTCTAAAGGATATGGATTTGTTCGATTTATCGATAACTGTTCGTCATGCCTGTTATTGTGGATTGCCGCTGCTTATTCTTATTAGCTCTCAATGGGATTCATTGTGAGTTTCTTTTCAATTGTCGTCGTGTTGGCGCGCAGCGCTGCTGTGCTTCCGGTCTTATCTTATTAATTTGCTTACGCATATTTCTGTGATAAACAACTTCGAGTTCTCAACTTAATTGAGTTATTGCCGTCAAAATTAATGCTTATGCAAAGATTAGTTAATTGAACTATATTTTATAAATTACACTTGCTAAATCCTTATCAAATTCCACTAGCCAGCAACAACAAACATAACCGTTTTTGTATACTTAAATGACGGTATCAGTTTTTGATTATTTCCTGGAAGTGTGCGTTGCAAGTTACAATTCTTGGTGTTCTTGAGGTGTGTTGCTGCTAGATTCTTAAGATTCCAGACGCGAGACGCACAAAAATGCCTCGGCCGCTTTCCCATTTAAATTTACAGTTGCAGCAACAAGGGCTGCCGTTTCAGTTGCCGTTCGCTCTGTTGTCGCTATTGCTCAACATATGCTTGCAACAACAAATTGCTCTCGTCACAGCTTACAACGTGGAGTCAAAAGGTGAGTAACGCAACTCTGACAACAATCTTCCCACATGCAAAATCTCATACAAATAATATGTTAAGAACATAGAACATTAAGTGTCGCGCAAAGAAGAAGGGTTGGTGTGATGGCGCAATCTTTTAGGTTGTCTCCGGAATGGTATGCCAATGTATATAGTTTCTAAATAAACTAGTAAAAACCAATGGAATAACGATCTACTAGGTCCCAGGGCACAGGTAACCTTTTTATGTTTTCAAGATGTCCATTAAATACAACTTGTAATCCAAAAACAACAAAGAACAAAATGCGTGCAGCGCCAGAGCTAATTGAATTAACATCTTGTATATGTAAATATTTGTATATGGTTAAAGACTAGAAGTACTTGTGTAGATATTTACTTTCCCTCCACACTCATATATATATTAAACTTAACTTTCGTTATTCCTGGAATCGCCTCCACTGCTACTAAATAAGTAAAAATTTCATGAATAATAATCAGTGATTTTTTAATTACTCTGAACCGCCAGCTTAGTAACAAATAAAATATACTATAAATTATAGTTATTGTTTGACACGCATAAAAAAACAATGCTTTTTACTCTTTGCACACCCACACACACACATACACAGACGCACACACCTTGTTACTAATAGGAAATTAGGACAAAAGACACAAAACAATGGTTAGCCCAGGTCAGGTGGAGAGTATGGAATAGTGTTGAAAAGGTTTATCAGGTAGGGTGGGGATACTTAGTCAACTGTGGTTTCAATTGTGAGTCAGCAGGTACAAGGCATTTAAATATAAATATAAATAAATATAAATATACATATCAGTATACATATACATATGTGAGCGATAAAGGCGTAGCCTGCTGGACGTGAACAAGTAAATACCAAAGCATATTTCACAAAAACATAATTTATTTATGATGTTTCTTACTCAGAACTAAGCTAACGCCGACCTTAGGACTTAATCTAACATATTTAGCGAAGCTAAATGATTACGAATTATACAAATCTAGAATGTCAAGGGCATTTAAGAATGTGAAAAATACGCTATGCGTATAAGAAAGGAATAATCTGGTATTATGTATAGCAGCAATTGCAACTTGTTGTTATTTGCAGCACAAATTGGTGAATATTTTCCAGCCCTTGATGAGTTCTCAACTCACTCTGTGATACGTCCCCAAGTGCTACATGGACGCACTAAGCGCAGCCTGCAAAGCACTCTGGATACAACGGTAAATAATGGGAGTAGTTAGTCAAAGTTTTATCATTATAAAAGCTATCCAACAAATTGAAATCTCTTCAATGGGTTAATCTTAATGTGTGGTGGTATTCCAGGATGGTCTGCATGCGCCGAGCTTAACACTGAGCTACATGCATCAAGGACAACGCATCCAAATCGAACTGCAGCGCAACGATCGCCTCCTCCCCGAAGCCCACTTCCTGCGCTATCAGAATGCCAGCAACCAGCTGGAAGGCGACTCCGGCTCCGGCTACGTAGTGCGCAATTTTAGCAAGACTGACGTTGATTTATGCCATTATCAGGTGAGTTTGTTCGTGTGTGTGGTATGTGTGTATTATGTGTGTGTGGTTTTATGGCTCGTTTTTACAATTATCTGCAACTCACCAGGGACACATACGCGGAAAGCCAGATTCAAGTGTGGCGCTAGCCACCTGCGATGGCGCCCTGAATGGGGTTGTCTTCGATGGCCAGGACACGTATTTCATTCACCCACACAACAATGGCAGCGGACGGCTGCAGGATGACCACTATCTGCTCAGGTGAGTTACGGCAGAAACTATCGAACAACGAAGAGAGACTTCAACAAGGAGTTTAAAGTTTACACTTAAGTTTATATTAGAGCTACTCCCTTCAGAACTAGAAAGCAGTTTCTTGGGGAACTTAGGAACTGCGCTTCGTATTCAATAACCCTAACAATCTAAATTGAAATCCTTATAATAATATTCCATTAGCTATTATTAACAAGTAAATGTTAAATACAATATATTATAGTCAAGTTTAACATAAATTACAATCCAATCTTAATTGATTTCCAATTTAAAACTGGGCCAATTTTGAATTTACTTTTCTCAGCAATTACTATATCTATTTTGTATTTCCAACGCATTCACCTGAATGTGGAAATATCACGCACACATATCCAATAAAAAGGTCGCTTATTCTACTGTTCTCAGTGGCAGGGGCAGGGGCAACTCCGGAGTTAGCTGGTTCAGTGTTTGCCTTATTTGCGTTCAGTAAACATTTGCTGTATTAGTCTGCCCATTTTTACTTGCCATATCTGAGTCTTGAGGCCCGCCCGTTTACGACTCGCACTTCCGTTATTAATATTTGTGGCTGCGGAAATATCAAATTACCCAAATAAATACATATATTTTGTTGTTTGGATATTTAACAGACACGCGGACATGTTGCAACAGAATGCCACCTGTGGCTACGATGACCGCACTGACAACCACAGTCCACACGAGGAGAGATGGACGGAACACGAGCAGGTGCAGGACGAACAACCAAAGGTGCCACATCGCTTGGATGGAGGCGAAATCAAACGAATGCTGAGACGCCAACGACGCCACACGGATGAGAGTCAACTGATAAGGGGTCCATACAATGCCGACAAGTATTCCAGCTATGTGGAGCTGGTGATTGTCGTAGACAACAAGGTGTACAAGCATTTTGGAGAGAATACCAAGCGAGTGCATCAGCATTGCAAGGATCTGGCCAACATTATAAATGCAGTGAGTATACTGAATCATCAGCAGCAGACACGTTAACTAATCCTTAATCCTCATCTCTCGCTCCTTAGCTTTATGTGCCGCTGAATATCTTTGTGGCTCTGGTGGGCGTTGTCATCTGGAACGAATCGAATGAGATTGAGTTGTCCAGCGATGGCTATGTTACCCTTCGCAACTTCCTTAATTATCGCAGCACCAAGCTGGTGGTGGAGCATCCCAACGACAATGCACAGCTGCTGACCAAGGAGACATTTGCAGGCGGAGTGGTGGGCAAGGCCTTTAAGGGACCCATCTGCACCAATGAGTTTTCCGGCGGAGTAAGCATGCAGCACAGTCAGGTGCTGGCCGTGGTCGCCACCACAATGGCGCATGAGATGGGCCACAATTTTGGTATGGAACACGACTCGAGCGATTGTCATTGTCCGGACAAAAAGTGCGTGATGGCCGCCTCGAGTTCGGCCGTGGTGCCGGTGCACTGGAGCAGCTGCAGCATCGATCAGCTGACCATTGCATTCTCGCGCGGCATGAACTACTGCCTGAGGAATAAACCCACCAAGCTATTCGAATCGCCGCAGTGCGGCAACGGATTCGTGGAGCCCGGTGAGCAGTGCGACTGTGGTTTGCCCACCCACTGTGAGAATAGCTGCTGCAATGCCCACACCTGCATGCTGCACAGCAATGCCTCGTGTGCCACCGGCGAGTGCTGTGATCTCGACACATGCCGACCCAAGCTGGCGGGCAGCGCTTGCCGTCCCTCGGAGAACGAATGCGATCTGCCGGAGTACTGCACCGGCGAGTCGGAATACTGCCCGGCGGATGTATTTCGTCGCGACACGGAGCCATGTGATAATAATCAGGCGTACTGCTTCCAGGGCACTTGTCGGTCGCATGCCAATCAATGCCGGATTCTGTGGGGATCGACGGGCGACAACTCGGTGCACTGCTACGGAAAGAATGTGGAGGGTTCACGACTGGGCAACTGTGGCTACAATCGACACAATAAGACCTTTGTGAAGTGCCCGCGAGAGCATGTGAATTGTGGAATGCTGCACTGCATCCATTTGAATAAGCGTTTGGAGTTTGGCATTGAATCGGCCGTTGTATTATCCCACTCCCATGTCAGTCACAATCGAAAGATTGTCGCTTGCCGCACGGCAGTGGTTGATCTTGGCCTGCAGACCATTGATCCTGGACTGACGCCCAATGGCGCCAAATGTGGCGAACACAGCATGTGCGTCAATCAGCAGTGCCTCTCTGTGGCGAGTGTGCGCCAACATGGCATGGGTGCCACCTGTCCAGACGACTGCAACGATAACGGTGTCTGCAACAGTCGAGGACATTGCCACTGCGACGTAGGATTCGGCGGCGAGGCATGCAGCAAGCCGGGACATGGTGGCTCCGTCGACAGTGGACCAGCCACAGATCCAAGCAGTAAGTATTTTTGATGATAATGCGAAAAATCCTGTTGTCAATATTTATATTTGAAATGTCTTCTCTGTAGGCATACAAATATATACATATATGTCAGGATAAACATGCCCATCTGGGTATTCTTACCGTTTTAAAGCCATCCTTTTTTACTTACTCTTTGCAGGCAATCTGAGCATCTCGCGTTTCCTGTTCATTCTGTTCTTCATTGTGTTGCCACTGTTGGTCTTCAGCTGGCTTGTCTATCGCTTCGTGTTGCGGGACAACAAGCTCTTCGCCGGTGGAAAACTCGCTGAGATGTATGTATCGACGTCCACGTCCAGCAGCAGTAGAAGGAGCAGCAGCTGCAACAGTAGCAGTTGCATCTTGAATCCAGCTTTCTGTGCCGCCGCCGTCTCCTCCTGCTCCACAGCTAGCTCACCCAGCACCACTTGTTCTACGTCTGCACCGTTCCCACCACTAAAACTATCAAACACTTTCTCCAGCTTTAAGCCGGCGCCTGCAAGCAGCTCCTCCAGCAACAACACCAGCACCACCACTACTATCAAGGCAGCACCGACTACCGCACCAGCTGCCCAGACAACGCGTATTGGCGGCGCCGCGCGTCCCAAGTCCTTTACGCGGACTTCGAAAACACTGCCTAATGGTGTGGCAGCCGCGCCCTCGGCCACCATACAGAAACCTAAGCCGCTGTCGGCGAAGCCATCGTTTAGTGGCGGGCTCGCAAAGCGTGCGCCGGGAGCAGCTGCCTCCGCAACTGCGACAACCGCGCCCACGCCGCCCACCGTGAAGGCATCGTCGAATATTGCGTCGCTGACGTCACGTTTTGAGCAGCGAAAATAGACAAAATATATGACTTTCTATATTTTAAGTTAGGTTAGGTACGAACAAATTTAATTTTGGCACATGTCGTTGATATTCATTCCCCCGCCCCTTCTAGTTAGTTCTATAAGGCGTTGCTTAATTTATGTGCTTTTAAGTATCTCAATGACTAATTGTAAGGCTCAGTGTATGAAATTTTATTGATATCTGTAGTAATATACTACTCATTATAATTATATATATATGTATTTTAATTGTTTATATATATATACACGTGTATCTGCTAAATGCTTTTGTAAATAAAAACCAAAGAAGTCAAATTGTCACAAAAAACGATCGCGTAGCTAACAAAAAGAAAACTCAATGCAGAATAGTCCACAGTACTCTTAAATGTGTAATGTTATCATGTTGTACAGTTGTAAAGCGCACTTGCGATATTTAAAAATAAATAAAGAATTAATTCGACATTTATTCGATTCGTCAGGTGTTGCCATAACTTTCTACCTTTCTACGGTCAGTCCAGTAAAATCATGTTTAAGTAAAATGCGCTGTGAAATGTGGCGCGGGAAAGCACAGCTTTAATTTTGTTTTGCAGTGGTAAAATTAACTAATTCATGCAGTTATCGATCTGTCTATTATCGATAACTGCTGTAAGCCATTAAAATATTCGTAAAATAAACAACAATTTTTAGCAACTGTTCTTACACATTTCAAAACACCATTTTCTTCCTGAAAGTAATCTTCATTCAGTCAATCAGGACAAATGGTTTAGCACATCGTAATTGGCCTCTAGTTGTCGTTTCCGATTTAAATTAAGTAAATTAATAATAATAACTCGTACTCAAAGGTTTAAATGAATTTTCAGTTGACTTTCAAAAACTCGCGAACGCGTTACATGACAGAAAACTGAGTGCTTCTAAAGGATATGGATTTGTTCGATTTATCGATAACTGTTCGTCATGCCTGTTATTGTGAATTGCCGCTGCTTATTCTTATTAGCTCTCAATGGGATTCATTGTGAGTTTCTTTTCAATTGTCGTCGTGTTGGCGCGCAGCGCTGCTGTGCTTCCGGTCTTATCTTATTAATTTGCTTACGCATATTTCTGTGATAAACAACTTCGAGTTCTCAACTTAATTGAGTTATTGCCGTCAAAATTAATGCTTATGCAAAGATTAGTTAATTGAACTATATTTTATAAATTACACTTGCTAAATCCTTATCAAATTCCACTAGCCAGCAACAACAAACATAACCGTTTTTGTATACTTAAATGACGGTATCCGTTTTTTATTATTTCCTGGAAGTGTGCGTTGCAAGTTACAATTCTTGGTGTTCTTGAGGTGTGTTGCTGCTAGATTCTTAAGATTCCAGACGCGAGACGCACAAAAATGCCTCGGCCGCTTTCCCATTTAAATTTACAGTTGCAGCAACAAGGGCTGCCGTTTCAGTTGCCGTTCGCTCTGTTGTCGCTATTGCTCAACATATGCTTGCAACAACAAATTGCTCTCGTCACAGCTTACAACGTGGAGTCAAAAGGTGAGTAACGCAACTCTGACAACAATCTTCCCACATGCAAAATCTCATACAAATAATATATTAAGAACATAGAACATTAAGTGTCGCGCAAAGAAGAAGGGTTGGTGTGAAGGCGCAATCTTTTAGGTTGTCTCCGGAATGGTATGCCAATGTATATAGATTCTAAATAAACTAGTCAAAACCATTGGAATAACGATCTACAAAGTCCCAGGGCACAGGTAACCTTTTTATGTTTTCAAGATGTCCATTAAATACAACTTGTAATCCAAAAACAACAAAGAAAAAATGCGGGCAGCGCCAAGTGCTAATTGAATTAACATCTTGTATATGTAAATATTTGTATATGGTTAAAGACTAGTAGTACTTGTGTAGATATTTACTTTCTCTCCCTCCACACTCATATATATATTAAACTTAACTTTCGTTATTCCTGGAATCGCCTCCACTGCTACTAAATAAGTAAAAATTTCATGAATAATAATCACTAATTTTTTAATTACTCTGAACCGCCAGCTTAGTAACAAATAAAATATACTATAAATTATAGTTATTATTTGACACGCATAAAAAACAATGCTTTTTACTCTTTGCACACCCACACCCACACCCACACACACACATACACAGACGCACACACCTTGTTACCAATAGGACATTAGGACAAAAGACACAAAATAATGGTTAGCCCAGGTCAGGTGGAGAGTATGGAATAGTGGTGAAGTGGTTATCAGGTAGGGTGGGGCTACTTAGTCAACTGTGGCTTCAATTGTGAGTCAGCAGGTACAAGGCATTTGGGAGCTATTACTTTTATAACATAATTAAATTTAAATATACATATCAGTATACATATACATATGTGAGCGATAAAGGCGTAGCCTGCTGGACGTGAACAAGTAAATACCAAAGCATATTTCACAAAAACATAATTTATTTATGATGTTTCTTACTCAGAACTAAGCTAACGCCGACCTTAGAACTTAATCTAACATATTTAGCGAAGCTAAATGATTAGGAATTATACAAATCTAGAATGTCAAGGGCATTTAAGAATGTGAAAAATACGCTAAGCGTATAAGAAAGGAATAATCTGGTATTATGTATAGCAGCAATTGCAACTTGTTGTTATTTGCAGCACAAATTGGTGAATATTTTCCAGCCCTTGATGAGTTCTCAACTCACTCTGTGATACGCCCCCAAGTGCAACATGGACGCACTAAGCGCAGCCTGCAAGGCACTCTGGATACAACGGTAAATAATGGGAGTAGTTAGTCAAGGGTATCATTATAAAAGCTATCCACAAATATAACAAATTGAAATCTCTTTGATGAGTTAATCTTAATGTGTGGTGGTATTCCAGGATGGTCTGCATGCGCCGAGCTTAACACTGAGCTACACGCATCAAGGACAACGCATCCAAATCGAACTGCAGCGCAACGATCGCCTCCTCCCCGAAGCCCACTTCCTGCGCTATCAGAATGCCAGCAACCAGCTGGAAGGCGACTCCGGCTCCGGCTACGTAGTGCGCAATTTTAGCAAGACTGACGTTGATTTATGCCATTATCAGGTGAGTTTGTTCGTGTGTGTGGTATGTGTGTATTATGTGTGTGTGGTTTTATGGCTCGTTTTTACAATTATCTGCAACTCACCAGGGACACATAGGCGGAAAGCCAGATTCAAGTGTGGCGCTAGCCACCTGCGATGGCGCCCTGAATGGGGTTGTCTTCGATGGCCAGGACACGTATTTCATTCACCCACACAACAATGGCAGCGGACGGCTGCAGGATGACCACTATCTGCTCAGGTGAGTTACGGCAGAAACTATCGGACAACGAAGAGAGACTTAAACAAAGAGTTTAAAGTTTACACTTAAGTTTATATTAGTGCTACTCCCTTCAGAATCAGGGAACAGTTTCTTGGGGAACTTAGGAACTGCGCTTCGTATGCAATAACCCCAACAATCTAAATTGAAACCCTTATAAAAATATTCCATTAGCTATTATTAACAAGAAAATGTTAAATACAATATATTATAGTCAAGTTTAACATAAATTACAATCCAATCTTAATTGATTTCCAATTTAAAACTGGGCCAATTTTGAATTTACTTTTCTCAGCAATTACTATATCTATTTTGTATTTCCAACGCATTCACCTGAATGTGGAAATATCACGCACACATATCCAATAAAAAGGTCGCTTATTCTACTGTTCTCAGTGGCAGGGGCAGGGGCAACTCTGGAGTTAGCTGGCTGAATGTTTGCCTTATTTGCGTTCAATAAACATTTGCTGTATTAGTCTGCCCATTTTTACTTGCCATATCTGAGTCTTGAGGTCCGCCCGTTTACGACTCGCACTTCCGTTATTAATATTTGTGGCTGCGGAAATATCAAATTACCCAAATAAATACATATATTTTGTTGTTTGGATATTTAACAGACACGCGGACATGTTGCAACAGAATGCCACCTGTGGCTACGATGACCGCACTGACAACCACAGTCCACACGAGGAGAGCTGGACGGAACACGAGATGGAGCAGGAGGAACAGCCAAAGGTGCCACATCGCTTGGATGGAGGCGAAATCAAACGAATGCTGAGACGCCAACGACGCCACACGGATGAGAGTCAACTGATAAGGGGTCCATACAATGCCGACAAGTATTCCAGCTATGTGGAGCTGGTGATTGTCGTAGACAACAAGGTGTACAAGCATTTTGGAGAGAATACCAAGCGAGTGCATCAGCATTGCAAGGATCTGGCCAACATTATAAATGCAGTGAGTATACTGAATCATCAGCAGCAGACACGTTAACTAATCCTTAATCCTCATCTCTCGTTCCTTAGCTTTATGTGCCGCTGAACATCTTTGTGGCTCTGGTGGGCGTTGTCATCTGGAACGAATCGAATGAGATTGAGGTATCCAAGAATGGCACATTAACGCTGAAAAACTTCATTAACTATCGCAAAACAAGGCTGATGGCAGATCATCCCAACGACCATGCCCAGCTGCTGACCAAGGAGATATTTGCAGACAATGTGGTAGGCAAGTCCCCTAAAGGATCAATTTGCTCGTATCATAGCTCCGGCGGTTTCACCAGGCTGCACAGTCCTGTTCTGGCCGTGGTCGCCAACACAATGGCGCATGAGATGGGCCACAATTTAGGAATGGTTCACGACACGGACGATTGCCGCTGCCCGGATGAGAAGTGTTTAATGGACAGCTCGAGTACGGCCATGGTGCCGGAGCACTGGAGCAGCTGCAGCATCGATCAGCTGACCATTGCCTTCTCGCGCGGCATAAACTACTGCCTGAGGAATAAACCCACCAATCTATTCGAATCGCCACAGTGCGGAAACGGATTCGTGGAGCTCGGCGAGCAGTGCGACTGTGGTTTGCCCACCCACTGTGAGAATAGCTGCTGCAATGCCCACACCTGCATGCTGCACAGCAATGCCACGTGTGCCACCGGCGAGTGCTGTGATCTCGACACATGCGGACTCAAGCTGGCGGGCAGCGCTTGCCGTCCTTCTGAGAACGAATGCGATCTGCCGGAGTACTGCACCGGCGAGTCGGAATACTGCCCGGCGGATGTCTTTCGTCGCGACACGGAGCCATGCGATAATAATCAGGCGTACTGCTTCCAGGGCTTTTGCCGGTCGCATGCCAGTCAGTGCCGCATCTTGTGGGGACCGTCTGGCGACAACTCGGCGCACTGCTATAAGCACCAAAACAAAGAAGGCTCGAAATGGGGCAACTGTGGCTACGATCAACTAAATGATAACTTTGTGAAGTGCACGCCGGAGAACGTTCTATGTGGGACGCTTCAGTGCATCCATTACAATGAGAAACTCGAGTTTGGCATTGACTTTGCTGAACCAACCCAGTCATATGCCATCAATAATCATAATATTTCCGTCTGCCACACGGCGTTCTTTAATTTCGGCCAACAGATCATCGATCCTGGGATGACGCCCAATGGCGCCAAGTGTGGTGACCAGAAAATGTGCTACAATCAAACGTGCCTGGGTCTGGAGCGAGTGCGCCAAGTGGGCATGGTTGCCAACTGTTCACAAGACTGCAACGACAACGGTGTCTGCAACAGCAGAGGGCATTGCCACTGCGATGTAGGATTCGGCGGCGAGGCATGCAACAAACTCGGACTGGGTGGCTCCGTTGACAGCGGACCAGTCACAAATCCAAGCAGTTAGTATTTTTTGTGATAAAGATTGATTATGATTGTCTTTTATATTCATCAACTTTGAATTCCGCTTGACTCCTTTTTGCATTCACAATTTGACTCCCCGTTAAGTGAAATATTCATATTTGTTTGATCAGGATAAACTTATATATATATGTCAAAGTAAAGTACTATAGGATTAATCTATATCTAGATTATCTTCTATATCATAAAGCAGCCATACGAAAAGGAAGATATTGAGTATTTATCTAAGGGCTTTCTAGTATTTGGTTTAGTTATTTTATTTATTTTTTGCTAGCATTGTAGAATCCAAGTCAAGATCTATTATATCAAAGTTGATTTATATTCAAAAGCTAACAAATAATATAAAGTGCATTCAAACATTGATAAAGTTTTCAGCTATTTAAATTTAACTTTTATTTACTTATTTATTTTATTTTCTCCTTGCAGACTATCAGAGCATCTCTCGTTTCCTGTACATTCTGTTCTTCCTTGTGGTGCCCTTGTTGGTCATTTGCTGCCTTCTTTATCGCTGCCTGTTCCTGAAAGCCAAACACAACGCCGGTGGAGAATCCGCTGAGAATAAGTACGTATCGAAGTCCACGCCCACCAGGAAGAACAGCAGCATTAGAAGGAGCTGCAGCCGCAACGGTATTAGTGACATCTCGAATCCAGCTGACTGTGTCGCCACAGTCTCCTCTGCCACAATTACTAACACAAACGCCACCCTGACACATTTTAAGTCCAGTCCGTGCACTCCGGTCGCAGTGCATCCGCCTGTTATGCTTAAAAAGCATGCGCCTCTCTTTCTCTCCACGCCACAACTTGCGGCTTTTGGACTAAAGCCACAATCGCCAGTTCCATTATACAAAAACAATAACAACAACAACAATAATACTAACAAAAGGATGGACATTACTCCTCCTCGTCTGCATGCAACCACAAATCCATTGGCGCTCACCGAGGGTGCCCCGGCGAGGTTTGCCAAAAGCTAACAATACCAATTGCAACAACAGCAACAACAGCAACAACAACCACAATAACCTCAACTATAACTATACCAATAACAACAACAACAACACTGCCCCCTTTGAGCATGCATAGAGAAGAAAATTCTTTGCATGTTGCATTCTCATTTTTGCTAATTGCAGTTTTCATTTTTCCCATAACACACTTCCCAGCTTCCCATCTTGTGTTAAGTATTCTTATCGACATGTATGTGCCATTATTTTAAATTAATTTCAGTTTTAATAAAATGTGACTAAATGTTTACTTTTACCGTTATTTGTGCATTGGTGTTGGTCTTGTCTCTGCTATGTTATATGTTATATATCTTATCTAAGCATGCTAAAGCGCCCATATAATAAGAGGATACACAAATATGATTTAATATAATAGGAAATATTTTCTGTCCGGGCAGAAGCACTCGTATAACACTCTTATTTCAAGAGGTTATTCGAAAAGTTATAGTTAAATATTGTCGAAGTCTAGTCAAAGCTGTTCAAAGTCGCCTTTATTGAGTGGTTGCTGCGCTTATATTGTGTAAAAAACTATCACATAAATATTTGATTGTCTGAAGTCAAATTCGAATGTGATTGTTTCCGTACAATAAAACGCTCCCATAGCAAACAGCTTTCGTACGTCTTGCAAATTTGTAAGTGTTTTGCAACACGCACAATCAGCGATTTTACTTGTCAACTTGGATGCCTTTTGGTGGATGTACGTACTAAATGAGTTTTTAAATTGCATATTTCTGGGAGGTTTTCGCAACTGAAATTTAGTACTTTACTAGATTATTATTACACATTTTAATTATGCTCTGACCCTTATTTATAACTGTTGCAAAACTCCATTTAAAAAATAAAATGTAGTATTGTTCAGTTCTGAAATCTATCCTGTTTTCTATCCAATTCATATTATTGGTGGTTTTTGTAAGCGATAGTTGCTTAGAGTTGTTGTAACGAAATCGGCGAACCACCACAGTCTATCGACGGCTTCTCTTCCGATGGCCGATAAGTTCTATTAACATTTTATTCCGATTGGAGCCAGCCTTTTTATTAACAAAACAAACACTGATCACAATAAAATGAAGAAAAAGGTAAATCTGAGTTAATTGCGGTGCGAATAACGTTCAAACTGATATGATAATTTTTTCCTACGCTCCGCAGGTACTGCTGATGGGCAAGAGCGGCTCGGGCAAGACGAGTATGCGTTCCATTATATTTGCCAACTATATTGCCAGAGATACGACACGCCTGGGCGCAACAAGTAATCAGCTTTTTCATTGTCATTGTCATTACACCAGCTTTACAATAATTTTTCCCGTTTTAGTTGATGTGGAGCATTCGCATGTGCGTTTCCTTGGCAATCTGGTGCTCAATCTGTGGGACTGTGGAGGCCAGGAGAGTTTCATGAAACAATATTTTACGCAGCAGCGCGACAACATCTTCCGCAATGTCGAGGTGCTCATCTATGTGTTCGATGTGGAGAGCCAGGAGATGGAGCGCGACGTCCACTACTATCAAAGTTGTCTCGAGGCCCTGCTGCAGAACTCACCGGAGGCGAAGATCTTCTGTCTGGTGCACAAAATGGACTTGCTGGCCGAGGAGCAGCGCGAGAATATCTTCAAGGAGCGCGAAGATGATCTCATCCGCCTGTCCATGCCCGGCAATGTGACCTGCTTTCGCACAAGCATCTGGGATGAAACACTGTACAAGTGAGTAATCTTTTTATGAGGGTTCTGGGCTTCAATTAACCTTTGTACTCTCACGCACAGAGCCTGGTCGTCGATTGTGACCATGCTGATTCCGAATGTGGCCGCGCTGGAGAACTCGCTGACGCACTTCGCCAATGTGATCGAGGCGGATGAGGTGCTGCTCTTTGAGAAGGCCACGTTTTTGGTCATTTCGCACTGTCAGAGTAAAAAGAATCGCGACTCGCATCGCTTCGAAAAGGTCTCGAACATAATCAAACAATTCAAGCTGAGCTGCTCCAAGCTGGGCGCCAAATTCCAATCGATGGAGGTTCGCAACAATGCCTTTGCCGCCTTCATCGACACATTCACCAGCAACACGTACGTGCTGGTTGTCATGTCAGATCCCACGCTGCCATCGGAAGCGACGCTGGTCAACATACGCAATGCGCGCAAGTTTTTTGAGGAGCTGGAGAATCCGAATAACATTGCCATGAACCATCATAATCAAAAGTACCACTGATGGACACTCCAAACTGCTCCAACGTTAAGTTTCAAGTTTTTCATCGTTTCTGTTACTGAATGTTTTTCGTTACGAGAAGCACAAACGGTTTGTTGTCGCACATCGAAGCGGCCAGCGTGCCGTATAATTCGTATTATTATTGCTTCCCCTATTATATATATATATAGCCCAGCATCGTCATCGCCGTATATCGAACAAGAGCGAGAATGAGCGTTGATTTTGCCTACATTTATAAGAGTAATGCTTTAATGTTTAAACCACTAGACCTTAAGTTTATATACAAGAAACACATAAAACATGTTATAAAAAAAGAACATTTATAAATACAAAATGCTAAACAATAAGACATATTCAAATATATATTTATATATATGTATATATAAATGCCACTTCTCAGACGACGACTATCACAGACACATAAAATCCAAGGCACGCAGAGTAGAGCATTACTCTGTCTAGGAGTAGAACCGTCTCACCTCCGCGGACAGCTGATCCACAGTGGACTCGTCCACGGTAATGAAGCGCTTCCCTCCGCGACTGAAGTAGTAGATGTCACCCGTGTAGATGTCGAACCACAGGGCGTGGATGTGCAGATTGTGCGATTCGAGGCGTGTTTTGAGGAAGCCATATGATGCAATATTGGACATTTGTTGCAGCGTGTTGATCTGCGACAGCTTATCTTCAATGGCGAACTTGTCCTCCTGATCGATGTAGGCGACGAAGCGACGCAGCGGAGTCTCCGACGAGAACACGAGGGGTTCCTTCATGCCCGCATCCTGCCACTCCTGGAACCGATTCAAACTGGTGTTGGCATGTGTACAAAGCCAGGAACGCAGCGGCGATAGTCGGCGATTTAGCTGAAACCAGAGCGGAAATGAATTGAATGACTTTCGTTGCATTTTAAACCAACTCACCTTGGAAGCAAATTCGGGATCACGCAACTGATATAGAAGATTCATTGCCTTGCAATCGCTGTGGCCACAAACAATAATGTGCCTAATGTCATTCACGACACAGCCCAACTCCAATGCCGCCGGCTCGCAGCTGAAGTACTCGTCTTGGAAATGTTGGGCATGTGGTATCAGATTTCCCGCATTTCGTACTAATCGTGGGAAGTAGAACATGTGTTTAGATAGCATCTATATTTAATATGTTATTATTGTGTATTTTTACTCACCAACAAACATATCGCCCACGTGGGTGTCCGTATATCTCGTTGGTATCATGCGACTGTCCATGCAGGTAAAAAATACTGCCTTCGGCTGATAAGAGAAAACATTTCTAATATTAGAATTAGATCAGATAGATATTTGCTCAACATCAAAATATTACTCGCTCATATTTAGTTTTAAAGTTTGTGTTCAAAGTTATGGCATACTTGGAAGACAGCCAAAATGCTGAACGGGAAATGATAAACTGTGTGTGTAAAGTTATTTAATGAGTATTAATTTTCTTCACAAACATACATACATACACACTCAAGCAAAAACGCATTAAATGAAAACCGTCCCATAAATTAAAGTTTTTTTTTTAACGAATTAATTGCTAAAAATAAAAACCATTTTTTTTTTAAATTAGAAATGTTCTCAAATCAATCCCAAAACTATGGTGTTCTTCAAAGAGAAAACTACACCCTGGAAATTAGACATATTTGTTCTACATTTTTAAAAAATCAACCCTGAAATTAAGCAATGCAAACCATGGCTTTTAGAAAGGTACAACCTTCGATTTTAAAAATCAACTATATGTAAGGCGAATTTCTAAAATTCAGGGTGACTTTTTTTCTGACTGTAGACTAAATTATACTAATATTTGTTGTAGGCTTTTATATAAAAATTCCATTCAAAATTTGTAATTAGCAATAGCTTGCTGAACTGTAACAGCCACCACGTTAAGTGTATGAGAATAACACAAATTAAATATTAACATTAATTTTTCACTTAGGTAAACTTGAGCGGTTAGCCTTTGTTTGTTTACCAAATTTAGATGACAACAAAAATAACAATACGGGCGTATTAAATGAAACATTTTGAGAGAGAGAGAGAGGGAGTGAGAGTAAAGCTGACTAACCTGCGAGCGTCTCTCTCTCGAATTGTCTGGGTCGCAGTCTGGTTCGAAAAGTCATTATAAAGTCTGATTATGACCGCGACTGACACAACAACAACAAATAATCGAGAGGCAAACACGCCAGCAAAAATGTTTATGTCAATGTCAAAATAATACTGACAAACAAAATAAATTAATGCACGTGATTTGCTTTTATTTGACCTTCCCCAGTTGCAAATAATACTCACCTCGGGATTGTCGCGGACTTTCTGAAATTCTTTGACCATTTGTTCTCGCGTTGTATTGCGATATCGCATTACTCCTCTCAGTATACGTTCCATGCCTATTGGCCTGTGCTAATTTGTACGCCCAGCAGATAAGCAGTTGAATTTTTGACACTTGGAATCAATTCGCTTTCCGTTGTTAAAATTTTGTGATCCGACTTGGACGCTAACAAACGCGTACAAGCTTCGCGTGGCTCCTACCAAAACTGTCGGCGAGACATTTGAAAATGAATTGTTGCTTCTAAAACACGCGACGATTGCAGGAATAGGTAGAGAGAATGACAGACCGAGAGAGCGAAAAATAGGGAGAGAGCACCAGCTAATGTTGACTGTCGAGTTTTACTCTCTGAGCACATTCAACTAAAGAGCGCTAGAGCTGTTCGAGCGCACAATTATTTCGATACTTTTGGACAAAAAGTTTAGTTTGTTGTAAATATTGAGATATGCACCTAATCGAATAAACTTTAAGAATACTTGTTTTTGTTTTTATTTACTTTTATTACTTCATGTTCATAGTACAATAATAATGTATCTATAATATATGTATTAAGAGTGCAAATATTTCGATACTTTAGGAGTTAACATTTAATTTTATGCTTTGAATCAGTATCTATTATTTACATGGACTTTGGCTGCTCCTCTCTATGGAGCACATTTTCCACAGACACCTCCAATTGCTCAGAGAGCAGAGAGAGAGAGAGAGAGCAGCCTTTGTACGTTTGTAAAGCGTGAAATTAAGGGGCTCGCATGTGGACGATGACGTCGCTGTCGATAAACGGCGTCTGCAACAACTAGAACAAACACACCTTAACTAGGCTAATGGCAAGCGACCTCGTGCTCACCTATACCCTTCTCTTTCTCTCTTTCCGTTTGCAATATGCTGTAATATTTGGTTTGTAACTTTGTAGCTAGCAGCAAATATAAGCGAATCAATTGCATAATTGAATTGAGGAGCAGCAACTGGTAGCTTCCAGGCAGACTACACTCAGATACACTCCCTCCCCCCATCCACAACCCCACGCACTTATCAACTGAATTGGAATAGACTAGAGCAAGCAGCTGATACGACGATTGCCGTTGAGTACGCATTATGGCTTCCTTGTGTTTTTGTTGTTGTTTTTCGTGTAATTATCATTAATGGAATATTCGATGGCGTGTTTTGCATGTTCCGCATACTGTTAATCAGACAGGCAGTCAAACAAATACACGAGTCATTGTCAACCAAGTACACGAAAGAATCTGCCTTAATAAATATGGTTAAATGACAATTCTAATCGAGAGTGCTCGAAGAGGAAAAACCTTGTAAACAGACTGGTTTCAAATATTATTCATATATTGAATATATATAAATATTATCATATATGTTATGTATTTAGTATATATAAATTAATATTAGCAGTTGATAATAAATTGTATTTAACTTTGTGCATATTTACATAAATATATTTGTATATAAATATATGTGAACTATATTCTAATATACAATTTATTTTAAATCTTAATGGAATATAATTTCGCTGGAAAATAAAGAAATTATAATTATTATTAATTATATTTATAATAAATATATATAACATTAACAATACTCCAGAAAGAGTTAAATATATTAATGTATTTTATATATTATCTTGTATATTTTAATATATATTAAATTCAGGTAGATTTTCTCTTTCTTCTCTGCAATTAAATAAAGGGAACTGAAAACTGAATAAATAAATAAATTTATAATTATTATTTTGCTACATAGATTTACTTAGTCCCAACACAATTATAGCGTAAGTGTTGTTAATAATTTGCACAATCATTATGTATATACATATACATACATATATATATGTATATGTATATATCTATATACTTGTTAAATATAAATTGAAGCGATTCTATTGCCTAGTTCAGGGCGATGCGAAAGCTCTAGCAAAGCTTTAGGCTGATAATAATTAAACAAAAGTTTCAGGTAATTATTCGCCCTTTTTGTGATCAATGATCATTACGATGTCGGTTCCAGGAAACGTGCGTCGCATCATTCATTAACCATTTAAGAATTTGTTCAGGCCTGTTTGGCTTGTAAAAGTGGGTTGCACACCTGTAAGAGAGAAAGAAAGAGCCGCACTGAACCAAGCAAAAAGATTCAGTGCAAATGTTATGAAATCCACCATAATATGTTGAAAGCTAAACAAAGTAACCAATTTCTTACTTTGCCCGTGGCCACATCATAGGATGGGGATGAGTATGAGAAGGAGGAGCTGGCGAAGAACATAAACATCAAGCATTTCACCAGCTTGAAGGCGAGTCGAGTCAAGTCGAGCCAAGCCGATTCGAGACCCAAGCAGATTCACTCTTGATGATTATAAAGTTGTGTTGTTGTTTGATTTTTTTTCTTTTGGGGCACTTGACTGCTCCGTCTGTTTTGCTTTCCTTTCATTATCGAGCGGCAAAATATTGGTTAAGCAAGCAAAAACAATGAAAACGAAAGAAGGAAAGAAAGAAAGAAGTTAAAAAGTAAGTTTGTACGGAGGGCAACAAAAAACCGCAGCGTGACCAACAACTGATGATGACGATGGTGCCAGCATCTGCATCTTGCGAGAAAATCACGATTATGATAATGAAGATCTGGCGGGCAGAACACAAACGTTCAACTTAAAGCTCATTACGATTGCTATCAAGTGGAATCATCGTCAGGCGATGCAGAAGAAGAAGAAACAGTGGGTATAAGTAGAAGAAAACATGGCAGAAGCGTGGGTACGAAACACACTAATGAAACAGAATCGCCTGCATGAAAATGATTACCCTACGTACCAACAACTGAAACTGAAACGAACAAGAACCACAGCATTTATCCATCACACTCGCACTCGCACAGCGGGTACACGAATGGGAATGGAACGGGAATTGAAATAGCCCCTCACCCCCATTGTTTCTTCTCTGTGGTTGTTGGTTGGTTGCTGTCAGCTTTCAAGAATTTGGGCCAAAGCAGCGAATATAAACAAAACTTGGATGATGATGGTTACTTAACAGTGTTGGACAATAAATGAGCCAGATACATACATATGCATACATACATATGCACATACCAAATACATTCGGCTAGTGTAGGTGTTGTAAAACAACGAGTGTGATTCGATTCGAAAAAAAAATATTGAGAATAATACTTATTTAGAATATAGGAGGGAAATAAGTGTTAAGCCGAGGTAAACCTGCACAAAAATAATAATTGGTCCTTGTTTATCACACACATATAAATAATACAGCATAAGCTAAAATTTACAATTTTCGAAAAAAAATCAACAAAAATGTCGCACTTGAGAAATGTGTTTTTTTTTTTAATAAACTTTGAATTATTTTAAATTAAAATTATTTAAATCAGAAAATACAATATTTTTGGTTGTAAGTATTTGAAGAAAACACAAAAATTGAACAAATTTTATAAATCTATTACTTCAGAATACTGAAAGAAAATAAACTCAGACGAACAGAATAAGGAGAACTTAAAAACTAAAAATTTGGGTTTTTAATCAATTCATTCTTATTCATTTCAACACAACAAAAAACAGAAATCAGCTAAACTTATCTTTCTTATACTGATATATATGTATATTTATATTTATATTTATTATTTCATTATATATATACATACATTTGTTTGAGTTTCAAGAAGAATGTGTGTGTAATATGTAAAAATACATGTAATCAATTCTTTTAGCATGCATGCTCGGCTCAGATTCCCAGCCAATTGACCTACTAACGAAATTGATGAAATGATGTCATTGTATTTTTTTTTAAATATTTTTTTTGGCCAACTTTTTTTTGGTGTTTCCTAACCATAATTTATTTGGGTGTTACCTCTACGCTGTTGCATGCCCTTTCACCAAAGTCTTGCTCTCTCTCTCACTCTCTCTCTCTCTCTGTCTTTCTCTCTTTCTCTGTCTGTATCTTGTTCTTGCTGTCTCCCACTCAGCTTGTGAGTGTGCCTCTCGCTTGCACAGACACAATTTGCAAATGAGCTGCTTGATTCTTTTGGTTGACTGTTCGCTGAGTTAATTAGTGAGTATCTTTCCTTGGCACGCACGCAACAGCAACAAACGCGTTTTGGCGCTGTTCTGCGTGTGTGTTTGTGTGTGTGTATTTGTGTTCGTAATGGCGGCATTGCTGTTCTTATTAGCGTTGTGTATGGCTCGCTGTAGTCAGCTTTTAAGCTGCCTTTGCTCCAAAAGTGGGTCAGCAGTGTCGTTAAAGCTCTTCGCGTATGTCTCTATGTGTGCATGTGCGTGTGTGCAAATTAAATATTCACAGTGTTGGCTAAGCAAACAAAATCTCATTCTCAGCTTTGTTGTATTTGTTGTCGGCGTTGTTGTTGTTGTTGCATTTCGTTCTGTGCGTGTGTGTGTGTGTGTGTGAATATTGGTCTTGGTTTTTATTTGCTTGTGCGTCTTTCGGCTTTGGGCCGCTTAGCTCGGAATCACAATCAGAATCAACGATCGCGCTGCGCATGAAAGTGAATCAGAATGCTAACTGTAGTTGTTGTTATTGATGTTGTTGTTGCTATTGTTGTTGTTGCTGCTGTTGTTGCTGCTGCTGTTGTTGCTGCTGTTGTTGCTGCTGCTCTTTGCAAAGCAAATGAGATCAAAAGTGGGCTTAAGTCGCATCTCTTTAACCTGAATATGTCGGTGTTGTTGTTGTTTTTGGCCAAAACACGCTCTATTCGCCGCCCTAATGCATTCTGTGTTTGTGTGTTTAAATGTCCAAAATCGAAAAGGGAGTTTATAATGTGAGGCCAAATCAAAAAAGTGGTCTTAGAATAAACGATGTTATCGATGTCGTTAAATTAGCACAAATTTCTAAACATTTAAATCTTATTTATTAACCTGATAAGTGAAACATAAGCATTGAGAATAATCAAACAAACAAAACCAAATTATATATGTATATTGATATATGCAAATGTCTTGATGCGCCCGACTGTGATAGTCACACACACATTTTTATACAAGTTGTTCGAAAATCTTACTTTTTTTATGGAAAAGCAAATGTTTTACGATCTATTAAAGATTTAAAATCGTATAAAAAGTAATAAGTATTATCTGGAGCGTAGCCAGGTTTGGGCAGAAGGGTACAGCTTTAGTTTTGGTTTTTAGTTTAGCTTTCAATTCCAGACATCGAATTTAAATGAAGTATATTTTAAATATTTGTTTGCTTATAATCGGTCAGATGAAGGTTTCCGGTCACACTCACTTCATGTGCCGTAAATTGATTGGAATAAAATAAACGAAATATCTCCCACTCTTACAAATCCAAAATTATAATACTCTAAGTATCTAAAAAATTGTGGGGGATACGACCGCATCTCAGGTTTGAGTTCGTTTGTTCTAAAACTAAAATAACCTTGGACCAATCTTGTTATATTTTAACTTCTCATTTTGCTTCCCATTATTAATAACAAATTTGATAGTCTCAATTTGAGTTTTAAATTCTACATTTTTGATTTCCATTTCATATGAAAATTCCTTCAATCAAGATTCACAATTTTTGTTTTTAACATTTCTTTTTTCTTAACATTTAAAATTATAGCGAATTCTTGCCCCGATCAGAAAAATGACCCAGCATCATTTTATAAATGTTTGTATAACATTTCTTCGCTTGGTGTGGACTTGTGAAAAGTTGAGAAGCTCGTCAGTTCGGGTAAGATTTTGTTTTTATATGTTCTGTGGGCGTTGCTTACTCTGAGTTATGTGAGCTGTAGATGTATATGTGGGGATGTGGATGTGGATGTGAGTATGCTGGAGCAGGCGGTATTTCAGCTCGATCGATCTGTCAATGAGCCGGGAGCTATAAAGAGGTGTGCCCTGACCCAATTCTTAACTCTGAGTCTGTTATTTACTTAGGCATGAGCTCAGCGGCTGCTCCGAAACCCGAATATGCATTGAGTACATTAACGAATTGTTGTACACCCTAAAAGGGATAGTAAAAGTATTCGAATTCTCTACATTGATGATGCAAATGTGTTGCCGGCCAGTGAGGTTATAAAGTTGTGCCAACAAAACGCCCACCAAACGCAAATTGTGTGCAGCAAAAACCCTTTCGATCCCAGAATCAGGCAAATGGAAAGGTCGTTAACTGAAAATGGCATTTGCATCATTTGGGCCAACCGTGGCAAACGGGAGACAGAGGGAGAAAGAAATAAAATTGTTTCCTTGGTAGGTGGTCAATCAGCAGTCAGGTAGGCATTTTCATGTCAAAGGACAGCAAACAGTGAAATGCGCGATTTTATGACAAACAAAGGCCACGACTTAAGTGGAAACAGTCAGCGAGCACGCCTCGCAGCCAAGACATGCTAAAAATTACATTTTATGGCCATGACAAAAGATGACAGCGTCGCCTATCTGCCTCTCTATGCCTCGTCTTGGTCTTGGTCTTGGTATTGGTCTTGGTATTTGTCATTGCATCCGCATTTAGTTGTTGTTGCGTTCATGTTGCATTTCTTGGCAGTCGTAAATCATTCGACAGTGTTTTGCATGTGTCACAAAATTGACCCAGTTTTGTGTTTTCAGTTTTCAGTAAGAGTTGCCCGCAGCGCGACAAATTTTCTAGACTCAAACTTATGCAAAACTCAAACCGGACAACCCTTTAGGAATGCATTTGTTGAGAGTTATCTCTCTTTGACCTTGAGCTTAGTCTTGCCTCACAGTTATACTCCATTACATAATATCAGAATGACACGCGTCGTATGTTCATTAGAATTTATTATCCTTTTCACTGACACACATGTCCGCAAAATTATTTCAGCTACAACCTTGACAATAATTGCAACATGGTTACATAAGCAAGTCATTGAGCATATGGTATATGTTTTTAACTAGTCAATGTATTTAGTTTCCGGGAAAAAATGATTCGGAATTGTAGACAAAAAAGTTAGCTGACTAAAAAAGGTATAGCCAGTATCAGACTGCCTCAGAGAAGAATGCTTAGATTACATCATATTGAGAAAAATATGAGTATCATGAGGCATAGAAGGGGCACAATTCATCTAAATAGATGATGACAATAGGGAGTATCGAATCTTAATTCAAAAATGTTAATGCTAAAAGACATAGTCTTTAAAATCTCTGATCTGATATGTTCAGCATACTGTCAGTTAATCAGATCAGATAAATTCAAGAGGAACTCAGTTGACAACAACAAGAAAACAAAATAAAAAATAAAATAAAAAAGTATATTTTTGACACTAGTTTTTCACTTTTCCATTTTTTGTTCCTAAAAAAAGAATTTATTCTTAGATTGATGTTAAGCTCATATGAGTTCAAGCAAATAAATATATGCATTTTGGACAATTTGAGAAAGTGCTTTATAAGTAATTGTAGACTTTAACCAATCCACTGCACGCTAGTTCGTTTCCTAAGTCATTTGATATAAATGCTAACTTTTTGCGACATTTGTTTAAATTATCTAGGTTTGCATTTAAAGACTTTTAAGTCAGTTGATTTAATTGATGCATAATTTAATAAACGAAACTCACAGCAATGATGAAAGCATTGCAGACGCTGTTCAGCATTTTTATTTTTCACACCACATTTTTTGTCTGTCCGGTAGTCGAAATAATAAAAGCCAAATTATATATATATATTATGATAAATATTGCGAGGGGTTGTGAGCAGAAATTGACAAAAACTGTTACTTTCACATTGGCTAAGAGCCAAGATTAGTGGCAAGCAACAGCAACAACAAGGGCAGTCAGAACAACAAAAGAAATGTAATTGATGCTCATTTGGTAGCACAACAACGAAGGTCATAATGACGTACAGAAATAGCGAAGCCAACAACAAATAGGGCTAATTATGCGCACACTTTCAGGCAACGCTTTTTATATTTGATTTTTTCTTCTCTTTCAGTTTGTTTTTGCAATTCTGCTCGTGGCAAAGAGAAGAATGGAAAAAAATATGAGCGGGGCAGACAATGCAAAAGAATCACGTCGTTATAATATATTTTTTGACTGCTGCTGTTGAACATTGTAATGAGATTTTCTGTTGTAATTGCCACAGCACCGAGAGGGAGCACTTAAATGAAAGTTGTTCAAGCTCGTTGGACTTGCTTTTTGAAGCATTCAACAGCAGCTCATGCCACTTATGGGCGACAGTTAAAAAATGTCGCGATTGACAACGCGAACTTAACAGGAACCATATCCATTCTATGTTAACTTTATCTTACATTCAGTAAATGATTTTAAACCTTATCTAATCAATTTGAGCTGAATACAAAATTGGCTTAGTTCATTTCTGATATTGATATATTAAATTATAGTCCACAAAGCTAAGCAGATGGTTGAAATTCTATTCAATATCCTTGCAATATCGGCATAAAGGAGACAACTTCCATTTCACAGATAAACTTCAAATGACTTAAAAATGGAATGTGCTGCATTCATTTCACTGTGTTGCGAAGCATCGTGGGGCTGCATTGGGTAAAAATAAAATGTTCAGGGTATTCCAACAGGAAAATCAATGCATAGCGAGGAATATTTGGGATGCAGCTGAAGAGCCATAAAACTGGATTGAAGGATGTACAACTGTTATTACTAACACAAACTAAAAACGCAACTTTAACACTTGCGTGGCATATCCACATGTCGTCATTCATAACAGTATGTCTTTTTTAATTTGATGTAAAAAACATAATGAAGGTCACGTTGTAACAAAATTATTAATTTGTAATAAATAACAATTAAAATGCAAATTTTAAAGGCAAACTTGGACTGCAGATAACTAAAACTGTTGGCAACACCCAGCCTGTTCGTTGCTACCTGCTATCAGATGGTATTATTTATCAGCGTCGGTTACGCCCGACTGCAACATTCTCTCTTGTTTTAAAATTGTTTTGATTATAAATGATATATTAACTCAACTGTTTTTGAGAAACTTGGAAGATCATATAAATTATATCGATCAAATATATATATTTACTCAGTTAAATTTAGGAAATAGTCTGATTTTCCAGATATTAAAGACATACAAATGATAGTTATTTGGGGCTTGTCGGATCACTTTTTTTTTTGGTGGCTTGTTTGCCCCGTTGCAAGTGCGGATATTAAGTACGGAGTCTGATAGCTACTTAGTATGGCCCTAAGGGCCCCCTAAGTCATGCTTGTTAAACTTTTGGTTCTGTTCCAAAAAGTATTTTGGGCGGGCGCACAGACTTTATGATTGGTAATTAAAATTCGGCTCTGTCTTTACGCTCGGCTCGCTTGGTTCAGATTCAAGCTAGCGCGTGTGTATAAGTGTGTGTGTGTATTTTTGGCTCATTTGTGGCATGCACTGAAACACTCCAAAAACATGACACATTGCAAACATGACACCAAATGTTGCACTACATTTGTTGCTGTTGCTTCTGTACCCGGATTCAAGCAGAAGTAAACACAAACCGGAGTCGCCTTTAGAGTTGGAGTTGCTAAACTTGTTGCACATGTTGCATGGCGGCTTTAATAAAAATTTGCAGTTGCTGCCAAAGCAGTTCCTAGTTTTTTAATCAAAACACTTAACAACTTGTACAATTCTCCGGCCGCAGTTGACACACATCTGTCAGGTGAGCCAAGTGGGTCAGGCGACGGCAGCAGCAGCAGCGGTGGGTTGGGACTGGACAGTGGTGGCACAACTGACAGAGATGGAGATGCAGTCGCAGTCGCGATCTTGTTAATCGTTTTTGATTGTCGCGTTGATGTGCGCGCCACCAGCTAAATATAAATGATGATGATGATGATAATGGTGATTGTCGTTTAGCAGCTGTTTTCTGTCCCCCCTCAGTCTCAGTCTCAGTTATTGTTCTTGTTGTTGAGCAATTATTCTAGTTGATGACTAGACTGGGCGCATTTAGCACGCTGCGGCTATTAGTTGCACTTAATTGTTTTCTAAAGTGGCGACAATTTTTTGAATTTCAATTATCGGGCAATTGGTTGAAGAAAACGCACATTAAATGCTGCCGATAGAAAATAGCTAAGCTAAGTTTATGGGACAAGTTCTTCAAAATCAATAAATAAGTAAACGAACTGGTATATCTAATAAATTATTGTTTAATTTGAAAGTTAAGTTTTGATTTAAATATATATTAAGATGTGTCCGTATTACATTTGTAAGTTGAGGAAAGCTATGAATATGAGTTTTGAAGTGGAACACTCAATAAAAAAGCGTAAGAAAAAACCATAATCTTATTCACCGTTTTCAACTTTATATAAAATTAAGAAAATTAACCACAAACAAAAATATAATCGCTTTTCAAGTTTCACTAATTATAAATTAAATTATACTTACAGCTTAGCAGCAGGTCAATGGTCTTTGAATCATTGAATCAGATACGCCACTAGCTCTCCACTCCTTCTGAATGCCCTGGCTATGAACAGACTCTTGCTGCAAACAGAAGCAGGAAGTGGAAATCTCTTACTACCTGCAACAAGTCGCATATGATCTGGTCGAAAAACGCTCCGAGAAACTATGCTGAGTGAACTGCTCTGACTTTTGTAGAAGATTGCCGCAAGAGAAATCAATCCATAATTTCGTCTGTCACTCTCCAGCCAGAAGGATAACATTTTTGGGGTCTAGCTTCTTCTCAGATATATCAGAGCTCTGTTTAATATTCAATCATCGGAATGGGGGTGTAGAAGTTACAGCAGAAGGGAATTCAAGTCCGCACTACAACAGATCCCAATTATGGTTCAAGCGGGCCGGAGGAAGACCTTCTTTACCCTTTGCTGACAACCTAACCTACTTACAGATAATTGTCTATAAAAGTTAAAATTTTGTTTAGACATTTAATATTTACTTATATAATATTTTAATTTTGCAATATCAAGTCATAGTTATAAATAAATTGTACTTCTCAACTCAAAAATGATGCGTTGAGGTTTGGCTTCGAAGCAGCAACTGCCTCTCAAATCTATTCTATACAGATTTTCGAGTTTTCTGAGTTCTCGTGATTAAACTAAAATTAATTTGTGGGAAAACCCAGAAAAAACCTAATCCAAAATATATTCTTGGTTTTTTTTTTTGGTTTTCATACTTGATGAGTATATAAGATAATATTCTACATGCAGAAGAGCTTAATTACAAATTAACAAATTGCGTATGGCAAATGACAATGTCGTTGTATGGCCATTGTGTGTAATAAAATTTGTGTTTTTTGCTTGCCCTAAAAAACAAAGCAAGTTCTCATTGCATCTCAGCTCGTCTTATTGCGACAATTAGCAGCTGACATTTGCTTATCGCATAAAATCCAAATATAATATTGAAGCCAAGCCTGAGGATAAGGATAAGCACGAACTTCGGACGGGTTTTAAGAAGAGAGTCATGCCCATTTTTTTTATATACTCAATAAAGATTTAACGAGACTTGTTAACAGAGCGCCAGAATGCATAAATAATTATAGAATTAGGCAACAATTTCAGCAAGTCGTTAAACGGCAACAAAAGCTCGAGCTGCCGGACGAAACAAGGCCATTAAATTCAATTTGTGGCCATTGAAATTTTTGGGATGGTTCAAGTATGATGAAGGGCTGGGGGAAGAGAGGGGTTTTATGGGCGAGGGCTGTGATAGCCGCAAGCAGTTATGAAAAGTACTCAAACAAATGCATGCAGATTATTTTCTTTATGTTATTTAATTGCTGGTCTCTGAGATTTATATTTCAATTGAATGTACGGTAAATCACGTGTCAACGAACGAGGGAGGGGAGAGGGGAAACTGTATAAGCTGCTGTCCAGAAGAATATATAATGACAGCCGAGGGGGGAAACCAAGCGCATAATTGGCATCTTGATATATTTGTTTTGTCTTCGCAACTGAAGCGTTAACGAAAGCAAAATGTATGACGAAGAAAGAGTCAAAGCAAACCCACCAAGAACCTATAAATATGTATATGTATATGTATATGTATATTTACACCGATTATTAGCAGAAATACAAAAGCTGAGAATTGTAACTGTCGCTTTCAAAATGAAGCATAGCGGCCAACTCAAACAAACAGACTTTAACAAAATGTTTTGCCATTTGCATTTGTAAAGCAGACCAATTAATATCATTTAAAATTTGTATTATACTGGATACATAATGTCTGAAATGAGCTGGCGCGTAGAAAGCATTTCTTGAGCTGCGTATACATTGGGCATTGGCATTGAATGGGATTCGCCAGTGCCAGCAGCTCAACAATCATAAATAACTGCACACAATGACGGAAGAGAGGCGGCGAGAAGAGAGTAGAAGAAGAGACAGTGTGAGTATGAAAAATAAAAATGTTAAAAGTCGGTCATGAAATCGCAAGTGACCCACTTGGAGGCAACACCATAACGACTACAACGACGGCGAAGACGGCGAAGCCGAAGACGACAACAACAGCAGCAACTAAACGAAAGACTCAAGCAACGAACGCGACGACGATGCAGACAAATATGACAAGCTAAAGATAGAGCCACTGCCTCGGCAACAAATACAACAACAACACACAACAGACAACAGCTAACAGACAGCAGCAAAGAGCCAACAGCCAACTTGCCAACTAGCTAGATAGATAGACAACAACGCAAAATAAGGAGGACACCATAATTGGCAAAACTAACACACACACACACACACACACACATAAGAATACACATGCACATAGAGAGAGTGACAGAGAAAGAGAGAACAACAAAGAGGGAGAGGTAAAGTTGAGGCGATAGCGATTGGCATGAATGGATACCAGATACCATAGGCCTCGGCCTGACTAACTAGTTGCTGTCTATGCCATATACCCATTAAAGAGGCTTATAGAGGGCATCTTGAACTTGTGCAAGTGAACGTAACACGCAGAGAAGGAGGTAAACATGCCATTTATTTAAACAAACTTAATTTTTATATTTTATATTAACTTAAATATAATATAATAACGGTATTTGATATATACTACAAATTTTTTTTTGGGTTGCAAATAAAAAAATAATTGTAATTTTCAGCAAACATAGAAAAAAACAAGTTTAATTCTCCTTACTTATTTTACAAGATTGTTTTACTTACTTATATTAAAAATAAGTTTTATTTTCTTCGCAACATTATTTTCAATATCCTTAAATCAAGTCAATGTTTTAATAAATAATCAAATTCTGTATATAACACACCCAAGAATTTATCCTTTTTCGATAACGTCACAAGTTCCAGTGGAAAACACTTTTATGTGCGATTTTGGTGTATTTCAATTTAGGTATCTGCTAGTTGTGCACTCCCGACTGGAGCACTCTTACTTACTGTAGTTGTTGTTGTTGTTATTTGCTGTTTGTTGCTGCTGCTGTTGCTTGGCATACTTGGCCAAGCCGGACTTGTGACTTGGAGCTTGTATGCGTCACTAAACTTGACCAAATTACACAAGGAAGTTGGAAGCCCAAATGTAAGCCCCCCGCTCTGTGGTATCTGCCTCGTGTGCCATGGCAATTTGTTTCGACATGGGTACCGTTCCCGTTCCCGTACCCGATCCTGATGCAAGTGTCCATTAGACGTGAGCCCGTTGCATTGTGCAATGATGACATTTGTGGGTCTCTGTGTCGGCGTCTGGCTTTGCCTCGGCCTCTGCCTCAGCTTCTGCCACTGCCACGGCCACTGCCTGGACAGCAGGTTAAGCGCCAGTCGTCACTCAGGCACTCCAAGCAGATGGCCGAGGCGGACCTCAAGTTTATCTAATGGCTCAAGTTGAAGTTGTCGTGCGGGCGTCGCTCCCACTTTTCCTTCTTTGTGCTTGTGGGAAAAGTATTATAAAGATAGATGAGGGTTGTGTTAAAGGATGTCATTGCAGAAAAACTAAAAGAGAGACTAAGCTGGGCGAATGGAAAATACTCTTCATTGAGCTAGCTAAAAATAATGTAGTATTTAGTAATATAGGATTAGATGACCATCTAGCAGGCCAGCTCGTATGTATTTGCTTATCAGTGTGTAATAATTGCAATAGATTCAATCATTTACTGTCAGAATTATTCTATATAACAAAAATACAGTCCAAAAAGTAATTCGTGCAGCGAGTCTTCAAGCTGTTATTCATGGCTAAGGGTTGGCCACATGTACAAATGTATACTTTTTGGAATTATCTTTGATATCATATAAAATAAGCAAAGGTTTCTTACAGACAGTGCAAAGTATTTCAAAACCAATAAATATAAAACTGAATTCGAAAGCTCCTATTCCAAATCTAGATAAGTTTTTTTTACCATTATTTAATATATTATTTTGTATATAAACAAAATTTATAGAATTTTCATAACAATGCTCCAACTCATTTGTATATTACCTATGCCATGGTAAACACTTTTACCTTTTTTTTGGGTCAGCAATTTTTGTTGTTTACTTGAGATTTTAACAACACTTTGCTCGTAATTCCGGATGCGTCATTTGCATACATTTAAGCAAATAATTTTGATTGCTGAATGATTTGGCTAATGTTGAAAATACAAACTGAAAATCATTAAATTTTTGTTTGTTTTTTCATATACATATAAAATATATGCTTGAAGTATTATTTCGGGCAATATAATTTTGTACTGTACAAAAGCTAACCAAGTATGATCGAGTATGTATTTATGTGCGTAAGTATGTTTATCGGCCTATGTATGTATGTGTGTACATAATTATGTGTGTGTGTAAGTGCTTGTGTGCCACTCAAAGCTCAGTTGAAGCCTGCAGCTGTAGACATTGACTCTAGACTTGGCTCACACTTACCAATAGACGCATAATAGATTTGGCCTACATTCACCAACATACACTATTCTAATCACACACACACACACACTCAGGCATGTACACATGCACTTACAATGCGAACACTTTTACTCTCTGCACACTCGCTTGGCTCCATAAACATAAGCACATTCTTACATATATGCATGTACATATATGCATATAAGCATAATCATGCTTACTCATGGTAATCAGTCGGTGCCTGCTGCCTGCTGCCTGATGCCTGCTGCCTGATGCTCATTACCATGCGAACTACCAGCAACAATAACAATTATTATACCAACTGAATTTAACTAGTTTCCACACTTGGCCTGGTCTAGTCTCAGTCTCAGTCTGAGTCTGCCTCTGTTTTCTGTCTTCTTTCTACTGTCTTTCTGGCCGTCTGTCTGTCTGTTTGTCCGTCAGTTTGTCTAGTTGCCTCTGGCGGGGCTTTTAAGTTGTTGTTTCTGAATTTGAGGCTTTCAACTTGCCCGCACAATTTTCATTTTCCATTTTCTTTGCGAATGCGGTCGCCATCTGCTTGTAATTAAAAAAAAAAAAATAATAATAATAAAAAAAAATAACAACTAAGAAGCTTGAAAACAAAACGCTAACTTAAGCATTTGGGTGGCCGTAACTTGGAAATTTTCTGTAGTAGCGATTACAGTCTTTAGTATACCCAAACAGCCAGAAATTAAAATGATTTCCCTACTCGTTGCTGCTGACACTTTCAATCGCATTTTACGTGGCATTCACAAAACGAATTTAAATCTCCATTTATTTATCAAGAATTTAGCTTATTATTCAATAAATAACTATCTAAATTACTAAACCCATATTTATTTATATTATAAACTATTTGAATAAATTGAATTTGGTTGTATTATCGATGTAATTAGATTTGAAATATTGACCATTGTGAGATAGCGGCGTCGGCGGCTCTGCAACTTGAAAGAAGCACGCACTCGCATCCATACACACACACCCAATCACACGCACACTCACACACTCACACACCCATACACAGACAGCAGATAAAACGTTTTTCGAATATTTTGAATAACGGTGCATGGAATACCAAAATCAAATCAAGTGGAAGCGCTGGTCGGCCGAACCCCGGCAAATCAAGCTCGAACCCGAAACCCACTTGAAGCCCACGGATCGACGACGCATATGAATTTTTGGTTTCTGGTCGATTTTATACTCTATTTCGAGTTGGAAAACGATCATATTGGTTGTGGACAATGTGAACTCGGCTGTCCGTCCATATAAACTCACTTTTGTTTTTAATATCCCCCAAATATTTTATGTTCTGCATACTAATTAATACGAATACGAATTATTAACATAATTATTATTATTATTATTATTAATAGATATTTATATATTTGTACAAAAAGTAAAAAATAAATTAAAAATAATTAAGTTAAAAACAAAATTAAATATTTAACTGTAAACAGAGTATTAAAAATTTGGAGATGCCGACATTTTCTTCTTCTTGTTTTTTTTTTAATTTTTGGGCGTCTTAGCGACAGCAACAAGTGCGCCGGAAAACCTGTTGGCCCATATCACGTACTACATACTATGGGTGCTCCTTCCCTTTGGGACTCGGAGTGGAACTAAAACTGGAACTGAATCTGAATCTGAGGAACGTGGCCGTTTTGCCAGGGGCCTAAATAAAACGTTGGGCGGCCTGGCGGAATTAATTATGTAGCCCAAAGCTGAATTATATGCGAAAGCAGAGAATTTACTGTATCTCTTGCTCTGTCTCTCTCTCTCTCTCTCTCTCTCTCACACTCTGTGTCTCTTTGTCTGTCGCCGTCTTCTTCGAATCCATCTCACAGTCACCCGCTGTCCCCTTTTCACTTAATCTTACAATGCGATGCGAAACTCGTTTGTGCATTTAATTTATGGGCGCGACGCCAACAATAACAACACTACAACAACAACAACAACAACAATAACAAAAACAACAATCGAGCTGCATTGCACTTGTCGAATGGTGCGAATCTTTTAGGCAAAGACAGCAAGCTTACATTTTGGCTACGCACATTGGCACAGCCGCAGCCGCAGAAGGAGCTGGAGTCTGCAGCTTCAACTTGCACATTCAACTCTGCCACATTGTAAAAATTGTCAGTTGAAGTTGCCGCTGTGATGCGAGCCGAACTGAGATGAGCACGTGACCCAATTTGGTTCGGGCTTGTTGGTTGCCTGCTCGGTTGGGTGGGGTGCTGGTGGTGCCTGCTGCTGGCTGGTGGTGAAGTCTGCAACCACAAGTGGCTAACTTGCCAAGTCTTGTGCATCTGCATTAGTCTCCTTCGCCTCTGCTGCGACAGAGGCAACATGTCCACTTTGATTATGTTGCGCCTTTCATAATTGGGTTAATATTGTGTGGCAAGCGCAAAGCTACAGCTCTTCCCAATCCCAAGTTACGGTTTTAATGCTGGATTCAAAATTGGAAAAATTTTGTGCTCATCCTGGAGAACATTTTGACAGCAGCAAAAGAAAGGCAAGGAAAACTGCGATTTGCTGCAGGTTTAAGTTTGTTTTATGACAAGTGTGACCTATGTCTGAGTGTTGCAGCTAATAAATGAGAAAAATAAAGGCAACTTTGAGATAAATTTCGCTTAAAAATAAATTAAAACTCAAATTGCCGTTTCTCTTCATTCACTTCGTACTTTGTTGCATTTATTTTGTGGTGCTCTTGGGCATAAATAAATGTCGGATGTGCCCCAAGGGGAGAGTATTTTTTAATTTTAATGGTGTCTTACAGCGAAGATTTTTTATAGTGATAGTAAATTGTGAATTCAAAAAGCCCTTCTCCATCATCAGTTCGCATATTTTGCTTTTTAAATCAATTTAGAATTAAAATGAATATTGCATTTAATGAAATGTAAGCCAACAAATATAAGTTAAGAAGTGTATACTAACTTAGCTAAAATAATTATGCCATCTGGCTGATCAATCTCCACTGCACACTCTACTTTACACAGAATCAAAAGACTTGAGTGACAAAGTTGTCGCATTTCAGTAGCACTTAATCGGGAATCAGGCTAGAAACTATCGAGATAACTGAAGTAACTCTGCCATTTGTTACACTAATAGAAAAGACAGTTGACAGCCAGATACTGTCAGTCTCCACTCGTATCTGAAAGATGCAGTGCTTTGCATTTAATGACAAACTGATTGCAAAGTGACAGAGAAACAAGAAGAGAGGCTGCAACTGAAAACTGCAACTGCAAATCGGAAGCTGGGGCAGAGCAAATGTAGTTTTAGACTGACTGTTGTTATCATTGAAGAATCATCCACGTTTCTAGGGCTTTGCGGGCTTTGTGGGCTGTGCTTGTAATCGAGCTGACTGTGGCTGTGCAACTGCAACTGCAACTGCAGCAGCAACAGCAAATCGATTAATTCGCTTCAGTGGATTGTCACAACGGTAAACCAAAAGCCCCCCAAGCGTGCAATGCGACTGTGTCTATGGCAATTAAACAATTAAGGCGCTTAAACGGTAACCCAGTCGAGCCAGACAATGGTGACTGTGACGTTCTGCCCCTGCCCCTGCCCTCCTCCCTTCCTACCCTGAACCTATCCTAATGCGAGACTTCAACGACCCATTACGTTTTACTGATTATCAGCATCCAAAAAGCTGCCGACTTGCTCCATGTTTTTTTTTTCCAAAGATCTCCCCCACCCAAAAAATTAATTAAAAAACAGTCAACAAATATAAAAACAACACACGTTCGGTAGAGGGCGGGCTGAGGAGAGGTGAGTATGAGGGAACACACAAAGCGCACAGTCATCGAGCTGCATCTTCTTGCAGCTGCAGGTGGCAGTTGTCAGAGTCGTCTTCTTGTGCGAGTATCTGTGTCTCCCATACTATTGAATATAAAGATACATATGTATATATATATATATATATAGATGCAGCAAAAGTGAAAAAAGTTCCGTTGTCTGTTGGCTCTCCTTAAGCTAGCCGCTAACCGTTATGCTACGCTATACAAAACGCTGAGTTGCGTTATAATTTCCAAGCGTTGTCTCTTCAATATTATTAGATATATATTTTTGGATTCTGTTTTCTGACTGATTTTCGGCCGTTATGCTGGCAGCAGTTGGTATTGTGATTGTTGTTGCTTTTGTTGCTTTTGTTGCTGTTGTTGCTCTTGTTGCTGTTGTTGCTTTTGTTGCTGCTGCTGCTGCGCTTGGCTGCACGGAAAGAGTTCTCTTCGCCCAATTCCAGATGTATCATAAATTCTACAATGCGCAATTGTTGGGTTTTTTTTTTGTGTACTTTAACGGCAAGTTCGTTGCCGCAGTCTTTCGTTTTGAATGCAGTAAACTTTTCAGCTATCAATAAAAATCGCGTAAATCTCTTTCTCGCTCACGCAGAATCTGGCACAAAGACGTCAGCGAGAGAAAGATGTATTTGCTGACGAAAGGCTGAGATAGGTATCAAATTCAACTCTATCAGATCTGTGGGTTATTGACGAGATCAAATTATTACTTTCCAGTTTTACAGTCCTATAAAATGCTGTGCTTACACTTTTGATTTTTAAGGAACATGTTAATAATAAAAAAAAAAATTTAAACTTTATTTATTAACTTATTTATTGATTCCGTTTTCTTGCTACAAGTAGATTCTTATAATTTAAGTCATTCATTTTCATTTGGAAAGTTTTGTAAAACGAATACTAACAAATTATTGTTATATTATTAATAAATGTAAATAAATGAATAAATAATCAAATAATTCCTAATTTTAATATTCCAGAGTTTCTTTACACTAGGAACAAAAACCCTACTACTCGAAGATATACTAGCTGGTATTAGCCGGCTTTACAATGACTTTCTTAAATTTTTTTTCGCTTCCAAAATCTAAATGCTGGACAGTGCTTAAGTGCCCGCTTTTATTTGCTTGAGTCTGAGTTCGTGTTAAACGTTGACTGCAATGCAACTTCATTAGAGCCAAACAGCAAAACAGGCAACGAGAAAAGCACAAAAAAACGTTGTCGCCCATTGTCGTCCACAGAGTCAGTCAGCCATAGATGCTGCTCGCGACTGCAATGCAATGCATTCATTGTCTACTGTGTACTACTTGGCCATGCTGCACCATCAGCACCTCCTCCTCGCCCCACTGCTGGCCTATGCCAATGACACTTCAGCGCCAATTCTCTCAGTCAGGCAGTCTGCTCTGGTCTACACACAGAAAAAAAACTACCTTAAATTAAAATTAAAATCGTCCTCAAAAAAATGTATGTAAAAGGATTGGGGAAATCCAAACAAACTAAAAATTGTTATGCTTCAGTTGCTTAGCAATCAGGAAAGTAAAAATGTTAGGATGGCAGAGAAAAGAAAGTCAAGAAAATATCGATAATTTACCGGGGATATTCCAGTATTGAAAATCTTAGTTCCAACGAGAATTCAGGTATTCTCGGTAAGGCATTGTAAGATTTGAAACAAGGAGAGTTGCCTTTCGCGCCAAAAGAATGGCGGTTTTCAAATATTCAAGGTGATTTTTCGGAGTGTAACTGTCGGTATTTCAGTTGTTGCCGCTGCAGCTGCTCTTGTTGTATCTCCCCGTTGCCGCTTGCCACCAGACCCATTGCATTTTGGGGGCCATTGGCAATGTTAATGGTGTGCATTATTTTGATGTTTATTTATGTTGTTGGCAAACACATGGCACATACACAGACACACACACACACATGCAACATGTGGCCAATGCAATTTGCATTTGCATCTCAATTGCATTTTGCATTGTTTGTTTTCCATTGTTGCTGTTGCTGTCGGTTATCTCTCTTTCTCTTTCTCTCACTCTCCACACACAGCTGCGTTTGTTTTGCGTTGCGGATCCGGTTTTCGTTGACCCACTTCCGGTTGCCAGTTGCCGGTTGCCAATTGGCAGCGTTGCGTTCAGCTTGACCTTTGTCTCGCCCTCGCCTTGGCATACACATTGCCGTTACACTCAGAAAAAATCACCCTTCATGAATGCAACTCCCTGGAAAATAGACATATTTTTCCAAATTTTAGAAAAGCCCATCCTGAAATCAAGGAACGAAAGACATTCTGTAATTTTAGTTTACTTTCTGATTGATGAGGTGAGGAACCCTTGGCACCATAAGTATGGTTAATTTCCAAAATGTGGGTCTATTTTTGTTCCTAGTGTTTCTGCTAGATTTACGCTGTTCGCTTCTCGCTGTTAGTCGCTTCTGCTGCTGCTGGTTGCCCACCCACAGCAGCCGTGGCTCAAACATGATCCGCACCTCTGCCAGCATTTGGGGCTTGGATAAAACGCCTACGCTTTGCACTATATTCATATTTCGACGTCGTCATCCGTCGGGTGCCATTTCTTTTGCTCTGGCCATAGATTGTTCTTCGTATGTGTGTGTGTGTTTGTGTGTTGTTGTTTATTATTTCTCTTTCAATGGCAATGCCAGCTGTAACCCTATTCCTATCTCTATTACTCGCTCTCACTCTGCACCTACATGGCAATTTATTTAGCATTTTTATTGTGCTGCGTTTTGTTGTTCTCCTTTTTTTTACGCTTGCCATCTGTTTTTATCGCTTGCCTTAGTTATTGTTGTTCTTTGCGTGTTATTAGCTTTGATAGGTGTCCCCAATACCCCCTCTACAGGCCATCACTTTGAGTTCTTTTGTCTTGGGGCCTAACGCCCGCACCTTGGCACAGCATACAACAAAATTATGCATGCAAAATTCGATGTTGCTGTTGTTGTTGTTGGTAGATTATGCGAAATTTATGCAATATTTGACATATATTTGGTGTCTTTGGGCAAAGCTATTTTTGTAATGCTCTGAATCTGATTGTTTATACACTCATAACAAATCAATGTTTATCTTCCTCAGCACTCCTAATAGGTTTGAACTTTGAATATTATCGACTTATTTGAAAATCGTGCGCAAAGTATTCTTTACGGAAATATAAAATATCACACACATTCCTATATATACACACTTATTCTTAAAATATTCAAACTATATACATTGTTAAATATTATCACAATTTGTAATTCAAATATTTTTCCTTAAAAATTGGCAAAACTTGACTTTCAACTCTTTTAAATAAAGACAAATCACGAATATCGAAAAATTGTCCATTCTAAAAGTTGATATTTATTGAATGTTTCAATGTCTCCTGCGTGCAAAAATTATAGATTATATTAACATTAATAGTTTAATATATGAGTATATGGAAAAAATGCAATACTAAAGTTCAACAAACTAGAAAATCAAGTTGCATCTTTCTAACCATCAATTTTATTCTTAGGTCCTTCGATTTTTAGCTTTGCAATAATATAATTTGCAAGCAAAAAGTTTGGCATACATATCGATATCGATATCCTTAAGAACTACGGATGTTACTTACTATCAAGGTGATCGCACGTTACTCTTTTTATTTCATAATATAAAATGCACAAGATTATTATAAATACTCAAAAAAAATTTGGCTTCAATTTCAAATATATCAAAAATACTACAAACGAATTTTCGCATTGCAATTTAGTCATTTTTTGCATTTCAATTCTATTCTAGCAGGCATCTCCTTCTGCTTGGGTATCTTCTGCTTCCAACCTGCTGAGACCATTGCCACTGTTGCCGCCGCCTATACACGTAGGTGTCTGCAATTGTTTTGCCAATTTGGCAAAAGGCAACCGTACAAAACTAAAACAAAAACAAACAAGCAAAACGGCAGTAAACAATTCAATTGATGTCACAATTCGGCCAGAACAGGTAGCAAGAAGTCCTAGTGCCACCCAACGTGTTGCCTCCGTCTCAGCGAGTAGCGGGCACTTGCCACAGATGCCCGATGAGCCGAGGATTTGTCACATTTGCAGTTTGTAAATAGAAACGCGTTGAAATTGAAATAAAGACGAACCTGAGCAAAGTGTTTGTTTCTCTGTTGTCTGTATGTTTTAAAGCGTTGACTTCTGCGCGTTGTTTGCACCTCAATTTACAATCTTTTGCGGTCAGCAGGTGTCGCCTCAAACTGCCAACTTGACTGGAATGCTTCTAGGTCTTTAGTTTAGAGCTGCAGAGCTTTACTTAACCCATATACGGTAAGGAGTGTGTGTGTGTGCACTCAGAAAAGAATCGACTGCAAATTAACAAAATCACCCTTAAAGTAAAAAATTTGTCTTGTTTTTAGAAATAATTTCTAAATATAAGAACAACTTTTTATCTTAAAATTACGAAGGGCAAGCCTAAGCGCATTTGTAAACAGATTCTTAGAAAAATCCTTTCTTAAAATCAGCTCTTTTGGAACAGCGCAACTTGAAATTTTAGAAATTTATTTCTTTCGTTAAAAGTATAGCGAATCTCTAAGATTCTGCTCGATTTTTTCTCTGAGTGTGTGTTTAAGTATGCCTTTAACCCATATTTTCGGAAGTTGGCCCTATCAAATGCACAATTGTTGTTCGGGCCACGTTCGGTTTGACTTTGACCCCCATGTCAATATTGGTTATGGTATTCGGTTAATGGTAATGGCATTGCACTCGAACTTTACCGTTGGGGGCCCTTTCCAGGTGCTACTCCCGTGGCGTTTTGCCTTAATTTGATAGCTTGTTTTTATTTGTCTGGAGCAAATAGCTTGAGTGATGGCCTGGCTCTGTCTCTCTCCCTACACCTCCACCTCCACCTCCACCGCCGTCTCCTCTCTGACCTGGCCAACCAACCAACCAAACACTCACCTACATTGTTCGCCTGTTTTGGGCCTTTTTTTTTTGGGTTTGGGTTTGATGAAGTGTCACGCTGTCCAAGTTCAATTAGTTTTGTATGCTGCTCTTCAAAAGCTGTGCCGATGTTCTGCGCCCTGCCATGTTTAATGCCAAGATTGATTTTGTCTTCTTCTTCTTCTTCTTTCTGGATGTACTGTTTGTACTGTTTTCTGAGATTGACATTTGACGTGCATAGAATTTGTCTAACTGTATTTTGCCTTTTCTTCTCTGTGACGTTCGCTTCAGTTGCCGTGCCCATAAGCTTGACTCTCCAATTTCTGTCCAACTTCATTGCTCTTTCTTCAGGAGGCCACAAAAAAAAAACTATTTGCCCCAGTTGACATGACAGCAAAAATTGATCAAGGATTACCATTTTCTATATTCAAATTTAATAAAGATCAGCAAAGAAATGAACTTCAACCAAAAAAAAAGAAGATATATGTACATAAATATAATATTTACGGAATGGTTAACATTTTTTTATTTTTTCTTATTAACTATTTTATAATAAATTTATTTACAGCAATTATTTACTTTCGAGATTACGATATTGTTTAATTAAAACGAAATCGTTAATAAATAAGTACCTCTCTTTCAACTGCTACAATATCGTTAACAAATAAGTACCTTTTCAATTTGCCACTTAAATGCAACTCCGAAAACCAAAGACTTAGGCAACAAACTTGCTGGGTGACAAAGCATATAAAAATGCTTCATCGGCCTACGCACACAAAAATGTAGTTCACATGTGTCATGCCGACCAAAACTAACGATAAATAAATAATATTAAAAGCATGAGTGTAAAAAGGCTATTTAAAACTATCATCAAGCGCACGAAACATTTATGCAAATAAAAAATTGCAAGTTGTAAAAATCAAAAATTTGTGTAGAGATGAAAAGCAAATCATGAGCCATAAACATGACCAACAACTTAGTCGATGCTAAGCTGGACGATGATGATGTGGTTAGCGGGGGCAGGGGGAGGGGAAAGTAACCGAAAAGACAACCGAGTGACGCAGTTGCAGTTTGGTCAAGGGGACAAACTGAATGATGAGGCGGCTGCTGTTGTTTTGTTTGGGATCGTATGATAATGCCACAACAACAAAATAAAAAATCAAGAGTCGTGAGCAAAATCCAAAATTTACACAACCTGCGCCGCTGAAGCTTGTGCTCAGCGTACCTGTATCGCCAAATGTAGCTGTAGCTGTTTCTGTGTGTGTGTGTCTCTGTGTGAGCTTTCATTTTCGAAGCGATACCGTTAACTGCAAAATGCTGGAAATAAACAGAAAAAATCTAAAAGCAAAAAGCAAAACGAGCAAACGAAGCAGCCAACAGCAACAATCAACCAGCGGCAATCAACATCAACAACAACAACAACAGCAACAACAAGTGCGAAATGAGCAGTCAAAGAGGAAATGCAACAACAAAATGGCAAATGCAGCGACGCGTCGCAGCGGCAGCAGCAGCAGCAGCAGCAACGGCGACGGCAGCAGCGGCAATAGCAGCGCCGGCAACTGTAATTGTTGCTCGCATGTTTACAAGGCGAAATAACAGGAAAAATTTTAAATTTTTGTTAAGTAGGTCAAGTTGTGCTGCGCGAGAGAGCAAGATGGCGCGAGCGTGTGACAGAGACACGGCGCCAGAGAGCAAGAGAGATAAAGAGAGAAATGTTCAAAGAGCGAGCATCAAACACGTATGGCCCGCAAAGTTAGAACTTGGCAAGTATGGCGTAAAAAAAATAAAAAAAATTTTAATAAATATATAAAAAATATGAAATTCAGTTTTGTTTTTAAATAAAAATTAAATGGAAATTTGCAATATGCCTGCAATAATCAATTTTGAACTCTCTGCGAGCCGAGTTGCAACTCGCAACATAAACAAACTTAGCCCTGACTTTGACCGCCGGTGCGAAAAGCAAAAAAATATCGACCTCGGCAGCACCTGCGATCAAACATGTTGGCAGCACAACATGTTGCAGTGCGACGCTCTCTGCGCCACTCTCTCAGACAACGCTCACCAGGTGAGTAACTTCTTTGAACGGTGTTGCTGTTGCTGCTCGTGCTGATGGCGACTGCGAAGTCGACGCAGCGACAGCAGCGACTTCTTGGGCCGCTGCGGCTCGAAAATTTCTTTTCGCGTTGCGCCTGCGCACAGTTGGCTTTCTACCGTTGACGTCTTCGGATTTGTGCGATTCTTTGCGCGCAGCAAGTTTTTTGCGTTTGTTTCGCGTGTGCTTCCGTTTCGGCTGTGGACGTGGACTCTCTCAGATAGACACTGACACACATATATACACACACACACACAGATACACACTAGCAAACAGATACGCGCAGCAGCACATCGAGTGGCATAATAAAAAGAGCAAGCAATCGAAATTGGAACAACCAATACACCAAGTGACCAGTGTACAAAAACAACAACAACAACAACAACAAACAACAAACAACAACAGCAACAACTATAGCAACAACAACAACAACAGCTATAAAAGTGTTTAAATATGGTTAAAATGCGTTACAAAAATTGTGAAAATGGTTGACAAAATGATGAGAGCAAAGCCGCCAATTGCTCCAGTTAGTGATTGAATTTCGAATTTATACCTATACAAATAAATATATATCTACCATATATGCATATATGTATATGAAGTAAAAGTGCAAGTGCAATCTGCCAAAAGTGCAATACAATAAAATTTATTGTTCAAAAACAAGCAAAGGAAATACACAAAAAAGTTAAAATTCAAACCAACAAATATATCAAAAATATATATAATACATAAATATATATACATCAAATAAAACAAAGTTATATTCGAACTGTTCAAGAACGCTGTTGTAAATATTTTCACACCAAAAGCGAAAAAAATTACAATAACAAAAATATATATATGAATCAATCTTATCGTCATCTCGAAACCCCAGTCAGAAGTCGTCCATTGTACATACAAACGATATGCAATAAACAAAAAGCAATATATATATTCATATATATTTACATAAATAGCTGCATATATTCAAAGCAAGCCTTCATCTAAGGATTAAAAAACAAATTATATAAATATACTATACACCCACTCGTACTACTCCCCGTTCATTATTTTCTGCATATATATTTATGTCTTCCTCCCATTGTTTTTGTGAGTATACAAAAATGTTTACGCTTTTTCGCTACCCATACTCATTTTATTTATTTATTAACCCTTCTGGCATGCCTTAATTAATAAACAATTAACACCTTGACAATTTCTATCTTTTCCAATGCATTTTTTTTATAACTATTCACATTTGGCTAAGGGCTTCTACCTAATTTAGTGTAATTCAAGCCTAACTCATTTTATATTCATTCACATGAACAACAAATCGGATACAAATGTAAACATATATATACCAACATTAACCACAAAAATAAAACTGTCTTAAAGGATTTCAATATCACGTCTAAAAGGATTACAATCAACTCAGAAAAATAAAACACAAGGATTATACAAATATCAAGAGAAAAATATCAAAACTAATCAACTGAATAATTTTTGGAATTTCAATTTCAAAATGTTCAACAGCTGAACAGGCTGCAATTTCGTAAAAGTAAGTAAAATATGCCTAAAGAATTTTCTAGGAGACAAAAATAATAAAGAAAAAAACTTAAGTCAATGGCCTCTGGCAACAAGAACAAATTCCCAAGCCTGATTTATAAACAAATCAGCCAAAAGTCATTGACCGAATTCGTTTCCGATATTACTCACCTGTTATGAAATACAACGCAATACATAGCACCTGGGAGGGGGGATGATGGGGAGTCAACTGAGAACTGGCGACCAGCTTAGCTTCACTTATGACACAATTGCGAAATTCACAAGTAGCCGCATAGCATCCAAAATACATTCTCAGATGTTAATTAGTATTGTAGTTATTACTGTTGGTCAATTCAGCTGATCTATCATTAGTTACACTAGGCCTTAATTACTGCAAAGGAATCTAAACTCCAATCAGATCAGCCATGAATAAAACATTAATCTCCGTGCACAAAGTAAACAAAGTGTCTTTAAATTGAAGTCTGGACTATAATCGCTTGACCTCAAACCCGACTCCGACACCGACCGCGACCCAAAACCCCAAAAATAAAATACAAGAAACCAAACTAACTCTTCACTGCACTCGGAAGTAAAGTTCTTTTCATTTACAGCTAAGATTGGTTGCCAAGCGCTTTTGCCAAGCTAAAAATAAATCATAAAAACCGTTTGTTTGTCTACCAAAATGGTCTAAAATACAACAACAACGGAATAGCAGCCAAAAAACAACACACTCAAACACTGTGGCACAGGCCTCCACAACAGTAGCGGCTGTTTGTACCGTTATATGACGCAAAATTACGCTTACTCATTCAGCGAGCAAAAGTTAGCAGAGAGAAGAGCGAGAAGAGAGAGAGAGAGAGAGAGAGAGAGAGAGAGAGGGAGGAACAGAGAGAAGAACCTCAAGTCAAAGCCAAACTGGGAACGCATTAAGCTCATCCCCAAAAATAGGCACAGCTGCCACAACAGCTTGTGGCAGCGTCAATAAGCGTAGCAAATTCGACTGTGGCATTAAGTTGCATTTCGGCAATGGGAAAACTGATACAGCTTACAATTTTCCCTCATTGATTGGTAGTAAGCATCTTTTGTTTTCCTTTTGGTTGCCTGTTAAGAGCCGGTTTTGGATTTTGGTTGCACATGCCTCCAAAAAATCTGATAAGCTTTTTTCTTGTAACTGTAACACATCAATTAGAAAAGATGAAGCAATTAAATTGAAAAATCAATTTTTTTAATTGCAGCGAGAAGACTTATCTTATTCGTTATGGTTGCACTCTTAATTTGTTTGGGCCGATTCTCCATTTCGGATACATCTTCTTCATTTAACAACTTAATTTTATAATGTTACTCATAGTTCCCTAAAAGTCCAATCCACCCACCTTTTAGGTCAAGAATCGAATAACTGTTCCATGACTCTTACCATTACTGGCAATTTAATTTGAATTGATTACACAATTTGCCATACTTGTAAATTGGCTAGAAATATTTATACTAACAATCCCGTTTGAGGCTTAGCATCAGCTCTTATGTTCAATTTGCACATTTGGCAGCAAAAATCAAAACACTACGCAAATAATATGTGTTCAGCGACAACAACAACAGCAACAACCAAAACAACAATTTTAGACGCGCGCATTTGAGAGTTCGGTGACCTGAGCAATGTTTTGGGTTTTTGGTTTTTGGTTTTTGGGGATTCAACTTGCCAGACACGCCGGATTGTTGTCTTCATTGTTGTTGCCGGCTCAGATGACCACATTAAGCCTCAAATCAGACAAGTCGCCAAAAGGTTGCGAACTGGTTTAATACCCTGCCATTTACAATGAGCAATTCAAGTCAAGCCTGCAAAAATAGTCAAGTTAACTAAATGATCATTATATTTAATACCCTGTAATTTGCAAAAATAATAATAATATATATATATACATATATTTATCATCTAAATATTTCTGTATTTGCATCCCTCAAAAAAAAGTTAGCTTTAATAATTGCTTTACAAATAAACTCTTTCTTTGTTTGCGCACAGGGCATACCAAAATTTCGGCACGCACAGCAAGAGGCACGAGGGCGTCATTTAAATAACAACAAAATAAAAACCAACTAAAAATAGTTAAACATCATAAAAATTTGCATAGTTGTTGTTAGTTGTCGGTTGGTTGCTTGCCGGCTGGGATGTTGTTTAGTTGGCTGGCTTGGTTGGCTTGGCTGCTTGGTTAGGTGGCTGGACCGCTAAGCAGACACAGGGTGTGGTGCTGGCTGTAGATTTTGGCTCCACCGGCGGCTCGTACAGCACCAGCCATAAAAATAGCGCCAAGCCTCTGAGCGGTCAAACCAACTGTCTGCGGCCTGACCGCTGTTCCATTCGAGTTTATCGCCTGCTGTCATCTCGTTGTCTCGCACACACACAGATTAGCTGTCCACCTTGCAAGGGACAGCTAACGGGACAACATCTGATTGTTGCTCATGCCCATTGCCAGCTCCATTCATAAAGTTGGCACAGCGTTGCAATCAATGCTCGACTGGGCCTCCACGCACACTTAAGTCGAGGAGTGGTTTTTACTTGTATATGTTGGGCTAGCTGAGCCAGCCAGCACAAGCAATCAAACTATGTCTACCATATTTTACTCATCAAAATTCTGCCCACTAACTAAAGACAAAGTTTTAAAGTTAGTTTATTTCAAAAGAAGTATACTTTTCCAACTCTTTGATTAAAGGCCATTTTTCGAATGTAAAAATCAGTCAAACTACACATTTATTTTGAATAAAATTTACTTTTCCAATATTATAGTAAACCAAAATAAATTTTCCATCTATTAATTTTCAGTCTATTTTTTAGTAAAGTAAAAAGCATTTAAATTCTACTTTTATCTCCAATCAAACAAATATAATAAAATAATTTTGTCCCTAAATAATTTCCTAAAAATAAAAGTGAAAATTATACTTTTATTTTCAATAAAATCGATTTCTAATTTGAAATGAACTGAAATTTCCGCCACTTTGGATCGAAATTTGCATAGTCCCCCAAATTTTCTATGCATTCAAATGTTCATATTTCTAGGAGTATAACTTTTAACAATCGGCTTATTAATGTGATTCTAAAATGTGCTGATTATAGAATCCTTTTTTTTTTGAGTGTACCTGAAAAACCTACAGCAATAAACTGGTTTATATTCTTAAATGCTTAGCATATTAAGGTGCTTATCTTTATTAACAGTTATTCCCATTTCTTAATTTTATAGTTTCAGAATATTTCGTAGATTGTAATCAAAACTTGTTCGGATTTTAAACGTTGATTCATTAAATGACTTCAGCTAAAGCTTTTCCCTGCAACTGATCCAGTTCATTTCAATCTGCACTTACACCTTGAGCACATGAGAATATTTATCATACACACACATACAGTGTGTGTGTGTGTGTGTGTGTGTGTGTTGCACCCCCATATCTCGCCTGCATGCATAACTTAATCAGCAACGCCACAAATGGACGAGAGCATTGTGGTCCAGTTTAACAAGAACGACGACAACAACAACAACAACGAGACACATACACACACCTACTAGCTGGGTGTGTGGGGAATCAGCAGTGGCAACAACCACAGCACACGTGCCACATGTGCTGTCAAGTGCGCAAGCTGAACAAGAACCGAGCACGTCTCCATTCTCCCATTGTTGCCAGTTGGTGGTTCTTGGTATATTTTTTGCTTTTGTGGCAGCAATTTGCTGCATCCACATTTAAAGCTTAAGATAAAGTCGCAGATGAAGTTGAAGACAGAAGCGGCGTTGAAGCTGGAGACGGAGACGGAGGCGGACACAGACTCATAGTCGGAGTCGCAGTTGAGGCAACCTTCATTGAGTGATGGCGACCTCAATGCCAGCCACACGTTTCGGAGGCTGAGGCTGAGGCTGCTTTTTCGGCTTCTCGGTCTTGGTCAAAGTTGGTTGCTTGGAAAACCGCTTGGCAGCCTTGCAGAGTTATTGTTTCTGTTGTTGTTGTTGTTTTTGTTTTTGTTTTTGTTGGCATTGTACGTGCGGTTTTCCAAGTGGAAATCGTTGCGGTTGTACATTTTGCAATCAAATAATTTTTCATTCGCTTTTTCCGACGCCAACTCGCGACCTGATTTTTCTTTTCATTTTGGACACAGAGCACGGGGGAAAAACGGAAAAAAGTGTTTGGCTGCTCTCCGTTGGCCATTTGGTGTTTGGCTGTGGAAAAACGTTTTGACCTTTGCTGCTGCGTCGTGTTCGAACATTTAAACGGAAGTTGATTGCCGCCAAAGGTTAAGCTCAATTTCCGTTAAAGCCCCAGCTGAAGCCTCAGTTTTGGACCTCTCTTTTTATCATTTACCGGGCAGAGTAAGAACTCAATTTCTTGGCTTTTTTTGCAGCAGCTGTTGGAAGGCATGTTGCCGGTTCTTGTTGACGGTTTCTGTTTCTAGTTGTTGAAGTTGAAAAGTTCATTTCATTTCAATGCCTCTGTGACGGTTCTCTGTGATGGTTCTTACCTGGTGCAGTGGAAACTGGTTAGCTAAACTATGTGTGGGTGCACGCAAATTGGGGAGAACAAGTAGATAAGCAATTAAAACATCTAGGCCGAAAATGTTCCTGTATTTTAACACTGAGAAAAAATATTTGGTATATTTAGTAAACTATGATTTACCTAAAATCACTATTAGAGCCGGGAAGACAATTTTTATTTAAATTTATTTTATAAGTTTACAATTCCTGAAACAAATTTCTTACTATAAAAAGAATTTTCCTTAATCTACAATCACAGAAATATACTTAGACTTTTCTCATATTCTTAACAAATTCTGGAAAGTATAATAATCTATCTGATCTTTATTTCTTAAAGTATAATATTTATTTAATAATTTAAAAAATACTTTTAAAATCATAAATAATTTTGTAAAAAAGGACTAGCTGCATTAGACGCCAAAAATAGGGATATTCTCCAGATTTTGAGGTGTGAGAGTAGAAATAGGCTTTACTATACAGCAATAGGTACAGCACAAATGGAATTGGATAGGTTTCACATATAAAATCAAGTCACGTCAGTTCCACAAAAATTTCTTAAATATGCCCAACATATTTATTTCTCAAATTCAGAAGTCGAAGCTGATTCAAAATTCGAATGCTTAATGGCATTTCAAGTGCGCCCACGAACTGACCGAGTTACTCATTAAAAAACATCCAAAGCTCTCAGCTCAGGGTCATAAAATCAGTCGGTTGTCAAAAATTTGCACTAATTCATTCCAAACACCCGTTAAAATCGCCCAACACGCACAGCGGACACACATGTATATGCGAACATTACAACAAACACACACCGAAATCGTAATTATAATGCCCACAGCAATGCCCCAACCTAAATCCGAACCCGAATCCGAGCCCAAAAAGTGTGTAGATCGCTGACCATAATCTGAAAATCCCCCTTACAAGCTCAAATTACAAAAGAGGCGCATTGTTTGCTTTTGTTGTAGTGCGGCGCACCCACGCTATTGCTACGTGTGTGTGTGTGTGTGTATGTGTGTGTGTGTGTGTGTATGTGTGTGTGTGTGTGTGTGTGTGTGTGTGTAAGTGTAGGTGCTGGGGCCATTCAAATGCAAAAAGACCAGCGAACAACCGTTACATTGTAGCTCATTAAAACAAAACAAAAAATTGTTGAGTAGCCACAGCAAGAACAATAAAAACAAAAATGTGTTAAAACTGACGCTCAGTCAAACAATAAAAGAATCAGAATGTCTATAAAACATTTCACGCCAATTTTGTGGGCGCATCCAAAACGTCACTCACAACACAATTCTAACAGCAAAGTGGCAATTACATTTTTTTCAAACAACAATTCATAAGATCATAAAATCAAAATCACAACAACAACCTGCGAAATGGCGCCCTCAAAAACATTTAATGAGAAAAGAGTAGTAAAAACTAAATTTAAAGAGTAACAAAATTACAAACTAAGAGTACAAAAAAATATTTATTGGGAGCAGCTTAGCCTTAGGCCAAATATCGGTGTGTAATAAGCAATTGCAACACTGAAAACAGTTATATTAATGCGCATTATTAATATTTTTATGGAGTTGGCAATTTACAGATTAAATCAGTCTATTGAAAATATTTCATTTTTAAATATATGTATTTTCTATTTGCCATGAAAATATGATTTAAAAAAAATATAAAATTTTACGTATTTTGAAAAAATTTCAGTCGAATAATTTATATTATTTATATATATGTTTATATATTTTATTTTATTATTAGTCGTCATTCGACATTATTTTGATACATTATAATTATTCGTTGGGTGTTCATTGAATAATGTTATACAAATTGGCAACATTTGCTTCCCATTAAAATTATTTTTTTGATAATTATTTGGCAGATGTCAATTGAAAAATGTTGATAAATAAATACAATAAATGTGATTTTTCATATGAAGATTATTGTTTGTCAGATTTTTCATAACAAAGATAGTATTTCCCACATAATTTTCACAATTATTTGGCAGGTGTATTTAATCAAAGCGACTTCGCTTCAAGCCTAGACGCACTGGCCGCCATTTTTTTTTATTTTTGTTTCTTGTCGTATGGCAGCAAAGCTGCGCTTCGGCTTCATCGTCAGCTTCAGCTTCAGCTTGAGTTTTGAGCTTTAGCCGAAGCTTCGTGGCGTCGGCTTCGTCTCGGCTCTGCCGAACACGGAAGTATGTCAGCAGGTCTCTCGTGTAACGGTAGTTTGGCTGCTGCCGCTGCCACGCTTAGCTGCGCATGCTTAGCTGACGCAAACGTCGCTGTTGACGCAGTCGCAGTCGCTGGCGCTGGTCTCTTGTGTTGGCTCTTTTGTTGCTTTGGCGCAGGCTGAGCTGGCAACATGTTGCTACGACAACCTGTTGAAAGCGAAATTGTCTGTGTGCTCTCTCTCGCTCTGTCTGTCTCTCGCAGAGTGACCAATGCCAAACGAGTCTAGCTGCAAGCATGTAAAATATGTGCTTAGTATTGGCCAACTTGCCTCTTGGCTCTGCGCTTTGTGTGCTTTCTTCTTACACACACTCACACACACAAATCAAAGTGGCCAAGCCTCAAAAAAAAATAAAAAATTAACTGTTCGGGAAAAAGACTTTTATTTTGTTGGCTCATTTGCTTTACCGTTTGGTTCTCCGAAAAAAAAAAAAAAATTAATAAAAAAAAAATTCTACTACTATGTTCGCCGTCGTAATTGTGGTTGGTCTTTTCAGTTCGCTTCTAGGCGAGCGGGGAATTTGCGGGCACCTCTGCACCTGTGTCGCATATTATTGCTGTTGTTGTTGTTGTTATTGTAGTTGTTGTACTTTCATTCGACGGTCCCTCATATCTTTTTGGCTGAGTGTAAACTCTAGCCGAATCCAAATACAGACCAACAATTTTTGTTAGCTGAAATTCTGCTGCGTCGCTGCGGCTGCTGCTGCTGCTGCTGCTGCTGCGTTTATTTCTACCAATTTATATGCTAATTTGAACTGATTATTAATGTTGTGACCCAAATACCATTTGGAAATTATTATTGGCCATTCTGACCATCGATTTGATGTTGTCTTGGTTGTTTTTGTCCTATAACATTTTTTTTTGTTTTTGTTGCTTTTAAACTTTGGCTTCAGATTCACATCTTCCCCTGTAAAATGTGAAAAGCGGCTGGAAATTTTTTATATGCAGCTCCAACCACAGGCGGCCTAAAAAAAGGGTCTACGATTAATATTCGTATTTGGAATAGTTTATAATCGTATTCAGCTATGCATTTAGCCCAAATTAGGGCCATCAACTTGGTTTTCTGTGTGCGTCGCAAGTTGTCAGCAAGTGTTGCTGCCACTTGTGGCGAGCACCTGTTGATCTGCCAGATACTTTAACAGATAACGGAAGTTGGCTTGTAAGCAGAGCTTAGACTAATCCAACACATTCCTATTGGCTTGGACATTGATGTATCTCATAGATTTGAAGTGGCTATGTTTTGGAAAACATTTATCCATCTTATTCATCTTTTTTTACATACGTTGAATAGCATTAATTTCATGAAAAGAGATTTTTTGATTGAAGTTTATCAATGTCTTAGCAACATTTCTATTTGAATTCAATTCCAAAGTTTGATTTTTAATTAATTCGAGTTGATTTGAAAAGAATTATGATTTTTAACACTGTAATATCCTTCTCTAAAAAAGTAATCTTAATACAAGTTCATTTGAAAAAGCTAATTTAAAGATTTTCATTATAACATCATTTATATCCTTCTTTAAAGAACTTTATTTAAGGAACCTTTTTTGTGGAAAAGTAATCTAATATTTTGTCAATAAATAGTTAATTTTGCTTTTTTAGTTTATATCTTATTTGTTGTTTATTTATTTATTTACAAGCGGAATATTATATAGCTAAGAATATCGTTACTCACAACAAAATCACTCAGACAGAAATAAGCTTTGAAATTTAAAAAAAAATGCTAAAAATTGCGATTCTAATTGTCTAAAATTATAAACTATTGACATCAATAAAAAATTCTCAAAATTTAAATTTTCCAAAAACTTAGAATATTAAAAAACCTTATCCTTTTTCGATTTTTTCTCCTCATTAAAAAAAATAATAATAAAAATAATTTTCAAAGTTATAAAGCATCTTTTTTTGTAAGTGCATGAAAATGTGTAGAATTTGCATGATCTGATAATCGTAGCTTCTTTAAATATAATTTTCGATATAATTATTATAATTAATGTTCTCTCTCTCTCTCTCTCGCTCTTTGTCTCTGTTGCAGCTTCAAACGGTTCAACATTTGAAATTTCCGGCGTAAAAGAGAAACACAAATTTCTATCCATCGATTGGGTCAACTGACAATGAAGTTGTGCAGCATGAACGGCCCAAGTGAATCAGAAGTCGAAAGCCTACTGATGAGTCCCTGCTGGGGACCGACGCAGACCAGCAGCCAGGATCAGTATCTGCTCGACGGGCACAAGCTGCTGCTCGAGCACGACTTGGACTCCCTGCCCAGCGATGCGGATCAGAAGAACTCGCTGGATGTGCTCGACAATCTGCTGTTGAACAGCTCCTCGCTAAATGCACTCTCCGATCTGAAGCCACTGCCTCCGTTCACTGGGTATACGGGTCACCTGTCCATAAATGGCATCTCTGGGCATCACTATCATGCGATTGCCCAGCGGCTGCCCGATGAGAGCAACAACAATTACATACAGAGTGCGTATCAACAGCATCATCAGCACCAGCACCACCATCACCACCACCAACAGCAGCAGCACCAGCAGCAACACCACCAGCAGCAACAACACCATCAGCAACACCACCAGCAGCAACAGCAACACCAGCAATCCCAGAATCCAAATGCAAATCCCACTTCCACCACAGCAGCGACGACGTGTGGCAGTGGGACGGGCGGAGGAGGAGGTGGTGGTGGCGGCGGTGGTGTCGTCAACTCCACACAGGATCAGAATATTGTCTCCTCGTCGACATGCCTGCCGGAGAGTGTGCTCAGCACAGATGCGGATGTCTGCCTCAACGATGTCAAACTCTTTGCCGATAGTCAGTTAGATTCTAAGCTCTATTCCGTGGCAGACAGCTGTGTGATGAATACGCAAGGAGCCGGAGTGGGTGGTGTGAATAATAACAATGGCAATGGCTCCAGTTCGCTGGCCAGCAGTGGCTCCACCCTGACACCCATCGATCAGGTGGCCGATTCGCTGCACAACAGCGGCGTCCGCATCTACAAGGATCTAACGGAGTATGTGGACATGAATAGCATCGATGATATTGCGGCAATTATTGGTTCGGCGATTGCGGACACCACCGTGCCCAATCAGCTGGACAAGGACGAGGGGAATGATACGCGGGATAGCTGGATGGATTTGGATGCGTGGATCGATGGCAATTGTATACAGAATGAGGGCAAGGTGCTCGTCTCACAGCAGGATGCACTCAGTGATTTCATGTTGCCCCATTCGCCGTTGCCCGTGCATCATGCGAGCAGCTCCACGTTGCAGAGCCTACTCAGCCATGGCTATATGCCGCTGCTGCAGAATCGTCTGCAGCACGGACCACCAGTCCAGGGCTCTGCGCCAGGTGGTTCCACATCGTCATCGGCGTCGACGGCAACGACGGCAGCGACGACGTCGTCGTCATCATCGACAACGCTGAAAACAGAGACGCCTAGTTCTACCTCATATTGCAACGAGCTGTCGACGGCGAGCAGCAGCTGCAGTCCACCCGGCTCTGTGGTCAGCACCACCGACAACAATCTGATGATCAATCCGCGCTACCTGACCAACAATCCAACCAATCCCAACCAGCAACAGCAGCAGCAGCAACAGGCGAGCTATCAGCTGACGCAGAATGGAGGCGGAGGTGTTGGCATGTCCGTCTCGGTGCTCAAAGATGGAGGTCTGTGCAGTCCGGACATGCTAAGCAGTTATCCGCACACGACAAGCACCACAAATGCACCGAGTGGCACACCGAAGGCGAAGCGTTCCAGGGCGCAAAAGAAGTCCAGTCAGCAGCAGCAGCAGCAATCGAGCCAAGGACAACTGCAGGATCAGGTCAATGCTGGCGGGGCACAATTGAGCTCGATGTCGCCAACGGGCGTCGGCAGTTTCAGTGCCAGCGATCTGAGTGGTCTGCTTGGCAAGGAGAAGCCCGTGCATCGCTGCAGCATCTGCAATCGGGGCTTCTTGAATAAGTCAAACATTAAGGTGCATCTGCGCACACACACCGGCGAGAAGCCCTTCAGGTGTGATGTGTGTGCCAAGGCCTTTCGGCAGAAGGCGCACTTGCTCAAACATCAACAGATACATAAGAGAATTGGGCGTGACTGACCGCGACTGCGGTGATTTGCATACCCAAACACACACACACCAGCACACACACTCACACTCATAACAACAGCAACTGGGAGCCCACAAATGGAGTACAGCTGGATCTAATCTCGATCTCAGCTGGTCGCCTTTGTGTGTGGTAGGCTCTCTGCTAAGCGGAAAGTGCCCGCCCACAAGTCACCCGCCCACCACAGTCTGGGCATCAATTGCGTCCAATTGGCGATCAGGCTGTGCATGTTTGGGTCTTGGGGTGCGGCATCTTCTCGTGTCTGGCCTTGCTTGACCAGGAGCAACAATGTACGCCCAGTCGACTGTTCCACTGTTCGACTGTCGAGCAATGCCATACACATAGCACTTGAGATTCGTTGTTGTTGGTTGCTTTTGATCTCTTTTGCACTGTGCTACTCAATATCAGTCAATATCCGATCCGGCCGGGGGCACAATTTGGGTTATGGGTAACAAGTAGTCTAAACATTTTGCGTAGCCTCATGGGATATTATCCAACTGCCTGGAAAACTAAGACGTTTATATTCCATTGTAAATATTGAATTTCTGATGGAGTTTGCTATAAATGGAATATTATTTAACTGCCTAGAAAACACTATTCATATTCTTAGAATACATTTCAAATTACAAATTTCGATTTTATATATTATCCTGGTCAGCTTGTACCTTTTTTTCGTTTGCATATACAAAAATATATATCAACCTACCTCCACAATTCAGTTCATAGACTCAAGCACTTTCGAAGAAATCTAGAAGAAACTTTATTTGGAAACTAGGAAGTATTTCTAAAAAACCACAATTTCATTCAAGAAATGTTTGTTAAGAATAAAAAATCTTCTCTTTATAAAATTACAAACCCAAATTTCAATACTTGAAATCATTCTGAAAAGAACTTTTTAGTAATTTTATATCTTTCCAATACTTTGGTTTCAATTATCCCAAAATACTACTGTTGCGATTGGTATCAACAAAAATAAACCTTATCAACATTAAAAAACACTCGATATTCAAAGTCATTTCATAAAATTTAAAAAGCTATTTAAAAATACTTAAAATCACTCTGAAGAAACATAGATATAGATTGTCTTATGAAGGTATATAAGTCTTTATTTGATATATAATATCTGTATAGTCATAATCAGAAAATCACACTTGTGTTGTTCAGCTATCAAACTGTGTAAATAGAAAAAAAATCTGGTATTTGGCAGAGTTCTTGGTGGAGTATAGGAAATGTGGTACAAATGGTAGTCACGCCATATAACATATCTTCCCATAGCGTAAGCATATCTTTGCATTGCAGTAGGGCTATTCCCAAGGCAAAGAGACCACAAGCAATGTAAGAACAACGAAGCGTCCAATTGTCTTTTTGCAACTGTTGTTCTGTTTTGATGCAAACCTGCGCGCTTCGTGCACCTTAGGCCCTGGCACAGGTAAAGACGGTAATAATAATAAATAGTTAATAAACAAAATAATATTTATATGCATAGTAGTTGTAAATGTAGCTAGAATTTAGTTAATGTTCGTTGTGAATGTCTGTAATTTGTATAAATTATGTACCTCATCGTGTTGAAAACTTTAAAAGCAATACAATTATAAATTACAAACATAATGTTAAATAAATGTAAATGTACAAATAAAAGCAGAGCACATATAAAATATAAAAATAAAAAATATATATATATATATTTCTATATATCTGTATCAATATGATTAAGTTGAAGCGGGCTTGGCAAAATAACAATAATTGTTAAATTTTAAAATACCAACTACAAAAATAATGAGCGTAAATTAAAAAAAAAAATCACACAAAGCAAATTAAATACATATTGATAATAGTAATAATAATAATAAATAAAAATATGAAATAGTAAAGTACTCAAGTAATAAATTTTATTACACTTACATTTAAATGTTGTTAATTTGTTTTTACAAAAATTTGTTGCTAAAGTTTATGTTAATCTTACAATAAATGAAACATGCAAATATATGTCCAATAAATCATATTTTAAATATATTTATGTTCGTGCAAAAATGTTGCAAATTATTTATGACCACAAAAAACTAGCGCATATTTTTTTTAAACAAAAACGAATATTGTTGAAGCTATTTATTTAAGAAGAAAAATAAATATAAAATTCAAGAAAAATACTGAAAAAAAACACATAAAAAAAACACAAAACAAAAAATGCATAATTTAAGACCAACATAAATCTATCCATATTTAATGTTATATTAGTTTTGTGCAATTTATTTATTCAAGTGCAAGGAAACTGCACAGATCCATTTGTACTTCAACGCAATTCGATTGTAAATATTTATTTTTCTAATATTTAATGTTCACTTCTCTAGAAATACAAAATTTTGTCATTTTAAATGTACAAAAATAATAATATTTTCAAAACCAGACATTTTATGGTGTTCACTTAATTCTTCACCCCCTCCCCAAAAAAAAAATCAAGCACACGCAACGCATGTCAAATTAGAGCAAAATGGTTTGAGTGATTTGGTTGATTAGGTGGCAACTATGTTGTCCGCATTGCTAATGCCGCACGCATGTGCCGCTTGCCACGGCAGAGTCGCAGCGCAAGGAACCTGACATCAAAGCCGCTCACAAAATCGAGTAGGTGCGAGTAGGGGGCTCTGCTCCAGCTCGAGCTCCAGCTCCAGCACCAGCTCTAACTCAGTCTCTATCTCTGTTTCTGACTATGGTAAAATATGCGGTAAGCTAAAGACAGAGACAAAAACGAAAGAAAGAAAAAGAGGCAAGCAAACCAAACCAAACCAAGTCAATCCGGAGTTGAGCCAACGACAAGTCAGAAAGAGTCATTATGTTGACCACAAATGCCGCCGCAAAGAAAGCAATGCAAAGAAGAAAGAGCTAAAAGCAAACCAAAAGCCCACACAAACATACACACACACACACAGACCAACACACTCACACCAATACACACACAGAATGCCATGCATACTGTGCCACTGACCCAATTTCCAGACTCGTTTTTTCCATCGCTGAAGAACCGCACGAAGCAGCCACACAACGGATTCGAAATGTTAACTGGCCGGGCAGCCAGCGACGCGGCAATGAGATACAAAGATACTTTGCCCGGTCGCATGCTCTTTCACCGAGATGAAGCCCAAGCAACAGCTCAAGCTACAGCTTCAGCTTCAGCTTCATCTCGCTCCACGAATACGAGTCTGGAGTATGTTGTATATATAGTTTGCATCGCTCGCATCGCATCGCATCCGCATTTCTATGTTGCTTTTGCTTTGGCTTCGTTTCAGCGTCTTGCATGTATCTGTAACTCGTTTCTGTATCTGGTGCCTCATATCTGTGGCACTTAAATTTATGCAATATCATGGCAATGTCTCTGACTCTGACTCTGACGCTGTGTCCCATCTCACTCCGCCACTCTGCCTCACATCTCTCCTTGTGCCGCGCTCATTCTCTCCCCATTTAGAGTGTCCACGTTTTGTTCTAATCAAAATGTGCTACGTGTTTGTCTGTGTCCCGTGTCAAAGGTCAAACAAAAATATTAACAACTGGCAAACATTTTGCAGGCACTCAAAGCGCACATGACCAAATCTTGTAATTCGTTTAGCATTCTTCTTCTTCTTGGCATATCTTTCCCCCTTTTTTTGTTGGTATTTTTATAATTGAGTTTTATTCCAATTAAATGTAATTTTCTACTCATTTCATCTTGCCCATGTTTGTCGTAGGCATCCATCATTTAGTTAAAGCGCGACCCACTTTCGGGCCAAGATTCTGATGGCCAATCTGACACCGCATTTGGGATAAATATGACTTGCAATGGGCGTGGGTGCTATAATTGATTTAGCTTCCCAAACAGCTTATTTCATACACCTAAATAAACCTAGTTTGGTTGAATGTAGACCAGGTTAAGTTACACAGAACCATCTTAGTTCTCAAGTGGAAGCTTCATGTTAAATCGACCACAAGCAAGAATGGAATCATCTGAAATGTTCTCAATCTAAATCAAGGTTCGCTCAATTTTATAACAGGTAACACTTGAAGAAAGTATTCTAATTTTGTAGCCTGAAATGAATATTGAAATTTAGATGTCAGCAGATGGATTCCGGCCTGTTGGAAGTGTGATATTCGACGTGTCCAAGATAGATCTTTGTGGTTCAATATAGTTTTCGGTTCTCACTTGTAAACTTAAAATATGTTTCACCAGGTTGCAGCTAAGAGGTTATATGTATCTACAACTTATATGAACTATAGATAAGAAAAAAACCTTGACGAACTTGTGGATGTCAATATAAAATCACTGAGTAATTCTTATAAATTAACAAGTTTTTTTTTAATTATGACTGATTGATTCTCTGACTGACTGATGCATAAACTAAATAGTCTAGTCTCTGAATATTAACTCTCAATAAATAACTTTTTTAAACATTTTTTGTTATCGTTTCGGCAGAATACTGTTATTCAAATATTTGTGTAAAATTATTATTATTATTCGAAATTTTCATTACCTTTCTCGGAAATTAGCTTAATTTGCTGTTGTTTTGCTTCCAACTAATTTGAAAAGCTATACAAAATAAATTATTGAATACATTTTTATGTCCATCTTTTTCCGATAAAACTCTCCTCCACTCAGAGAAATATTCAATGAAATATAGAAAATGGCTTTGAAAACTAGAAAGCTGTTCGCATTTTAAGAAATAATTTATAATTTCTATACGGAAAGAGAATAACAAACAATAAAAATGTTTGTACAAAAGTAAACAATTCAAAAATACCCTGGAAATTAGACAGATTTTTTATAAATTTTAGAAAAATGTAACCTGGAATTAAGAAAAGCAAAAAACATTGTTTTTTTGGATGGAGACAACCTTCTTAAGCATTTTAGAAATATACTTTCTGAACAATAAGCACAGCGGATTTCTAAGATTGGGGAGAATTTCTTTTCGTTGAGTGTAAGTGAGAAATCCAACTTGGAGCTTTAACTCAATCAGCTTTAAAGAGTTTGTCAAAGACTTAAAAAAAAATAGGTAAGAAACGGATTTACTTGATTCGCCAAACGTAAGCAGGCAATTACATTCTGCGATATATGATCGGAAATAGTTGTAAACTTAATAACGCCAATTTCTTATAATCTTTATTGGAAACTGGGTACGAGAAAAGTAGGCGGGCAGCATAGTTGGCCCCCCCCAGCAGCGCTGCATGCGTTGTCTAGTTGACAAAAAAAAAAAGACACAGAGACTGTCAGAGCGACAGACAAATGGATAGACATTACAATAAAGTTGGCAAAATGGAAACAGCGACGTCGCAGTCGCAGTCGCTGCCGCTGCCACAGTTAACTTTGTCGCATATTGTCCAGCCGCTGTTGTTGTTGTTGTTGTTGCTGTTGTTGTTAATGTTGTTGCTGCTGCTGTGGCGCAGTTAAAGACACAATGACCTTGGGTGAAAGTTGCTCTCCATTTCTATTTTGTGCTTTGCTATTGCTGCTAAAATTGTTGTTGGCTGCCATGCCATTTTTATACATATATGTATAGATGAATGTGTGTGTGTGTGTGAGTGTGTGTGTATATATTTATTGTTATTTTCTATAACGATTTTCTTGTCACTGTTGTGTTGTGTCTCTATCCATCCATCTATGCGTATATTTGCTTTGCTTTGAATGCGTCTGCTGCTCCTCTTTGGCTTTGTCTTTTACACTCGGCGTGATTTGTTTGTTTGTTGTTTACTTTGTGTTTTTTGTGTTTTTTTTTTTATTTGATTTGTCGCTGCTGCGGTTGTTGTTGTTGTTGTTATTGGTGTTGGTGTTGTGTCTGTTATTTTGATTACTTTTGCTCTTGATTGAGGGGCCATTGATGGATGCACATGAAAAGCTCAACGTTGAATTCGACATCGAGTTGGAGCTGCCAAAACAGAACGGAAGTGCTTCGCGTGCAGGAAGTAGCTTGGGGGGGAGATGAGGAGGAGGTTGAGGCGTTGAAGTAGGCGGAGTGGGTGAGAAAATAAATTAGCAATGTTTACAGCGTGTTTGTGGTCTTTGGTTTTAGCAATATTTTAATCACTGGCCATAATCCAAAAATTAATAATTTATGCACAAAGTTAATTTTGTTGTATTCTTTTGTCGGTCCTAAAAATAGTAATAACGAGTAATACGTATCAAAATTGAGACTTCAAGTGTAGTGTCGATTTTGCAATGCGGCGTCTTCATGCCTCGTCGGTTTGGCTGACCAAGATTCTTGGCTGAATAAATCATGGCTATAATTACATTATACTAAATTAATATTTAAGAACTGTGCCAGTTTACTTTTTGCTCCAACTACGAATTCGACTACGACTAAGACTACGACTCCAACTTCGACTTTAACTTTAATTAACTGCAAAAGCAAACAGTGCACAACGAAAAATCTTATGAAATACGCAATTAGAGTTGAGCTGCGCTCGTTTCAGGCACAAATTGACGACTGAGGTTGCGCTTTAGTATAGGAGTTAATATTATTATTAACAAAACGAATGCTTATTTATTAAATGTCATTCAGTAAACACTTTAAATCATGTTCACTGGCGTAATGTGGGAAATCGCTTATTTGCCATTTGGGTGATCATTTTATATTGTTTTTATTCTAGTAGGCTTCGGGTTCTTTTAAGATATTTAAACTAAGTTATCTTGTTTATAATTTACTTTATTTTTTCCATTCTTAATATCTGAATTAATTTCTTACTTTCAATTTGGTTTAATATAAATCGAAACTTTAATTTTAAATTTACATAAAACCTCTTTAAAAACTTTGAAAAAAATTAATTATATAAAAAAAAGTCAAATTTGCGCCAAAAATGAAGACCTAAAAACTCAAATTTAAATAAACAAGTAAAAAAAAGTTAATTTATTAATTTTGTTTATTTTTGTTTTATACCAAAATTTGTTGGGTTCCTCAAAATTTCTTGATCAATATTTATATTTGCAATTTGCATACGTTGCCCATTTAAACTTTAATTTGTGTTTGCATATGATTATTTTGAAAACAGAAGCTGATGCCGCAATTTACCGTTCTTTCACTAATATTTCATGGGGTCTTGGAGGAGATTGTAGTTTTTGACACATTTCTCTGCTCTATTCTCATGCCAATAGCCTATCCCTCAACCAGCTGGCCAACAGTCTGCAAAACAGAAGAGTAAAACTCAGTTTTCGCATAATTGTTGCTATTGCTATAGTGTTGATATAGTCATCCGATCCGCTCATCTCCAACCTTTGTACTGTCTTCAGCGAAAAGACTGATGATTGAAACTGATTAAATTCTGCGTATATGTCTAAAAATTCGGTCAAACACACACGGCTACTTTATGTACCTTTTGGAATTGCAGACTTCAGCTTTAGATTTGATTTATTATCACATTTATTTAATTCTTTTTTGCTTTCCACTTTCAATTATATTTGTCCGCTTTTATTTGACATAAGCATAATTTGTAAGTTTAATTTCAAGCTTAATTTAAAATGTATAATTACTAAAAGTGAGCTTAAAAGCAGCTTAAGAATTTGCATTGGGCAAATAATTTCCACTTGACTTTGCTTATTTTAATGGCACACACGTTGGCCTGGCCTAAAACCGGCGTAGAACGGTTAAAGCCGAAAAATGCGACTACGCGACTGCAATTAATTTACTTGTTATGCAGCGCATTCAAAAGGCAGACGACAAACAACAACAACAACAACCACAATCACAGCAACAAAAACAACCGAAGCGGGATCTATTCAACATTGGTTAACAACAGACATAGAAAGAGAGAGAGAGGGAGAGGGAGAGAGAGAGAGAGAGAGAGAGGGGGGTGGGGAGTGGGTTGCTACTGGTCAGCGACAAGTGACCTCAATTTTATTGGAACGTCTCGGCAAGTTGCGTGGCACGGCCAGTTGTACGTGATGTGCTTGTTGTTGTTGCTTGTTCTACTTTGAAATTTCACTTTTCAAATGTGAATGTGAGCGTGTCTCTGTGTATGTGTGCATGTGTGTGTGTGTGTAGAAGATATCAAAATAATTAATAAATTAAATAAAAGCATGTGAGCATTTTTGTGCGTGTGCCGTTTAAAATTTTGTGCCACGCGGTGGCAAACAAACAAAAAGGAAAAAAAAAACGATGCACAGTTAATGCAAGTTTGTTGCCAGAGTCTTTTGTATTTTTGAATTTGAATGCAACACGAGTTGCAGCAGCAACAACACAAAAAAATATGTGGAAAATATTGAGACACACAGAGCAAAACCACAACAACAACAAAAACGAGAGACGAACAACGAACAACAGGCAACAAATAACAAGCAACAAGCGACAACAAAGGCAACATTGACAATTTAACCTCAAACTTCAAAAGTGTCACTGTCATGGCCCTTTTTACTACGACTGCGTTTGCAGCAGCAGCAGCAGCAGAAGCAGCAATCGTCGCTTGTAGCATAACCTGTTGGCAATTCAGTTTATGACTTTTTGCAGTTCGCACAGTGTGACAAACACACACAAGCCGCAGCATTAAGGCGCATTTTAAGCTTTCACCATGAGTGCGGCCCACTGTGCGGACAGCAGTCTTCGCTGCTGCTGCTGCTGCTGCTGCGGCACGTATTGCCACGAAAAGTGGGTCAACATGAAACGAGCCAGAAAAGAAGAAAAAAAAAACAGAAAAACAACCAACAACAACTAAAAAGCAAATCACGGCTTGTTATTGTTATTGTTGTTGTTGTTGAAGAAAGCATGCGAGCGCTGTGGTGCGACAGAGACGACAATAGGCGCTGAGAGCAACAATTGTAAATTTACTCATTTTTTTCAATTTGTTTTTGTTTTTTTTTCTTTTGGGTTTGGCCTTTTTGGAATTTTTGTGACGTTTTTTTGGCGGCTGGCAGCTCACTTTTGATTGGGTTTGTTAGCTCAAAACTGTTATTTATTTCCACTATTTCTAAATCGAATTATTGAATAGACAGATAAATATTAGAAGTATTCGAAAATATTTTGTTATTTAAATACACATTTCAAGTGCCGCCATAGTCATAAGGCGCCATCTATAGCTCGAGTTTGCGCCACACGGGCAGTGTTGGTGAACAGCGATGGTAAACCGTGAACAGAGTAAAGATAATACATCGGCCAGCCACCTCAAACCTGTCGCCGATAGTTGCTTGCTTCACGCAAAATTCCTTCCTTTTTTTTTTGTTTATACTTGAAAAGCAGCAGTTGCTTTGTAAAATTGTAAAATGTTGAATCGACAGATCACACACAGTTATGTGGGCAACACGTGCAGCGTGATGATACCACATCCACATGCCAAGGAAAAACCAAAGTCCAACACGCCTGCACTGGAGCTGGGCTGTTGTGTGAAAGGGGCACGGCCAGCGACGCAGGGTGAGGAGACGGCGACTGCGACGAAGACAGAGAAGACGACAGCAACGACGACAGCGACGGAGACAGCAAAGACGACAACGACTGCGAAGACAACACCGATGTCGACTGCAACTGCAAAAACGACAGCGACGGCGACAGCAACGACGACAGCGACGCTTGCTGCGAAACATGTGAATTTGGATCGCATAAGGAACGTCGATATATTTATTGGTGACAACGATTTATATTTTTACGCCGATGTCAAGCTATACAAGTGAGTCATATATATGTATATATATGTATTTTTTTTTTTGCAATCGAAGCTTATCGCATTTTGTCCATTTGCAGATTTCACAGTCGTCGCATTTTCGATTTGCGAGGACTCAAAGCGTTGTACATCAAATACGACACACTGGAGAATTGCTATCAGCTGTTTTTGCGCTGCCTGCCGCCAGTTCCAAGTGCGAGCAGCGGCAGCGCAGGCAGCGTTACAGCTGGCAGCAGCAGCGCCGGTTCTGGCAGCGGCGCAGGCAGCAGCATGATGCACAAACCAAAGACAGCTCGCAAGGAGTACATCGCAGCGTTTCTCAATCTGCCCAAGCTGACGGACAGCATTCAGGATAAGGACCCGCTGCTGGTGCACGAATGGAAAATGAAACGCATAACGGAACAGTGCCAATTGCAGGTGGATGCCAACGAGCGCACCTACAAAATGATTAGCCAATTTCGATATGGCTACGCCAGCCGCTACAGCGGTCCGCTCCTGGCCAGCGAGGTGAGTACAGTAAACTAATCCTTCAATAGAAGAAACCGATTGATAATTCTTCATTCCCCCCTTTAGCAGCTGGACAAGTCCACGTGCCGCGTCTCCGAGCCGGAGCGCGTCAGTCCGCTGCAGCGACGCATGGAGCGCGTTGCGGATGAGCTGAAACGCTTCTCGTGTGATCACTACAAAATTAACTTTGTGGAGCTGCAGGTGCCCGCAGGACACCAGAATCCCTTGCGCTACAAGCCCAAAATCTACGAGACGTCCATGACACAGGAACAGGCGCATTTGTTGCACAATCTATGCAGTCGCAACACAAACACAACGACAACAACAACAGCAACAATCGATGAGGAATGCTCAGCCGTGACGCAGAATGAGATCGATTGTGGCCTGATTAGCATTGTGCTGGCCATTTGCTATGATGTGCGAACGACCAGCAATGAGCCCACCTGCGAATCGGGCTGGACACGCAGCATTCTGTGCCCGCTCTTCTGTTACTTCGAGCAGTTTGACAATTATCGGGATGTGCTGGTGGCATTTCTGCGCCGTGTCATCACCTACCCGTTGTATCGCAACTTTGAACTGGGGCGTCAGTGTGTCCGGGATGCCATCGAGGTGCTGAAGGGCGGTCGCAATTGGCTGATCAATCAGCTGCTGTTGACCCACCAGCAATTTGCCAGTGGCGAACCGTGTCGCGATAGTTTCAACAGCTATTACCTGGAGGATTACATACGCTACTTGAGCAATGCGACATTGTGCAGCGATGAACATCTGCGTCTGTTGGCGCGCAACGTGAAGAATGTCCTCATGGATGTAACCAAGCGGCATTTGGATCTGGGCATCATTGAGATTGAGACTGAACTGATCCACGAGCTGATGCAGGAGATGCGCATCGATGTGGGCAGCGACAGTGAATCGCCATCGCAGCAGCAGAGCAATCAGGGGGATGATCTGGATCTGGATCTGGATAACGATACGTCCGGTCAGGAGGATGAGACCACTACAGACGATGATAGCGTTATTACGGACTCCTTTGACAGCATGGATTTGCGCCTGATTGAGAACGATGTGTATGCTGTGGACGAGGGTGATGATGGCGAAGAGGAGCAATCAGAAGTGGACGATGATGAGGATGATGATGATGACGACGACGATGATGATGACGATGAGGGCGACAGCAACTCATCGACGACAACCAGTAGCGATGCTGAGGGCAACAGCGTCATCGAGCAGTGCACCAGCAACAGTGAGGCAGCCGCTAGCATCAGCAACAGTGAGGCAGCCGCTAGCATCAGCGCCAGCGCCAGCACGATCACCAAATAGAGCAGATGAACGCTCCACATGTTGCCTTTCCAGCCATGCCTAAGCCAAGCCAAGCCAAGGATGCCGCCAAGAAAAAACCCAATCCACTTATTGTCAATGAACGGAGGCTAAACAGTGATTACTTTTATGCGAAAGCTAAACGTAAGAGTTAAAAATACAAAAACGAAAACCAATCAAACAAAATACACACACACACACAAATACGCAAATTGTATATTTTTAACACAAGCTAAAAAAAAAAAATTAAAACAAAAATTAATTCTATTTAACTATTAATGTGTACAAGAATTCTAAAGCAAAATCACAAAGAATTGTTCATGCCAAATGCAAGTTCGCATATATATATACATAGATATATAAATATACATATATACATATGTATATATATACATATATGTATATATACATATATAAATATTATTATTTTTGTTCTCTCTTTTTGCTCTACAATTCTCTCTAAAAGAAATAAGAAAATAGTTAGCATTTAGTATGGCACTAGTATACGAAAATTTGAATTTTGAATTTTGAATTCTTCAAACCGAAGTCTAGTTGTGCATTTTGTATATTCATATATATACATATATATATATTCATACATACATAAGAATATATGTTGTTGGTGCTGCAAGCAAATTGAAATAAAATATGTAAAGTCAATCTACAAGTTACCAGTTAAAGTTGTATAAATGTCATACGAGTCATGGCCAAAACAAGAAAATATACATATATATATTTTTCTTAATATTTTATCGAGCATTTTCAATATAGTTCGTTAACGATAAACAAATGTGATTTTTGCAACTTAATGGAAAAGCATTAAAATTCTGCAAATATTTTGCAAGTCTCTATTGCTCTAACCACAAATACAATAAAGAATCATAAAATATATAAAAGTGATCGGATTTAGTTTCTAGGTTTCGATTGGATCATATATTAAATGGGTATTTTTATGTTAAGAAAAAAAGAAGGCCAGCTTTATAATTTTTAATATTTTATTTATTCATAAGTTTTGCATATCTCTGTAAGTTTACAAGCTATTTTAAATATTTATGGACTGTTACTTGAAGAACTGTTGTTGTTCGCTCTTAAATTACGGTATATGTATATATTATGTACGTGTAAAGCTAAAATTTACAAGTTAAACTAACTATGCATTTAGAAATCGCTAGAAGAATTGCGCAAACATTTCACACGCCCCAGGCGAGGCCAATTGGTTTTCATTTCTTGGGAGTTTTCAGTGTTCTCTTCTATTTAGTCTCTATATACACAAGTTACAATTGTTTAACAAAAGAAATGTTTAGTTCATTTTAAAGATTCCTTAATCACTACATACAACATGGCGGCCTTTTAGTGTGGACATTTTTTTGTTATCCTTTTCTTTTCTTTTCTTTTCGTTTTTTTTTGTTTTGGAAAATCCTGCGCCGGGGAACTGAAAATCATTTTCTTCTCATTTTTACTGACACTGAGTTTGAGTTTTTCATTTTTAAGTATTTACATGAACATTGTTCTAAGCTAAGTTTGGGAGTGTTGAGTATTGCCCATCAGCCCATCGGCCCGTTACAGATCTGCAAGAACGAAAACATTATAGTACACACTATATGTGAACATTGGATAGATTGTTGTCACTCACTCATTGTCTCCTGCTGTATCTCGACTTTGTATGAGGGGTTGTCGTAGGCAGCATCGCTTTTCCGCGGCGGTGTAATCGAAGCCGTCTGGTGCACTCGCCTCCTGGTTATGATCAGCAGCAGCGCCAGCGTTGACATTATCGCCAGAGCGGCAATCACAGAAACAACCACAAGCGGACCATAGTAGTCACCAACGGGTTGATCAGTAACCCCAGCGGTAAGGAGTTTGCCTGCGACGATGATAAGGTCAAGATAAGTTATAAGAAAGTGAGCATTTCTAGTGAGTGATTGTGCACAATATGTAATGAAAAAGTGCATCAATAATAATTTATAACTAAAATAAATAAATCATCCTTTTATTACGTTTAAAATGACAAACTAGTAATAATTATTATAATAAGCAATCATACTTTGAACGTTTCTAGAAATTTTTAAAATGGGATTACCCCTCCCATCGATGAGCTCCTAGCACTCCTAATTCAAGAGCAAATTACATCATTTTATTATTTATTCTTATATAGAGTTTAATAGCTAATAATTATAAATAATTGGGCTATAGCCCCAAAGAAAAAAAGTGAAATTATAGTAGCTCAATTTTTTGAAAAGATACCGTTTAAAATTTGAATAAATTTTTAATATTCATAGATACTTATGAAGGCGAAAGTGGAATCCGAATCAGAACCTCATGCTAACCGATTGAAATTCAGAATATATATTTCGAAAAACCCAAAAACCTGCACTGATATTATTTGATCACAAAATACCGAATAACTTAGTTGTTTGTATGAATATGTTTCTATCTTCAAGCTTCTATTCGGGAACTTATATTCAAGATTCAAATTCTTTTCTCTTTTAGTCGCTGAGATCCTTTTTTCTTACGCTTAGAAATTAATGTGGAACCAAACTACAATTCGACTTAATCGGACAGCATCTTGAAATTCGGAGATCGGAGATATTGAAAACTTCTTAAATATTTTTTTCCCTTTCCTAGAGATTTTTTTTGCACAATAAATTCACAGTGGCTAATTTCGACACATTTTGCTCTTAAATACTCCCAATATGATCAATGAATTCAAATATTTACATAAAAAACTTAAATGTTAAATTTCAATCATAAAATGTATAAAACGAGTTTACCAAGATTCTTAAAGCTCAAATAGATCCTTTCAAAAACACGCCAGACTTGAAATGGCAGAAAGCTCATCTTAAAGAAATCAACTACGACTTTAGGACTCTGTCTTACCCGTCTTGCCTGGCGTCGCTGGACCACCTGGTTTCGTAATAAAGTTGACGACATTGCTCTTCTTGGTGTTGCCATTGGTGAGATACATTTCCAGCCAGAGGCGATACTTGGTGCCTGGCTTGAGGTCCATGATCAATGTGCCCGTTGTGCTGTCTCGCTTGGCCACCTTGAACACACTGGAGTCCTCCTTGCCAGCATCGCTCTGATAGATGGCGCGATAGATGTGCACGAACTTGTCCTCCGGATAGGGAACACCGTTCCATGAGATTTCCACGCTCTGCGTCTTAACCTTGGTCACATTCACAGTCACCTCGAATCCGTAGACATCCACCTTGGGCGCGGTGCGTACCTTGATCATGTGTCCAGCGAGCAGCTCGGCTCCATGGCCCGCAAACGGAATGTAGTAGAGTCCAATCTCATAGCCCGTATCCGGTTGCAGATTCTGTATGGTGTAGCTGGTGAGGGCGCGGTGTATCAGCGGCGAGGAGGAATAGATCATGCCAGTGAGCTCCTTGTAGCGCAACTGTACTCCATCCACATACTCCAGCTGCTCATCGGCCAGCTTCTTCCAGGTCAGCTGCAGCCATGTGGAGTTCGTTTCGCCGACATTCAGCTCGGGATCCTCGACGGTCTTGAATATATCCTGGAAGTCGGGTCTGTAGTCCGATACATGTGGAGGTGGCGTTATCACTCGTTCCGCTGGCATCTTCACCGTGTACACTTTGCTCGTTGGCTGCGTATTGAGATCGCGCAGAATCAGTGTGATCTTCACCTTGTACAGCGAATTTGGCTCGAGGAATGGCAAATCGAATTCCATTTCCGAGGTGGCAATCAAATCTTCGGGCGGTGCAAATATCTGCTGCTCCCACGTCGAAGTATCATTACTTGGCCCATTCGTATACCGCATCTCAACACGTCCGTGCAGATTCACATAGACCTGGGGCACGGTGAATAAAATGTGAATCGTTCGCGGATCAATGGCCTCCAGTGTGTGCACCTCAATATCTGGCTGCAGATTGTTGAAACCTACAAAGGAAAGTTAGAGTATTAAATATGGCTCAAGGATAGAAAAAACAGATATATATAAATAGAAATAAGCGACTGTCGTTACAAAGATCAATTCTATTCCAACTTCCAATTCCAAATCGAATTTTAAATTAAGTTTTTACTTAAACCTGTTATTCAGGGAGTGTAATCATCATATTATTTTAAAAATCACAACTTAATGATCATTTAACAAATTAAATTTTTTTCCTCACGCAACAATAATTATTTTGTTGTTACTAAACAACTCTATAATTATTTCCTGAAAAAATGTTAACAATTTACGCATTGAATTAACGTTAAAAAAATGTTTTTCACTTAGGAAATAATTAAGCTTAATAATACTCAAAAATAATCATTATGGTGAAATGAATTAAATAAGTAAATCTCCAACTGCTTCAAGATTTTTTTTAAAGAATCTAATATTGGCCAAACACAAATACTTTTAAAGGTTTCTTCTTTTTAAACTTAAAAAACAACCTTGTCAGAGAACCTCTTTAATAAAATTATAATTTGACTTTAAGATTTATTCTTAAATAAAAATATAAGATTCCTAATTTATAAGATGTACAAACTAGATAGAATTCTTTTCTTCATTATGGATTGAGTTAGTAAAATCAAAAATATAATAAATACTGCTGAGGAATAGAAAAAACAACCTTGTGGATAAGATAATAGTATCCAAGTAGAAGCCAACTGGTATAATGCTTTTTTGGAAACAAATTAAACATAATTACTTACGATCCCTGGTATTATGAAATCAGAATTGGAATCGAGAGAATTGTAGTTTTGACTGTAACACGCTTATTTCCAATTAAAAGTTTGAATTAGTAGTAAGGTTAAGCGATTTCTAAAAAGCGCAACAATGATGCGGATGACTGATAATGTGAATGTATGTGTGTGTGTGCGTGTTTGTGTGTGGATTGATTGGTGTGATTTGGAGTAGTCACAGTTAGTAAACAATAAGACCCTGTCGTTGTGTGTATATTGTAGTATCTGTATAGCAGTGTCCAAATACGGCATGAAGAGAGAGACAGAGAGACTAGAATATGCTAAGGATTGTGACTAGAATAGTGGTGATCTCAACCTGCTTGCTGGGTTGGCCGCTTGTCCGAGCTCTGATTCTGACTCTGATGCAGGCTGTGCTCACTGGCCTGGGTGGATAGCCCAGAGCTGGTGCTCGAACTGGGCATAATGCTTGGCACTTGTTGCAGGGATTCGTGTTGTTGCTGCTTTTGTTGTTGTTGCTGCTGCTGCTGCTGGGGATGTTGTTGCTGCTGGGGATGTAGCAGTGCTGGTGGCACACCCAGGCCAGGTATCAGCGGATAGCTCTCATATGCCACAGGCTGACCATCGACAATGGCAATGCCGTGTGGGGGTGGTGGCGGTGGCACTCCACTGTGCACAATGGGCACATAATGTGGAGGCAGTGGTCGCTGTTGCTGCTGCTGTTGATGTTGCTGCTGATGTTGCTGTTGCTGCTGCTGCTGTGATGTTACTCCTGGTCCGCCTGGCACGCTCTGCTGCAAGTGCTGCAGAATCTGTTCAATTCTCAGATTGTGATTGTCCTTTTGTGGATGTCCGTTCGGTTGTCCGTTCGGATGTCCGTTCGGATGTCCGTTCTGTTCAGCGCCCAGGATATTGAATAGATCCGATTGACTAGTGGGTGCCGGTGGCGGTTTGCCCTGCGGTATTCCATTTGGATTGATGTCATATGGCTCGTAAGGATTGTAGGCATCGTAGGCGGGCTTGGCTGGATTGTAGAAGCCATAGGGGCCAATATGTTGTTGCTGATGCTGTTGCTGCTGTTGCTGCTGATGCTGCAGCTGCTGTTGATAGTCGTTATAGTGGCCACCCAGCTGCAGTGGCACAAAACCTCCTGGCGGCAATGGTGCTCCATTGCTTACATCGTCCTCCTGCGGATCCTCGTGCACATCGTACTTGATGTCATTCTTTTTCTGCTGTTGTTGTTGCTGTTGCTGCTGCTGCTGTTGGGTCTTCTTGTGCAATTTGTCGTGCTTCTCAAAGACACCGCCACCCAATTTGGGTGGTTTGCCGTCCAATGTTGGATAAAAGGCATTTAGCGATTTCTTGTCATATTCAAGATCCATGGTCTTCTCATGGAACACTTTCTTATCAGCTGTTGCTGCTGTCGTCGTTGCTGTCGCTGTCGATGTTGATGTGGTTGTTGTTGTTGTTTCTGATTTTGGTTGCATGTTGAATGGTATTTAAATTATTTACAAATGCATAGCGTTAATTTTTAGATTTTTTTTTTTTTTTTTGTGGGTTGAGCATAGAAAATATTTACAATAAAAAACAGCACAAAATCACGTTATTTAATATATGTATGTAAGGAATAATAAGCAGAAACAGAAAAAGAGAGAAAAAGTTTGCAAATAAGTAGCAAAAGCGCTATAGTAAAGAGTATGAAAACATAATGGAAAAGCCAAAAGTGCTTCGAAAACATGCGAGAAAAGATGAGCGATATAAATGAATATGCTTTAAATGTTGTTTGCTTGAACAAGAGTTGTTTTTGCGATCATTTTCCAATTGCGTTTTAATGAGCATAATTACTCTGTTTACACTACAGAAATTAAAAAAGCATTTAAAATTCAGGAATTTTTAATAAATAATTAAGAAATTATTTATATATAAATTGCCGGCATAAATAAGGCACAAATTTCGAATTTATAGTTTATAAAAATTACTTTTGTCTCTGTTGTTATCTGAGATTTGATTCAAGTCGAAAATAAAGTTTTCATAAAAAATCTCTAACAAGGAAATATTCTTTTCTTTAGCTATATAAATAGGATCGTTCTTGATTTATGTCGCTTATAGTGTAAACAGAGTTGAAAAATGCCTCTTAAACTTTCTGCATGCAGTAAACAAAATATATGAGAATCTTTCATGCGATTAAAAGCCATATTTACCATTAGGCGCTGAGGATTGACTAGCCGGCTGCTTTTGTTGATCTTGTTCCTCGTCCTCCTGCGGCTGACCGGCGGCACCTAGCACGGGTGCCAGCGGTGCACAGGTCCAGTGCTTGCAGCACTCATCATCGGGTATGGGCAGGAGACGCGCCTGTGCTGGATGGCAGGGTAAATCTGCTGGAGGCAGTGCCAGCACTGGTGGGCAGGCTGGACGACACTCCACCTTGCCATTTTCGCAGTAGCAATGCTTCTCACAACCTTCAACATGGGGCAAGTGATAGGGATGTGTGATTGAATGGGAATATGAGGAATGCGTTGATTGCTTACCCGTCAGATTGGCCGGAATGGGTGACCAGTTCTCAAATTCCATGCCCTGATATGTGCAGGTGCCGTTGTCCATGCAACGCATGCTCTCCGGACAGCAATGGGGTGCCACTGGCTTAAAGTTCGCCGGCACCGGTTCCCAGCGTATGCAATGCGGATTGAGCACGTCCAGGCCAAAGGTCGAGGGGCACTCGACCTTGGCACAGTGGACGCCCTGCTCATTGCAGATGCACAGCTGTTCGCAGCCATCGCGGAATTGTTGCCCCAACTCATACTGCACACCCTTAAACGAGCAAGTAGACGTGGCACCGCCAGCATCGCGTGCCTGCTGCTCCAAGCCAAAGCTGCGCACCCGCTCCCGCTCCTGCTCCTGCTCATTTTCGTGCTCATCTCCAATGCTATTCTGACCACCATGCAACAATGGAATCTGTGGCTGCTGTTGTTCATGATCATCGAGCGTCACATCGCACAGCTCCAGCTGGCAGCAGACATCCTTGGGATCCTTCACATAGACACACTTGTCCGCTCGTGTATAATTGCGCTCCGGACACCGGGGCCGGCAATTCATGATGCCACCCTCGTCACAGTGACAGATCTGCTCGCAGCCAATCTCCAGACGCTCCCGGAACTTGTAAACGCTACCTTGGTAATGGCAGTCGTTGCGGGGCTTTGGCGTGAACCCTAAACGCATGTGTGTGGTAGTCGAATATGTGTGTGTGAGCGAGTGGGTTTTTGTGTGTGTGTTGAAAGCACATAAAAGTTTATGAGAAGCACATAAAAAACACAGCATTAAAGCATATTCACCAAAGGCAACAACAAAGCTAAAAGAATGCATCGATTGCCGTCCAACAAAAATAAATTAAGACTCACCTTCGTTCTGCTCACCGGATGCATTGGTTGGCATGGCGCCCACATCGGATGTCGCCACACTGGGCTCCAGCAGTGGTTCGTCGCATTCCATCATGCGGCAGCATTCGTCCTCCTCCACCAGGCGCTCGTGGCAATGTGGATTGGCCATGGTGCGTTGGCTGCCACGCGGATATGTTGCACCCTTGCAGCGTGGCTCACAAATCCACTCGCCACGATTGCAGGTGCAACGCTCATCGCAGTCCCTTTCCATGCTCTCTCCATGCTAAAGAAGAAGAAACCATAATAAGTAAAATTATTATTATTTATAGTTACTAACTAAAGCCGCGAAAGAGAAGCAAACAAGATTTGATTTTGCCAGGGAACAAAATAAATACGGAATATAATGGGGAACTACAGCTAAATGATTCAAAACCTTTTTTTTTAGCTTGTAAGATACTAATATAAGATTAGATAATTAATGGACCTAAAGTAGGGGAACATGTTGTGTTTCTTTAAGGAATTTAACAAAGGTTTTTTTTTGGTAAGGTCTCTGCGAAAATAAACATAATTTTGATTGTGATCTGCTATACATGCATGTAGACAGAGGGATTTGGCTAAATCGACTTGGGTGTTCAAGATAATCTAAAATATATATGCTCTATGGCGTCTGAGATGCTTCCTTCCCTTTGCAACATACTTCATTATGCCCTTTTCCCATTTGTATTGGATTCAGATTATAAAAAGAAACGGTTGGTATATTTCCATTTCAGACTTTTCACAATAATAAAAACTGATTTAGTAAATATTTTATACAAATATTTTTACTCTCGCAGAATGCGAACACATACATATACAATAATGGGCTGAAACGAGTTTCTGTTGTTCAGCGACAGTCGAGTCATGCGAGTTGTATTGTTGCCGCTTTCCCTTCTTGAAATCTCACCAATAATAGCGGGTTATTTTTAGTGGCTACTTGAGAATTGCCATGAAATGAGAATAGATTTAGTGCTCCAGTTTAGCATTAAAGCCAATTGCTTCAAAAATGAGATGTGAAAGGCGGGTGAAGTCATTTGTGCACACAAATTGCGTCAATTTGCACAGCAAACTAAGCGAATAAATCATCAATCATTTGATTATTTGACGACTAGCGAAAATTGCTACACATTTCCGACTCGCATTCAGATTCGTGGTCTGTCTGCACCAATAACCAGATATGTCAAAGTGCCGGTTAAACTGGCTTATGGTGCGACCCAACACGCAGAAGTTGCGGCGATTGAAATCAAGTTCGTTGCTTGAGTCTTTTGTTTTGCAGCAAGCGCATTGCTGCCTTTGATCTTAAGATTGTGTTCAGAATTATAACATGAATACATTTTATACCAAATTTAATTAGGCTTTCTGGCTTAATATCTCAAAGCTCATAAAGATACAGTCATTAAACTGAAGTGCAAAAGTAATTGTGGCTTACAACGTGCTGGCACACTAAACTATATATATATATATACACACTCGGATAGGTCTTGAAGTGTGGCCAGTTTTTACTTATTTGGTTGCCCGCCATAAAAAGTATTTGTGGCATGCGTTCGACGTCGCGTTGGCATGTTGCACGTGTTAAGAAATAACAGAGCAACAGCAGCAACAGCAACAACAATAAAATGAACAGCAATTCATTAAAAGTGAAAGCAAAAATTATTTCATATCGAAACTGATTATGAAAAGTACTGCAAAAACAATATAAAATATTCAAGAAAAAAATGTAATAACTAAATTAAATTTACAGCAGTTTGTAGGGTATAAAAACTTACACTTAACGTTAGCTGATGAAAACTTAATTACTGAATAATGCGCAAGATTAGGTTTGAAGTACCCCAACACTGATTTATTGATTTACCAGTTGTTTTTCCGTAATTACGTGATTACAAAGAGCATAATAAACTTGTGAGGCCCGCACAGGAATTTATTATTAGAGTATTAAAAAGAAAAACCCAGGCGACCGTTTAATTAAAACAAAATCAGCAGCAAGCCAGCCATTCAAAGCAATGTCTGTCGGCAACCACAGCAACAGCTCAATGGGTTGGGTTGGTCAGTAGTGCAAGCCGGAGGCGTTGCTATTGCTGCTGCTGCTGCTGCTGCTGCAGCTGCTGGCTTTAGCTCTGACTGCAATTCATTTGCGATCAAGCAATACACTCAGAAAAAAAATAAACTTGCAATTTTGAAAATAACCCTAAAATCAAAATTGAAATACTTTTCAATATTTTTTAAAAAATATGCGCTGATATTAAGAACTGCAAGCCCTGGTTTTTAGAGACCCCCAAATATATCTTTCGAATAATAAGATTGGCCCCAAAAGTATGACGAATTTGTAAAATTACACAGAATTTTTCTGTGTACATTTATGACTCGTCTAATGAGCGAGACTTGGGTGCAATGTTTGATGAACACGTCACACTCGGACAGACGCACAAAGGGCGTGTAACAATTTATAAAAACAAGATGCTGGCGTTAATTATATGATAGATAAACAGCCACATTGAGTCTACCTATGCACCCACAACAAGTTGTTGGCATTTTCAAGATATTGTCACGTTGCGACATTGATTGCCCAGACTGAGGCTGGGCCGGGTGATTATGATTCTGCAGCCAACATCAACAACTACAACCGATTCAAAGACAACGACAACAACCGAGGCAATGACAACGACAACAACATCAATCACCTGGATAGCAATTTGTGGAATTTTTCCGATTTTAAGGCGCGCAAATATTTGCATAATTGCTGCTGCTTGCCCAAGCATCAACCGCAACTACAAAAACAGCAACAAGAGAAAACAAAAATACATAAAAAAGGAAAAATGACGACAAGGGAAATGTGAGCCAAAATTATAATTTTTGGAGTACAAACAGCAACTGCAACGGCAGCAAAGGCACCAACAGCAGCTGCGACTGCGACAAAAATGGTTGACCGGTTTTTATGAGTGGCCCAAACTCGTTGAACATTATGCAATCAAGTGACGACAAGGCAAATTGGAGTTGCGTGCCAGGAAGTGCAAAAGATTGCAGTGCAGGCGAACAAGGCAAAAATGGAGGTGGCCTTATATACATCACATCAATGTATTCGTATCCCTCTGGCAGTCTTCTAGAAAAACAATGAAAGCAACGTTCCCAAGTGGGTGCACATCTGCACAAGCATGGGCGTAGCCAAGGTGGGCCATTAAGTGAAACTTGTACAGCTTAAGTATTAATTTACACACTTTTTTCCTATTCTGAACAAACCAAAAAGTAAGTTTCTCTTTTTACTCAATACGAACATTTTGTTGTATACACACCTTATAGCTCCTGTTGCTGGCCAAACATTCGCGATGCATCGTATCGCCGCTGGCTGTGATTTCCACGATTTTCGGCACTTCCGTTTCCTGTTGAGTAGTTGTCGATGTTGTCGTTGGAGTTTCAGTGGATGTTGATGTTGTTGATGTTGATGTAGATGCAAATGCAGATGCAGATGCAGCTGTAGTTGTAATTATCTCAGTGCGCTCCTCGTCCATGCTGACATTGCTGAGATCCATAAACGCCTCGTGCATCTTGGTGGCATTGTGACGGAAGAGAACTTCAGCATCCTCATCGCTGCCGCCCGCTGAGCGGCCCTCGCCGGCAAAAGCCACAAATCGCGAATCGGTTGTTGTTGTTGTTGTTGTTGCTGCTGTTGTTGCTGTTGTTGTGCTACTGCTGCTGGTGCTGCTGGTGCTGCTGGTGCCGCTGGTTTCGTCCTCGTTTGGGTGCTTCACATGATGCTCTCCTTCAACAATATTAACCACTGGTACCGCATCCAGTTCGTGCTGCGGCATGACTGTGATGCCCTCTGCCTCTGCCTGCAACACCGCCTCTGTCTTTGCCTCCACCTCGGACTGGGGCTGACTTTCTGGCTCATTCATATTCATGGCGCGTGCTCGGGACGTTGATGTCGTCTCAGTTGCTGGCTGGGCCGTTGCCTTGTTCTCCATACTGACAACAATGTCAGCACTCGGTTCAGTTGCAGTTGTTGTTGTCGTCGTCATCGTCGTTGCTGCTGCTGCTGCTGCTGCTGGCTCGCCCTCCTCGGTGCTGCTTGACAGCATTTGATAATCTTCGTGCTCGGCCAGGCGATCATGATTCTCGGACAGTATATGCACATGATAGGGATCTTCTGATTCACTTGTTGTCGGCATTGCTGTTGTTGTTGTTGTTGTGCTGGTTGTTGTTGTTGTGATCGCAGACTTGTCGCTGTCACTTTCATTCTCTCTGGTTGTGGATTCATTCTCCTCACTGTTGCTGGCCGTTATCAACGTTGCCGGATGTCGGAAATTATTCAAATCCTTGGCATCATTATCATCGTTCTCATTGGAAATTTGATTGAGCAACAGCTCATTCTGTTGATGCTGATGCTGCAGTTGTTCTGGCTGCCCTTCGTGTAGATGTTGCTGCTCCGTGGTGGCCTCATCGCCAACATTCTCTGCATGCTCATCCCGCAATGGAATGTGCTGGATGTGCGTGTGATCTGCCTCCGTATGATGCACAATCAGCGGCTGCTCGGCAGCTTCACTCTCAGCACGCGGCGTTGTTGTTGGCTCCGTGGAGGTAATGGGCTCAATGCTCGTGGAACGCAATGTTGTTTCCTCCCCATTCGAACTGCTAACAACTGCTGCAGACGGCATTGTGGTTTGTTCTGTAATAATACAAAAGCAATATTGGTTTTATTATTATGTTAAATATTAAATTTTGTCGGTAGTTTCTCTATCCAATCAGAATAATTTTAAAACCATAACAAGAGAGCACAACAATCTATGGTATGCCGCAGACTTAAGTCCAGCTGCCCACATTCCAATTTCAATTAATTTTTTAAAGTTTCGTGAAATCAACAATAAATTTGTTTTTATAACCGATTATTATGCACCGTTTATCTCCAGTCAATAGAACACAAAACTTTGTTTTTACGACCCATTATTATGCAGCGTTTGTGTTCTGTCACTAAATGTATTCTAAAAATACTAAGAAACCTTTTGAGAAGTCTCATCGCTAAGCAATTTAAAATTTTGTGCTTACTTAAGACCACGTATATTAAGGCACCTTTTAAAATGATTTATTGATTTATAATAGAACTTTGCTTTATCAAAGGAAAAAAAAACCAGCTATTAGCTTCCACCGCTATAAGTATATAAGACGAAATAAAATCAAAAATTCAGTTAGTAACAGACGAAATACATAAATGAACGCAGAAAATTGATTTCTATTGGAGTTTGTCTTGATTAATGTGCATATAGCTTGGCCAGTTTACAGACACATTTGCCAACAAGAGAATTATATTAGCTTATAGATGTTAAATGAAATAAAATGATCGTCTGCACGAATATTTCCAATTCAATTAGCGCTGCGAAGAGCTATTACCAATTTCGCTGATCTATGTAGCGTTCAATTCACAGTTAGAACCAACTCATTGAGTCATTCGAAGGGGGTAAATAAACTTTAAGCTGACTATGAATTCGCTAAGCTGGCCCACATTTACCGGTACCGGTACATCTGCAAGAATTTTTGCGCAAGACTAGCGGAAAGCTTAAGAAAAACCAAAAAACAAGAAGAACAAAAAAATATAACCTACTCGTATTGGAAATATCTCACGCGTCCCATCATTGGCAGCATCATTTGCAACGCCATGATTGAAACCTACTCGTAATTTATGTTTGGCTGTACACCGCTGTACAGAGGCAGAAGCAGGCGCAGCATCAGTTCCTCAGAATCAGCAAGGTATTCATTAAGCTGCGATTGCGTCTCCTCAGCCAGCCAGCTGAATCATCGGGCTGCGGCCCGCCATTCTTGGAAACCTTGGCGGACGGACAAAGCCCGCGATGCCAAAATATCAGCCAGCCGCATCTTTTCTGATTTTCTCGTTTTTTCTTTTTTTTCTTTTTTGTTCTCTCTTCATTTTTATTTCCTCAGAGTTCTTTTTTCATACTTTTTTATAACGCGCTTAGGAAAGACGAACGGATCTGAGACTTGGGCAAGTTGTTATTCTTTTGTGGGGCTTTTGTTGTTGTTGTTATTATGTGTTTCTGTGTCTGCCTCTTCTACGTTCCTTCGCTGTTATATAATTATATTTATTTTCGGGCATGGTTTCGGGGCGCAAAGCTCATGTCATAAATAAATGATGACTTTAGTGAGGGGTCTGCAGCAACAACAACAACAGCAACAAAAACTCCAACAAAAGCTACACACTTGACTCACTCGTCGTACAGTGGGTCCAAAAGATATTAAGTTGTTCTAGCTAAGGCAAGCAATTTGAATTAAAATCTAATTCTTTAATGGTCACTTTAGTTAATCGAATAATTTAAGGCCTAAACACAGCTTTAGCAAATTAAAAGACTGTTAAGTTAATTCGTGCAATATAATCTGAATTATTTTTGTCTGTTTGCTTACACACGCAGAACCTGAACCGAAAAAAATACATTCTTAAAATAAAATGCGAAATCTTGATTAAATGATAAATTTTAAAGTCTAATTCTAAATTTTTTTTTATTTTAGAATGGAAAATCTAAATTTACTCATTTCAATGTCAATTTCTATTTTTCAGCTCTGTTTACTTTTGATTCGTTTGCAGTATGTAAAAAATAAAAAATTAAACAATTGACTTTAAGTCAGCGAAAATCCAATTGAAATTATCAATGTGTTGTTAAATTTAGAATGTTGTTTCACATTTTTAATATGTACATATCTAAAATTTTCACAATGCTTTATTCAAAAAGACAAAAGTTAGCTTCAATCTTGGAGAATTTATGAAAGTTCAAATGTAGAAATAAAACATTTTTTCTACATTTTTAAATTAGTGTTTCAGGGCCTAACCACAATTTTCGCTTAGGTTTCACATTGATATATTATTAGCGTAGCTTCAATACCCATTAATATGCACATGCTTTATGTAATAAGGATGGATATTACAATTTTTCTTCCTCAACCTTTAACATCGAGTGTAAAGCAGGTCGTGAGACATGAAATGAATGTTAACTGCTCATTGTTATTTACACATAACTCTCTTTTAACAACTTGCATTGTGGTTTTCATTTAACTTACACATTCTTTTCGTTTAGCAGCTGCAACACGTAACTACTCGTTTTACTGCGTAACAATAAATGGTACTACTCTTGAACATAAGGCCAATCCATTATGTTTCATACGGATCCAGAGTCCCGCCACTGACTCATGGCCAAGCAGGGAGCAAAAAACAGAGCATAAACCAATGAAAAAACACCCGCAAGTCAACGACTGACGAGCGCTGCAAATGTGGCCCCCATGGGGGCGAACCGAGTGCCAGGAGAGCAGGAGGAGAGGAGTCCAGAAGAGTGTGTGCCTAGGCGCACCGGGCCTGTCATGCATGCGTGGTAATAAGCATAAAAGCGGCACAGGTCTTCGGGGCCAGGCAGGCAGCCACAGATGTCGTCGCTCCAATAAGAAAAGGTGCCTTTGGCTCTGCTCCACACAGTCCACATGCAACGAACGCCAATTTAGCGTTAAGAAATAGAAGCGTTTCAGCTTTAGTTCGTTAGCCCCACACTCCAACAAAAAATCGCCCTGATTCTTTTTCTTAGAAACAGTTTCTAAATATAAGAAAATATTTTTCTTTAAATTTGAAACTCTTGCCCTAAATCGATAATATTTTAGATGTATTTTCTATTATTTTTTCTTTTTCAAAAAAACTAATGTTGTAGCTGTTTTTCCACACTTATGAAAAAAAACATCCTGAAAATTAGAAAATGTGCCCTAAAATTAAGAAAAGAAAAACCCTGGATTTTAAAAATATTCCTTCTGAATAATAAGTAATTTACATTTAGCGCCCAAAGTATTCAGAATTTCTAAAATCGAAGGCGATTTTTTTCTAAGTGCAGACAGAGACCCTCTCTAGCCTGCCTGCTGCCTGCGTGACTATGGCAAGCTCGTAAATGCTCTCATCTTTTCTGTGTGTGTGTGTGTGTGTTTGTGTTTGCGTGTGTGTGTGTGTGTGGCTGTGTGTGTGTGGCTGTTTGTGTGTTTTATGTTTTGGCTCCAGACATTGCTTTTATTGTTACTCTTACCGAGAGTTAAGAGGAGGCCAGAACTTGGCTATAGGGTTACTGACTTGAACCTTGAATTTTAGTTCGTTATGCTGCTTGCAGCTCTGACTGCTGTTGCGGCTCGGTTGCCGTTGCAATTGTTGTTGTTTGCAGTCTGTGAGCCGTTTAAAATACTCGAAGTTGCAGTTCTTTGCTCCTTTGTTTTGTCCGTTTTTGCTGGGTGCACAATTTGTCTTTTACTGTCATTGATTTTCATTTTTCACTGGCACTCGTTAAGCGCTGCCAAGCGGCTTCAATCTATTTTTGTATATACACCACTTACACACACACATACATTCACATATGCATATGCATACATATACATATAGATATGCTTACGTATAGACGAATGGGTTAAGTTCGCTTTTGGTGGTCTCTTCTGGGTCTCCGTTATGCAAGCTCATTTTTATTTCAATTGGGCTTTATTTAATTTCTGCTTCTTCTTTCTTTTGGATCAGCTGCATACAAACGACTTAGGCAACGAACTTGACTTGTGTGTCAGCCATGTGTTTATGATGTGCACAGTTAAGCCGAGCAGCCGCTTGATTATGATATATGACAATGGCTGCTATCCGCATGCCTATTTTAAAACGCCCACAGCCACAACAACAGCAGCAGCAGTTAAGCACTTATGCAGAAATGCAAAACGTTGAGTTGTCGGCAGTTGAAACTCATTTGCGGTTTTTCTAAGTCACCGCACGTTTTGCGGCTCCAAACCGACCGACAAGCCGACAGACCGCATTCAAGGAGTTTGGTTGGGGTCTAGAAGAGGTCTACAAACGATGTACTTTGAATTGACAAGCTGTCAGTATGCACTGCATGCAAACCGGATGTCTTTCTTGGTAGCTTACAAAAACAACAACATAGATTTACAGTAGCTAACCATTTAACGGAAATACTCATTTGGGAATATTTTATAAAGGAATTCAAATCAAAGCGATAGACATTTTGAAGACATTTTTTACAATTTTTTCCATATATGTTTTAACGGAATTTTTCGAAAAAAAACCTAAAAACAAAAAGTTTTTTTAAGATATGCGATATGAATTAAGAGTTACCCTGCATCAAGCCTGTATACCTATAAATATACAACGGGATCTGTTCAAAACATTATTTCAAATGAACTACATCTTCAGATCGCATAGTCTCATAGGTCATGGCTCATGGTTATTAACTTAGTTCGTCGACCTGATCTATAGGTCAAAACATACATATTAATTGAGTCTGATATGTTTTACTCCATCAGCTGCACAAGTTTCCATGTTACCAATTTTATTCGCTGTTAATGCGATTCTTTCAAGGTTTTATAAACCACAGTGGGTCAGATTAAATGATTGAAAAATACATTATTTATATGTCTAAAGTTTCGGTACAAACTCCATTGCACATTTCCAAGCAAAATTTCCAAAAAAAAAAGACTACATTTGTGTACACAAAATCGATAAATACAGGATCGATGATGCAATCTGGCTTAAAATCAGCTTTATAACCAGTGTTGAAACTTCAAAATGATAGTCCTTACCCGGTGTGCTGCAGGAGGGGTGGGGGGACACTCGTCTATCAAGTTGATGGTTAGTAATGACAAATCAGTCAACCGGAAGCACGTCACAGGCGGCCCACTCGCTGTTCATAATGAGCTCCGCATAATGACCATTAACATCTGTGCGCACTTCATGGTAAAATTTCAAAGTGGGCCTGTTCGCTGGTCAAGCTTTTGAACGCGCAAAAACTGTCAACAAATAAATGAAGGGTGGGCTGGCGAGGGGGTGAGGGAATGTTGAATTTTGGGCAACGTAACGGTCATGCGTCTGCTTATGTGTGTGTGCATGTGTGTGTGTGTGTGTGTGTGTGTGCGTGTCTGTCAAGTATCCACAAAGCCGAACCGAATCACAACAAATTTATTTGATTTGCCTACTTGAGCGGTTTTTTTTGGCTGCATAAGTTGTTGTTGTTGTTGTTGTTGCTGCTGCTATCTGATCCGGTTTTAGTTTGATTTGGACAAAACTTTTTTTAATTATAAGCAAATACAAATGAATATTACGCAATCGGCGGCACTTCGCCAGGCGTCGCGTCGCTTGCATTTGGAAAGCTGAATAGCTATGGATATACATATTTTGGCAGGGTGTTAATGGAGGTTAATAATTAAAGCCAGATTTTTGATATTATACGTTGTTTTTGTTTGCTTTGAAAATGTTTTTGTGGCTTGTGCCATTTTTTCGGTGGTCTTTGTCTCTGTGAGGAGAATGGGGATGGGGTTGGTGATGGTGATGGTGATGGTGATGACAATGCATGTTGTTCGTTAGTATTTGTAGTATGTTAATTCGTGAAACCAAGTGTTAAAACAGCATCTGAAATTGTGGTGAAGGTTGTTTTGCTGGTAGCAAGATTTGCACATTATAATAATGGGAAGATGATATGAGCACATTTATGAACAACGCACTGAAATAGATTGTGTACATTTTGAATGTAAACTGTGAATGTGAAATTTTCATACGAAACGTATTTATGCATGAATCAACTTTTTATACTTTTTATACTATCCCAATCTAAGCAAGTGAACATAACGAGTTTTCAAACCCACATCTTTTACTTAATTAAACAGGTTGCGTTATTTTTAATTTGTTTAATAAGTTTATACAAATACATATATTATACATAGCAGACCTTTAAAGATACCAAATTGTGACTTGATAATTAAATTGATGGCCAAAAACAAAAGCGATTGCCTAAAAGGGGAAAATGTTATCAACTTTCCCAATTGTGACTAAGAAAATATTTTGTGCTCATTTGAGGCAAACTAAACGAAATATGTGTCAAACAAAAGCTGAAATGTAGGTAAGAAATTTAACTAGTACATTGTTGCAGTTACCCGTTTCATGGGATTCGAAAATATTTGGGTTTCTTGTACGTCTTATCCACCGTTGAATCTAGCTAATGACTTAAAATGCGGCAAGAGAACAGAGAATAATGTTTAGCGGCAAGGCGGACAATTTTTCAATAGGGTAAAATTCTTCATGCCAAAGACATTGGGAAAGTCCGCAACAATAACTAAGGGGAAAATCGTTAAGCAGTTCGACTAGTTGGACAGGCATAAAACAAGAAAAGAAGAAGAGTTTTCTACACTAAAAGGCAGCGTGTAAAGCAGCATTTGACCTTTTGAACCGCTCAGCTCGAAAGTTCATGTGCTCGGGCCAGCTAAAAAAAAAGTGCAGCTTCGGAATTCGTACAGGGGGGAGGGAGTGAAGGGGGAGGCAGCGCATCTAATGCTAAATCAAGAAGAAGAAGCAGAAGAAGAAATAAAACACGTTTCAGCGCGTGTCATCGTCCATGGAGAGGCCAAGACAAAGACCCCAGCAAGCAAGCAAAAAAAAAATGAAAGAAAAACATAACCTGCATATGACCATTATACACAAAAGCCACTTAACTTTGTACAATTGATAGCTGTATCTGTATCTGTAGATGTTACTGTATCTGCGTATCTGTATCTATATTTGTATCTCAATGCAATGACACCACGCTTTTCAGTTGGCACAGCAAACCAAGTGAATGCTCTACGAGCTGCTTGGCCGGCCATGAAAACCACTTGCAATTGAATTCAAAATTGGTGCTGCAAGTGTTTCATTTGCTCATGTGAGAGGCAATCGCAATAAAGTGATTCGACTGACGCGACAGACTGTGTGCCAAGTGCGTTTCAAATTTCAAGGTCAACTAAATGGCGCTCAGCCAGCTAAATGTGATTTCTGTGACTAAGTACAAAGTGCAAAGATTTAGAAATCCCAAAAGTAAACAACATTTACAAAATAAACTTAAATTTAAAATATTAAATGTAAATTGTGCAAAATAGATAAAAACATTGATGAAAATGAACATAAAACATAAAATAAATTAAGAAAAAGAAAAATATTGGATACCAAAAAAAATATTGGTAAATTAAATAATAATTTCAAATATAAATCATAAATTGTTTGGAACTGACTTTACGACACAAATTAAAATACAGTTCTGATCTAAATTTATATAAAAAAAAATTAAATAAATTTCGTTTTGTCTGTAACAGTTATTTGACTTCGCTCTTTAGCTTAAATTATATACAAAAAATGTGTAGTAAATATTCAATTGAATTTAGTATTCATTCATGTATATATTAAACATTTTTCATTAGGTATTCCTCCTTCTAACATATTATCTCAGTTACGTTTGTTCACTTCCATTCTACAATTCTTTTTTCCTGTCTCTTGCTGCCCAACTACATACATATGTGTGTGTGTGTATTTATGTATCCACTTCCTGGCCACATTCTGTGCACCGTTCAATGACACAGTTAATTGCTTAAACACCCCAGTAATATGCACACAAACAAGCAAACAAACAGACACACACACTCACATTATACTGGCCGCAATTAAATTGCATTAATTAGAGTCGACTTTTTGCGCTACATTTCATCTGCGGTGCTCAGAGAAAAATGAACTAATGGAAGAACAGCCGTACACGCCTAGACAACAACAAGAGGGCATTCAATATGTGTATATAAAAATACACAAATTGATATAATTAGGCAAATTCATATATACATATATATATATCAACTAGCACTTAAGTAAAAACAAGTCGTAATTATCCAACGAGAATTTTTTTCGTTGGATTTGCGCCCCTGACACACATACCAGGAACTCAGCTGATCAGGTTTTCATCTGGCTTTTGGCTGTAATTTATATCCAATGGAATCAAATGTTAACCAGTTGTTCTATCACTTGATGCAGGCAATAAATTTTCAGTTGACGCTGCGAACGGAGAAAGCCGACTGGAATTAAAAATTTCCCCTCCTCCCAAAGTTATAAATCCACACCTTGTGGATGGACGTGACATGGTATTTTATATATATTTTTTGATACTTCAGTTCGAAAATCCATGCAATAATATTTATGGGTGAAATGTTAATTGTTAACTGCAGGCGTTTTACAGCACTTTCACGCTTTACAAACTCAGCCTCCGGCTCGGACTGTGCTCGGACAAGTGTCAATGTACAGAGGTGCACCAACAATAACAACAACAACCATTGCAACAACAAACAAGCTGCAATTAACAACATTTTGTTTATGTTGTCGTTGCTGATCCACTCCAACATACATACATACATACTTACATATGTCCACACACGGCGCTTAACGATTTTTAGCTATTTCTGTTGAAAAGTTTTAAGCTACTTTTACTTATCGGTTCATTATAACGGACGTTCAATTTTGCCAGCTAATCGTGCATGAACTTCAAGCGAAAGGTAAGCCTCGCCGAAACCACAAAAGCCACAACTCAAATATATTTACACACATATACATGCACTTACGCATGCCACGCCCTCTGAACAGAAATACTTTTCATTTTCTGCTTGTATTTCACGCACAACAACTTTTATCTCTATCCTTGAAAATATACAAAACAAATGACTTAGGGCACAAACTTGTTTAGCTGCGCTCTTTTTCTGCAGAATTTCTAAAAAAAAAAAAAAAAAACAAACAAAAAATGAAAAATGACAAAATAAATAAACAACTACAAAAAACTACAAAAACTCCCATAAGATGAACAAACAAAAGACTTGTGGACCCTCTGCTGATAGCATATGCGAAAACTTTTTATTGTTTTAGGATTTCTGTACGCGTTTTTTAATGTTGTTTAACTGAATATGCAACTTGTTTATCATTAACAAGCCTCCTCAATAGCACTCAGTAGATGTTTTGACTTTTGCTTTCAGCAATGATTTTAATTTCCGCTCAATCTTCACGACATCGTGCTTAAAAAAAAATATGCAAATTTTTCCGTGCGTTGATTTGTAATAATAACAAACGAACAGTAATCAACAATCAACATAATATCAACTCATTCACCAATTTTAATTTATTTATTTTACAGTTTTTCCTTGAAGAAAGTAACCAAAATCCAAATAAAAATGCTTGGCCCGATAATTGAGGTCGTTAGTTGGCACGAAAACTTAGCCTTTGCTTTTGTTTACGATATTGAATTAAATATTTCGTGATGTGTTTTATTATGTAATGAGACCTCCATATTTTGTGCGCTGGTTTTTGGCAAACCTTGTCGAGTGCAGGCCCTGAATTGCATTCGAGCCACTTAATGGGATCTTATAGTTTATTTTTGTGCACTTCGATAGACGCGACCACAAGGCCATCAATTAGCGCCCCATTTTCTGTATTTTGGCCAAAAGCTCAGCAGAAAATTAGCATAAATGATTTATGCACTCGACTTCAAGCCGTGGTCTGCAATTTTCCAACTCATTAGCAAGCTGCAATTTATTTGCACTTGGCTTTGTGCAAAAACAATTTACAGCTCGGTTTGTGTGTTAATTCGATTGGGTTTTTACCAACCTGCAACATGCAAAGGCAAACTTTAGTGGTCAAGTCTATTCAAGTTGTCAGGCACAAATCATTTTCCAGAAACTGTTATGGTGCCTATATTTATCATAATTTTTAAACTAAGTGGAACATTATGTTGGTTGTTCAGATAATAGTAATTTTGAAATTTTTACTTTCAATGACTGCTACATATTATGTAAAAAATGTTGAATAAATATAATATTAATTGAGAGATCAGAAATATTAAATTATATAAGCAATTCATAGTCAAGTTTAAGAATAGCCGTAAACCTGATGCTGATATGTCCATTTATACAAGTTTTTCTCCCAATATTTTAATTAACTAAGAAAATTAATTAAACTTAAGCAAAACTAGTTTAACAACTTAAGGTTTATTTATAGCATTTGTGGGCTAATCTCTCTGTGATAATTGTATAAGCAAATAACTCACGCAGTGTTTAGATAATCAGTTGACAATAGCCAGTTTTTCGGATGTTTGGCAAGATGTTGTCTTTGGTTGCATGATTCATGATTGGATACGTTAATTCATTAATTAATGCTGTACATGGGGGTTGAGACGTTGAACATCTCTGAGAGTTGCGTCAAGTTGCTCGTGGGGGTGTTTGGCATCTAAATGATTTATTTGAATTTGTTGCTGTCTAAGTTCAAGTTAATTTACTACATGTGGTTTTAATTGGCATTGCCCAAAAAGCCAAATAACCTATTATTACGTATGTATGTGTGTGTGTATGGAAACGTACTTGGGTTTCAAGTGGCACCCAAAAATTAATGAATTACTTTGAAAAACATTTATGACATGCATTAAAAAGGTGTAACAATTGTCGGTCGGTACGTAGGTGAAGGACATGACTCATGTAAAAATATTTTAAATGTATTTACGCAATTCCAAAGTATGTTAACTAGCTAATTACAGTCAAAATGATCATAATTATCATAAATTTAACTGATTTGTCAGTTAGTGCAGTTCAACAACTGTCTAATATCAAAGCTAGTTCGATTTTCAAGTCTTTTGTCTTGTCGCTGACAAACTGTGTGGCCCGTTTGAGCCAGCAGTTTATCTTATGATCAGGCTAAGAGGTAGCTCTTAAAATACCAACAGTTAAAGCAGCGTTTCATGAGATCAAAGCAGCTGTAAATTCCGATGTAAATCGCCGGCAACGTGACACGTTTAATGTGCAACTGACATTAAAACTAGAATTACAAACTGCTAATTATAAAAAAATGTTACAATACACGCAGAGTCCACCTCAGAGCCTAGATCTTAACAATTAAACTACCAACCTATTTTTCGAGTTGAAGCTTCGATCGACGAATGAAGTTTGAGCCTTTCACTTAGTTTACAACAGAAGCTTAGTTCATCTAAATAATGGAATTAGATCAACTCTTTCAAGGGTTCTATGGCTAACTTTTATTTACTAGAACTGACAATAAATAGATGAAAGTCAACTTTTTGACATACATTTTTTCTTAGCTCGATTTCAACTTGCAGTTTTAGTCAACGAAACCAGTTGAAACCAGTGTTATGGTATCCCAAATATTTCACTTGTCTTCTACATGCTTAATGCTTCACTTGGTTTCCAAATGTGTTCGGAAATGATTTCCGCAGCAGCTTAAAGAAAAGTTTCCATTTCTATTTCACTTTGAAGCGCCGCATAATTAATGAAATAATTCAACAGGAAACTAACAAGAGAAGCACAACCAAAATTCTGTCGATGATTAATCTAAAGAAAATGACGCCATACAAAGTTTCTTCTACACAAGCGCTAGTGCGCTCCATTTAAGCGAAAAAAGAGAGTAATTATGGGTTGGAAATATTTGACGGATCGAGCCGTAAAAGACGGCGGCGGCGGCGGCAGCGGCAGCAGCACACGTCGCGACGTCGCCGAGATCGACGTAGTGGTGCGGCTTTAATTAGTAACTCAAAGAATGGAATTTGATTATGGGGCCAGAGTCATCGGACTCGAGAACAGTGAGATTAAAGTGTCTGGAAAGCTTTGCGAGACGTGCATGGGCGACGTCTAAGCTATCTATCTATAATTTTCGTGTTTTGCCTCTTTGCAACTCACCAGCTTCGCTTGCGTTCAATTTGTTTGCTCCTAGAGTCGTTGAACTATCCAATATGGTCGCAGTTGCCGTTGCTGTCGCAGTCGACGTCGCAGTCGACTCGCTGCTTTGTTCTACGCCAATTGTTGTTGCCGTTGCTGACGTCGTAGTTGCTGTTGTGGAGTTTGTGGAGGCAGCATCAGCAGCAGCAGCTTCAGTTGTTATATCCAAAGCTGGCATCGTGGTGGCTGCTGCATCATCCTCGCCTGCAGGCGCTGACGCCGCACGCTCAATTTGAATGCCAAGCAGCAGAAATCCACAGAGGCTGGCCACAAAGAGTCTACTCCACAAGATCGATGCTGAGTCGCCAGCAGCTCTTTTTTTTCTACACGCTTGCATTTTGATTTGGCTTATTGTATATTTCCGTAACGATTTGTTTTTTAATACGATTAAGTTTTTCTCACACCTTGGCACTTGTTAAATTACTAAAATAAACAGCAGCTAAAAAAATGTAAATTTCAAATATATATTTTGTAAAAGGTCTGACAGCAACACTTTGAGTTCATAAGTTATTGTGTTTCTCCTTTCTCGTTTGCTTTGTGATAATATTTTATAAGCGATTTTTTGTTGATTTTTTGCACGTTTTGTGTTTGACATTTGCCCGTTTCTGGAGTGTCTGATTTTTTACTTTCGTAACTGTAACTTTTTTTATCATCTATTTGGTAAACCTAAATGCTGTCATTTCCGTTGAAAGTTTTGTTAAATAATGTTGGACTATTTTATTTTGACTTTAAATTTGCCATGTAAATGATTGCCAATGAGCTGGCTTACGTTGGTGTCGTAATCACAAATCTTTAAATTTTAAACAACATTAATTATTAAAGAAATGTTAGAAAAACTAGCTTAACCTTTTCCCCTGGTTGGTTGCCATTCATAGCTTAGTGGGAAAATATATGCAACAAACTCAATGCGCATGCAATTCGCAATAATGCAGCGGTAACCTCAGTAAGAACCAGAAGAAACACTTTAGATTCAAATTGTATATTCGAACCGGTTTCGAGAGCAAGCAACTCCAACTACAACTGGAAGCGGCTCTGTGGCATTATTTGCGGCAACTTTGGCCAACTGCGACCAACTAGAAAACCACAAATGCTATTGATGCTTTTGCTGCTTGCTGTTGCCGTTTCTCTTGCTCTTGTGCATTTGGCCAAGTTTCGGGCTGAATATTGGGTTGATTATAATTAGCCAGCGGCTGCCGAAAACAATGCCCGTTACAGTTCACATGACAGTTTCTAAATAAATTAAATAATATTGCAAATGTGCACATATTTATGGTTATAGTTTAATTTACAAATGATGTCATTGTAAAAGTTGCTGTCCGCGGCATGTTTACTTTGACATTTCACATTTCACTCTCACTCCTTTTATGTAGAAATGGCAAACAAAACACACAAAAAAACAACAACGAACACATTAACACAGACAGAGAGAGAAATACATATATAGAAAGAGAGAGGGCGAAAAACTTGTTTGCTTTTTTTTTGTTGTTTGGTTTTGGTATTTTAAATGGAATTTTTTTCTTCTTTTCAACTGCATATTTCACTCGATTTCGATTGGTGTCTGAGCGTCTGTTAATAAGAAAGCCGCGCTTTGCATAAAGCAAATACACACACACATACACACACTCATACACTCGCACACACACTTAAATGCTCGTTGGTATTACGATTTTGCACTCAACCGATGCGCAAAGGTTTCCAAAAGGTGGCCAAGCGCACGGGCCACGTTTCTATAGAACAGTAAAAACACGATCTGCTTCTGGTTTTGTCTAACAACCGCTCCGACTGAAGCACATCCACCAACTGAACTAGGCTCAGAGCAACTTGACGATCTTTTCGTGATTTCATCATAAGCTCACCACGGCGCCGGCCACGTCGGCCAATACAACAACAACTGCAACTGGTTTCAGTTGCTCTTGCCACTGACTGTGGTGAGTTTCGTTTGGTCGCAACAACAGCTGAGCATTGCTAAGCCGCGCAACAGGTGAGAGAGCGCTGCTTGACATAATCCGCTCTCACTCTCGCTCTCTCTTTCTCTCTCTCTCGATCGCCTGCCTCAGGTGTGTCTAGGCTGTGTCTGTGACTCGATCGGCGTGTCTGTGTGTGTGGGTGTGCAGCCGCTGCCAAAAGTCGTTGTGTTTTTGAATTTATCAAAAGGAAGGCTGCGGTAAACTCATAATTTGACAAGGTAAGCTCAGCGAACTTCTTTGAACCAGGCCAATAAAAGACAAAATCCCAGTACTAATCTCAATGAAAAGACCAGCTGACAAGCCATTGTAGCGTCTACGCCCACAGCTTTAATTTCTACGCGGGATCTTTAAACTCAACGCGTGACATTCAAAGAGTACGTACAGAAATTGAGAAAACTGAAGTACAAGTCGGAAATAGGCACGACTACACTGAAAAAAAAAAAACTTAAATTTAGAAAACACCACTACAAATTAAAATGAGGTCTAAACTATTTTTACTTTTTAGAAAACCTTTTTATATGAAAACTGTAAATGAAAAATTCAGAAAAATATTTCATTAAAATAAGTCTCTTCTGCTATGCTTAAGTTTAATTACCGGTTGCCATTTATAATTTTTTTTCTAAGTGTATAACTCGTAGGTAGAGAGAAATATTCTTCGCCTTTATTGCAGTACCAAACTCAATCTCAATGCCAAGCTGCGCCCCACAATCAAAAACATTCGCATATGCAATTTTTGAAATGCCATCAATGCAAACGAAGACGCGCCCAGAAACAGTCAGCAAGCATCAATCGCAGGGCGAATTCTGGCTAACTTCATCAGTCAAAGAAATGTGACTCAATGAACTGAAGACAGACCCGAGCCCAAAGACGTCAAAGACTATAAACTCAAAAGTCGCAACTTGGCCACAAAACAACATGAAAATGTGCAACACTGTCTGTTGGTGTTATAGTTGTTCTGCTGTTTGCCATTGCGGTATTGCGGTTGTAATTTGAAATGCAAAAAATTCAAAAATGCACCTTTGGAATTGCACAAAACTTTGGCCAAGTGTGCGCCACCAATTCCATTGTTAGTCACACTGTGAGCTGTGTGGTTTTCTAGTTTTTTCTTTTTGTTGTTAGCAGCTTATCTCCGAGCCACTGAATTGCTGCTGCATAGAACAATAAACAACAACAATAGAAAAAGACAGCATTGCAACTTTGCTTAAGCACTCATTTTTGAATGGAGCAACAAGCTGCTAGCTGACTATGGCTTTAACAGATAAGTCATTTGGCCAAAAAACGATAAACAACATAACAAAACCAAATTGGTTAAAAAATGTGAAAACAGTTGCATGAGTCACGCTTAACAAATAACAAATTGTGTATCAAAACTCTACTTGTTAACTGATAAATTAATTGTTTAAAATTAAAATTAATAAAATTAATAATTGAATTCCAATGGCAGACGAGTTTAAGCAGTTTTTCGTGTTGGATTTCTCTAGTAGACTTATAAATTAGAAATTAACAAAACATCTTTGTGGTGTAACATTAAATAAAAAATAAAAAAACATCAACATTCATAAACATATACATAAATAAGACGATAAAGATCACTCCACTTGGTGCAGGCATAAATAAAATAAAATATTCCCATTGCAAACAAATGACTTAGGCAACAAACTTTAAACTTTTTCTCCACATCTATAACCAAAAAAAAAAAAGAAAACAAGTTCCACAATAAATATTAACTGTTTTCCACTAATAAAAAAAACGGTAGACAAATGAACGTCAAAACTCACACCTTCTGCATAGGGCAAGGACAAATTGATGTTCACATTCAAACTGTGCCCGAATTCATTCCCAAGCCAAGCTTTGAGTCATTTAAATATTTATACGATTATTCAAAGAATTGCCATTCTCAGGCTTATGCAGAATTTGATATATTGAAATGATGTCATGTCTTTGCAAATCATTTTGCTCATAAGCACTTTGTGTTGTATGTTTTTCGGTTGGGCTTTCAATTTTATCAGCGTCGGCGTCTGCGGCCAAACAAGCGCAGCGGTCTTTTTGAACGCATTTTATATGTGACTAAAAGCTGATGTATATGTATGTGTACATATGTATGTGTGTACGTATGTATGAATGTATGTATAGCTTGTCTGCAGCCACAACCGGTGTCGCTGTCCGCTTTAATTTCGCTTTTGTTTGTTTTATACATGTATGAGCTCGCTTATATAGCATATGTATGTATGTATTTCTATATGCATTTAAATGCACGCTGCTCATGTATGTATAAAAGTCTGCTGGTGTATATATATGTGTATTTAAACGTATTACATATAAGACGGAGGCATGCATTTGTTTTCGACAGTGTTGCTTTACTTTTACTTTCATATGCAACTGGTTGCTGGTCGACTTGAATGGGGAAGCGGCACAAAATGCGAATGTGTTGGGTGTCTCGCGGTGTCTGGCAGTCTATAGAGTCAGCAGACTGCAGTCTCCGAGTCACGGGCCACAAAGCGAAATTGTTTATAAAGTGATTGTCAATCATTTTTGGTGGCTTGTCGCTTAACCGACTTGACAACACCACAAAGCACACACATTCACACACGCACACAAACACACACAGACACACACCCGTAGCAACAGCAGCTGCTACACATTTAGCCACACTCGATCTTGCTCGTGTTTGATCAATTAAGGCATCAAATATTTTTATCAATTAATTTTGGTAAGGTATTATGAAAGAGGTATAACATTAACTATAGCTGTTATCAAATATCTATATATATAAATGAAAAATAATATTTTTGATCTACATTGCATTGCATCCGGACAATCAGTATTATTTTGATTTACTTAACCATCAAACAAAAAAAATGATCCAAAACCAAACTAAGCGCGTAACAAGTCCCAACACACTTAGCTCAATTGCAAAACCAATTATCTAAACGCTTTTAATGGCCAAATACGGCAAACTAAAACGAATTAAAACTTACAATTGTTGCTATCTCTGCTGACTCTTTTTAATTTTTGTTGTAACTGGTCTGGGCCACGAAAAATAGACAGATCTCTTTTGATTTCACGGTTCGGTGTTGGCTTTACGTTACAAATAATACAAGCCCCCATGTGATTTGAGGCGCAATTTTCATGTGTAACCGATGTGAAGACATCAGCAATATAAACCTTGTAATATACACGTCTTTTCACGACTCTCTCGTCGACCATCTCATCCAAAATTCATTTGCGCTTTTACGTAACGTGGAAATGGGTTTGACTTGGCATTCGGCTCATTTCTATGTAGATTGCTGCGCAAAAAGTAGCGAAAAACATGCAAGCTTCAAGTTAATTCAATCAAAGAAAATTATTTAACTTTCGCTCAACTACTTTTCCACCCACTTCGTTAATATCCGATTTCCATTGATTAACTTGATGACACATCACACGCATATCACATGATGGAGACTGACTGAGACAAGCTATTATATACCGATTACAATTGAATTGTTTTAAATTTATTTAATTTTGTTAGTTTAATATATAAATTTGCATTTTGTATATAAGTAAAGGTTTGTTCTTAGTTTGATTCAAGAAAGTATCTTATATTGACAGTGACTCATTTCCTTGTCAAGAAATTCTTTGTCTTGACACCATTCAACGGCTGTGTGTACATATAGAGTTGGTTTACTGACTTGGACCTCACACTGAAAAAAACCAAGTTGTTTCAAAGAAAATGTTTTGTTGAACAAAAATTAAAAAAAAAATTATTAATGGTTAAGAACATATTTTTAAATTGTAGAATTTCATCAAGAGATCTCGACGGGGAGATAATTGGAAACCAGTTGTTCAATACATTAATTCTAGCTCTATAGTCACCTTGATTGGCTTGATTATACAGACAGACGTGCCTCAATCGACTCGGCTGTTGATGCTCATGAACAAGATATATACTTTATGGGGTTCGATATGCTCTCTTCGGCCAGATGCTTTCTTCCCAATTTGAATGTGATCAGGGTATAAATATTGCTTTGGTATAGAGAAATATTGCTTTATTATTATTATAATTGGGGGAAAAGCTAGCACTGCGAACTATAAGATCTGTTGTGCCCCCTTTCTGAGCCTACAGCTCTTCCATCAGTCCCAGCTCCTGCACGAATGCCACGATCTTTGTTGGGTTGAGGGTTTCTTCTTCCTTGGGCCTCATGACGTGCTGCCCTAGGATGCTGCATCTTTTCCTGATTAAGGCGACGCATTCTGCTAGAATGATCGTTGAGGATTCCTCCTCATGTCCACAAAACCTGCATGCATCGCTACTATAAATACCTAATTTGGTTAGGTGACTTCTCAGTCTACAGTGTCCCGTCAATAGACCGGTGAGTATCCTGAGCCTGTTCTTTCCCATGGATATTTCTGATTATAGCCACCTAAAAGACTCTTGGCTTGTCGGAGTCCTGGTGCTTCTGCCCAGCTCCGTTCTTGCCTCTGCCTTTCTTCATCTCTGATTTGAAGCCGTATTGTGTGTCTTCCTATGCCACAATACGGTTCGGGGCCTATCAGGGGGCTCTGTGCTTAATTTAATGTAAAATATTATTTAAACATTTTCGACTAACAAATGCCGTACTTTTACTATACTCATTCATCTTCCGTGATAATTTATTTCTACAGGGAATACCGCTAATCACTTATATATTATATCATAGTTAATGGTTTTCTTTATTGAGTTTTAATGAAAATTGGGGTTTTACTTTTGGAACAAACAGCAGATGATCGCAAACAGACAGAAAAGAGTTGCGGCACTTGGAAGATATGTCAAGTTATTTGCACAGTTTACAACTTTCTTTGACCCAACGCAGACTGTTTTCATGAAACTCGTTTTACTCCATATCCAGTCATCTCCCTTCCAGCTGCATCAACTTGTTGCGACTGCCATGCAGCCTGGGAAATGAATTTCTTCTCAGCGTTTGCCGGCCTCCCTTTTATGTACAACAACGTGAATGGTCGCACAATGCCAAACTGTACATAAATGACATTTGGGCTATTAATAAACAAATACACTTAAAAATGTTTATTGCCAAAGCAAGCTCTAGTTTATGGTAAACGACCCACAAAAGCAAGCACCTCAAAGTGCCATCATTTAAATTGTCGTTTGACATTTTGACACTGCCGGCCAAGAGAGTAGAGTCGTTGACATATTGGCCAGCCAGCCTATTAGCCGTGACCATGACTTTTGAGTGATCTGTGTGAGACACAACTTGGCCCGAAAGTTTAGTTTAATTTATGCGACACAATACAAAATTATAATAATTAACAAATATAAAAATATTGTTCCATTTTTCGGTTGCCTTCAGGCAAAAGTGTTGTGAAAGTTGACGAACACAGGAAGCGGGCCAAGATTGATGCAATCATTTTATGGTAAATATTTTTTTAGTGCTCTCCCATCTCAAATGCGGATGATAGCTCAAGGCTGTTGGAAACAGCGAACATTGTCGCCTGCATACTAAGTGCGAAACAAAGCTGAGTGATTCAGATTTGTCACATTCGATACGGCAACTGAGTACACAAAAAAATGGATCGATCGACCTTCACGAGCTGCGAAAGTTTTGCTCGAAAACGTCACAAAAATGTTCGCGTAATTCGAGGAAAAACGAATTGAATTTTATGAGCAGACACAAATTATCGGTTTGGTATTTGCACAGCGTAGAGAATAATGTGGGGTATTTCTGATTAACAGTCAAGTGACTCACTGATCGGGTATTTAGAGACTCAGCACGCCTCGTTTGTTTTGACCAGATACGCTGATTTATATGCCAGCAGCAAATGTCTAATTTGACGCTTTCAGTCTACAAATTTAAGTTGCGATACGTAATAATTACTTAATTATAAATGCCACTATACCGATACTTTGAGACTTCTTGCTGGCCCACTTCAAAGCCATAAAAATCACATGCCGTTACCAGATGAGACATTAAAACTAACAAAGCAGTTAGAACGGCCAACGTGAGCGTGAATCTCAAGAGCAATAAAAACAATCAAATTTAAAACAAAACACAAACCTCAAGCGCCCAAGGAAATAAATAATAAATAAAAAACGATTTTTGTTGCTGACCTTCATCAAATGTTGCTGCAAATAGTTTGGTCAAAGAAAGACGCTGCACAGAAATAATTGAATAAATATTTACCAAGTTGAATGAGTCGATTTTCGATTAGTGCTGCTCATTTATATTGTACAAATTGTACAAGTCGACTTTAAATGATATCTCTGATAAATGGGACACTCCACGACGCATTTTGATTTGGCAATTCCAAGTTGACCTCTATGCAATACCTGGCCAACAACTAGTCAACGAACAATCCCTATTATCAGTTTTATAAATGCTTTAGATCCGCTTAACGCTTAATTGTTTGCGCAAGTGCGAACATATTAATGGAGACAATACTCGGGAACCCCTCCACATGCGGGCCGTCTCTGTGACGTCGACTTAGCCAGACAGCACACCGTGCGTATGCGCGATTTTGCATGCACGAGTGAACCTGGCCCGCATGCATGCACATATACACTGAGAAAACAACATTTCAGAAACTGGTTGAAACATGTCACTCTACGCAGATATTAACAGTAGAATAAAAGCTAACTACGACGAAGATAATATACACTTACAGACCAGAGTTACTCTGAAAATAACACAATCACGAAATAAGAGACTGGACAAAGCCTTAGCAGGCAGTGGGAAACATGTCCGTTTGGATATTTATATATCCTTGATAAACAGTTGATTAGCGTCCGTCTATCTTGATTGAAAAAAGCATGTCAGAGACTATAATAGATAGAATGTAAGTTCTCTTATATCACGTGCATATTAAGTTTGCTCTATTTTATCGATAACTGCTCCTGCTTCACGCATATTCACACATATCGATTTCCGATAGCAATAAGAGTAACATTTGTAAAGATATAGCCTGGCTATTGATTTATAATATGCTCGATCATTAAGATCTGGGTATCTCCTAGTCGAACTCTATAAACCTTGAGCCTTCTAACTTGTTTACTTCAATTGTTGTTCAATCTTTAAACAGTGTGTATTTATAGCAAGTAACAGGTAGAATTAGTAAAGATAATCGATGTTGAAGCAGCTTAGGCAAGCAAATGCAGCGGGGTCAAGCATATAATTATCGGCTTAGCGTAACTTTAAGAATAATATGAAATTATTACTTTAAGCGGATAATTTATGAAAACTGAAAAATGTATACATTTTGTTGAGCAATTATTTTGAGCGCCGTATGAAGAATGTGCTTATTAAAAATATGCTTATCAATAATTTAATGCTTATAATTGTTTTACTTTTGGTTCAAAATTTTACTATTAAAACTGAAAGTGATTTACTTCTACAAATACCTTCAATTCGGTTCGTAAATTTCTTATGAAAATTTATCAATCGTATTATTACTTGTAGTCGGTTTTAAGTCCAATTATATATTATTTATATCAACAAATTCCCGTATGAACCCATTGTATCTTTTAATAGAAATGAATTGCTACCATTTTTCAGTGTACAATTATATCGCATTAATTATAGCAATGGAAATGTTGCATTGTTGCCGCCGCTTTTTACCAAATTGTTGATAAGCGTCTAAATTGATTATCCGCGCCGCCTTTTATTTATGGGTCAGGCGAGTGAAAAGCCCAATTAAAATAAGGCTTATGAGCTTAAGGTCAAAGATGCCCACAACAGATAATTATATTTTTCATTAAGCTGCATCCATTCACAGATGCAAAGTAAAGTAAGTTTAATAGTAAGAGGAACTCATCGGAATGAAATTAAACATTTACGGGGAAATTACGTGAATAGAGATATAAGCAAATATACATATATACAGATAATTTAACGGGCTTTTTCAGGCGAAGGTGGGAGACAGCTATTAACCATTTTGTTATGCATACGAGCTCGTTGCGAAAGTCGCTTGATAAAGATCAAAGTCTGGCATATTTTTGTTATTAACGATACACACAGCATGAATAATGGAAATGTGTAAATTGTAAAAAAAATTCAGTTAATTTTGGACCCTAATGATATTTAGCACAAATTCCATGACTGGTATCTTAGCCAAGTAATAATTCGATTTGTGTTTGGCATCTAATCAAAAATGCCGGTTGAAGTCAAAGCTAAAGTTGTTATTTTTGTTGTTGGTGTTGTTTGTGGCTGTTGTTGCTGCCGGAGGCGCGTGTGCACTTTGAGAGCAACTCGAACACCCGTTCGACAAGAATGCGAAGCAGCTCGCTGAAGGTAGACCGCTTTCAAGCACAACACGCAACCAGATCGAGCCAAGAACAGCCGGCTAATATGGTTGTGTTTTTTTTCTAACATTTGAGCGGATATTGTGGAACGGTTCAAGTGCCTGTACCACAAGCGAGAAATTTTATAGAAAACTAATAAATCATCATTTAAATAATAGTTTCAATTTAAAATGATCTTACTTTTAAAGCTTTACATGGCAAAGATGTTTGACAAACTCAATTGTTCAATTTCAGCTAGGACAATAAATTGGATACAGATCTGATTGTATTATAAACAGAAATCTAAAAATGTTTTTATTAACTTTGTAAAATGAATTATTAAGAATCTTTTATAAGCTTATGATGTATATTTTGTATACAGTTTGTACGAAGTTGTTGCTTGCGCAGAAAAGAAAGAAAAAGAATAAAATAAAATTAATAAAATAGTGTTAAAATAAAATTATTTAAGAGCATATAGGCCACGACTTTCGAATGTGCCGAATAATATTTAAATTTTTATTATACATCCATTAATAGTTTTTATGTGAGCAAAACACGTTGCTTGCTTGAACACGAGTTGTGGTTTGTCATGAAAATTCTGAATGACTTGCGCTTGCCATTTACCAAATGCTAATGTCTATCGCAACTTCCAAAGCTGTACGACAACTTCATTGGTTGCCGTTTTGCCAAAGACCTTGACTTTCTTCTCTAATTTTCTTTGTCGTCCACAATTAGCCAGCACACATGAAAAAAAGTTACTTTTGCTAGTTTCAAGCAAAGTTGACACAACATTGCGCGCTGAAAGCAAAAATATTTGTCTATAGAAAGCCAAAGTCAAAGCGTGTTTTTTTTTGTTTGTTATTGTTTACTCATGCATGTGGCCAACAAAGTTTCTACAAAGTTGTACAGCTTGTGACATTTCACTTTGCCAAATAATTATAATTATGACCTTCCCTAATAATATGGGAATTCTTGGACATTTAGACAGCAGCCGCCTCAGTTCATATGCAAATTTGTATTCATGTTCAAGATATTCTTCTTCTTCTTTTTTGGCCATAACAAATAAACGGAATTCGCCTGTTTCGCATTCTGACAGGCGAGCGAACAAAAGGCACGCATAAATTTACAAACTGAATTTGGTTTTGTTTTAAACACTACAAAGGGAAATCAATTAAAGTTTACCACTAGCTAAAAATACTTTTTTTTAATATATTTTTCTTTTTTTTGTGTACTCAATAGTCTTCCGCTTGCATATTTAATAATACAGCCATGGACATACAATTGGCATGAGAGCAAAGTAAATCGTATGTTTATTTCCCAATATTTTTCTTCTATGTGTTTCACAACTTTGCCTGCGAGTTTTTTATGCTTTCTTAAACTTTATGTTTAGCCATTATGAGTTTCGTTGTTTTTGAAATAAACATCAGTTTTACGATTTTAAGTGCTCACAGAAAATAACAATAAACTGTTTTAGTATTGGGACTGTTTTCTAAATTCGTAATAACTGTGATAAGTCACAGACTTTTACTCTTCAAGAGCCTTGGCATTTATTTTTTTTCTTTGAAGAGTTGCGTTATATATGCTACATTTTCCATAATCCTCAGTTTTATTACATCACATTCGATTTTAAGTGCTCAGAGAAAATAATCGTCTTGAAACTATTTCCTAAATTCGTAATAATATCTTGGACTTTGTCTCTTACTAGCTTTGGCATTTATATTTATATTTTCTTCTTTTTCAATGTTGCTATGTATATGTATGGATATGACTGTGGAGCGATGAGTTATGCAGCTACGCAGATCCCGGCAAAGGTACACACATAACTAGTTTTCAATGAAACACACACATTTCAAGGCAATAAACTATGTTTTGTTTGATTTGGTCCGAGCAAAGCCGGCAGGCGGGTCGGAGTCGAGTCGAGTCGCAGGCTGGACGCGTGTCTACACAAAATGCATTTCAATTTCATTACGTTGAACATTTGTCTAATGTCTGGAGGCTGGGGTTTGGTTAATATTGACCATGCATGTCATTCGCATTTCATTTGGAAAGTTGTTTGCTTCCTGCTGCATTTAGCTGCACATTTTTTGCTATTTTTGATTCAAAAACACATTATACAATATCAATTAAAATTGTTATTTGAATGCTCATCAGACTCAGTTGTAGTCAAATATGAATTACACACATTCGCTTAGAGAACTCTTCAAACCGACAATTATAACGAGCGTCAGTTAACTGAATACTGAATTAGAATGCACAACGCTGGCAAAATGCCCAGCATAGAAAAGCATTAAATCAATAAAAATCATAAGTATTTAAGGACACTATGCTTAAGAGTTTTGACATACTTGGATCCTTACAACGAGCCATCCAATGTGTGACAGATGTCGACACTGTGGAAAAATCAAATGAAATCAGGGTCAACGCGTGCTAAAAGTTATGGTCTTATTTATTTTGAATCGTTTGACCCAATATTGGTTGTTTATTTGTTGATCTGATTCTTACCTACTTTTATAATAAAAATATATATATATATAGGATTTAAATATGTTAAGACTAAGAAGTAACATTTCTATTGTAAGAAGTAACATTTGTATTGTATTTCGAAAAGTTATAAGTTTAAATTTGTTTCCATTCTCTTTCTATGATTTTTAATGCAAATAATAATAAATATAAATAAGAAGAAAATGAACAATAGTTATTCTCAAACAGTTGAGAGAATTATAACAAAACAATTATCAACTTATAACTCTTCTACTTAAAACAAAATTATAATAATAATTTGTTATCGATAACACTTAACATGCCACAATCAACTTAACATTTGACAGCGTTGGCAACACTGTGTTGCCTTTACAACAGCTGTTTACGATTCGCGCTCAATCGAACATTTTGCTTATAATTTTTGTTACTCACATCAACAATGGCCAGCACCTCTCGGAATGCCTCACGGGGCACAAATAGAGGAGCTTCACAATCCCAAGTGGCTGCATCCCAGGTGGGATCACAGCCCGTCGAAATCGACAACCAAGTGCGAGCCATTCTCAATTTCATTCTATGCCATTCCGCCAATAAAGTGCCCATAAAATTCAATGATTTGTTGCCTCTGGCGGAAAACAAAAACAAGTTGAATGACCGGATTCCGATTGTAAGCAGACTACTGGAAGAACGCTATGGAATTAAGCTCATTCAGCTAGAAGGAACACCCAAGAGATATATCTGCGTATCCGAGATGCCGGTTACGTCCATATTCGAAATTGCGGTCGCACAACGGCCCCAATTTACATTGTTGTACATTATATTAACGTTCATCTTTTTACGCGGCAATCGCACCGAGGAGGATAAACTCTACGCCATACTGGACATGTTGGGAGTCAACGTGCACAAGGAGCATGGTTATTTTGGAGAAAACATATCTAAACTGATCGAAGACACGTTCGTTAAGCAGCAGTATTTGAAGCGAGAGCGCTCAGAGCTCAGCTGCTATGATGATCTCAAGATTATCTACACTTGGGGACCACGGGCCAAATCCGAGTTTACCTATGAGCAAATTGTCCAGTTTGCATCCAAATTGTTCGACCAGGACGTAAGCTTCTTTCAGAAACAGCTTATGATGGCTGAGGCCATCGATAATCCCGAGATGTTGGAATAAATTTAGCTGGATATTGCCAATAACCCAGAAACAAGCTATATAGATTTAAAACCAGAGTCCATAAACCAAATGGATACTGATAGCCAATAAAACGGTTAGTATAATTCAAACAATGTGTCGATTATAATTTTTCATAAATATAATATGCTTTTAATGACCTTATTGATGGTCGTTAAAACTGCGGAAGCCAGTAGAATTGGTGTCAGTTCAGCTAGAGTTAATATTCATTCAATATTACTTGCAATATTTTGTTTCTTCCGATTAGTTTCTTTAATAATTGAGCGGATTAAGGTTGTATGGATGAAATTATAAGTTTTATGTATTAACTTCAATGTAATATAACTTTTATAAAAACAGATCCAGTTTTGGAAAATCAACCTCAAATTTCGCAAAACTTCACTGAAGTCACTCATTTTTTGGAATCCAAACAAATTCATATTTTAAGCGATACGTGCTTAATCTACATCTATATTCATACTCCAAGACGATGTCCCAGTTAAGTAGCGAATCCGGCTAATCGAACTTTTTCTTGACGGATTAATTGCCTTAATCTTGTTCCTCTAAATTGTAATCAAGTATTCATAGTTGCTGAAATTTTTCAAATGTCTGCTTTTGGGGAACCACTAATATTAATCATGTATATGTTAACACATTTTTAAAAAACTTCCAATTAATTTGCAATTGTTCCTTAGTAGGTATAGTACCTTTATAATTGAAGGAAAGCTGTTTGAATAATGCTCATTCGCTCGAAATGAATAAAAATTAAAAAGTTAGATTTACAAATAATAAATTTTAATTACATTTTGTGTATAAATAATTACATTGCATCGCATGGCATTACTTTAATTCAGATAATAAGCTAAGCTTAGATTATATAACACTTTCAATACTTGGCATAGTCCGTGTCCATGATCAGCTTGCCATCCTTGTCTTTGAGTCGCACCCGACCGTTGGAGTAACGTGTCTCCTGGCTACCATCCGGATAGACGAGCTTGACGGTGCCATCGGGATACTCGCGCCGTTTATTCAACTTGGTGTGTATCTCCTTTTGGCCATTGGGCATATGTAAGATCTTGTCGCCACTTCGCAGCTGCACCAAATGAGTGCCATCTGCGTAGCGCCACTCCTCCAATTTCTCTGCGTCACTGGGATCCACAAGTTTAATCGAATTATTGGGGAAGTGTATTTCGATGGTGCCATCTTTCTTGCGATGCTCGGTCTGTCCATTGGGGAACTCGAGTATTTCCAGGCCATCGAGGTAGGTGGTGTGCCAAGTGTTCGTTTCCGCATAATAATACTTGACTGTGCCCCCCCGTATGTCCGTCTCCTTGATGTCCTTGTTGAAGTAGAGCATGCGCAAACTCATGCCATCGCAACTGATCTTCTTGAGATTGCCATTCGGATACCAGATATCCTTGCTACCGTCTGCATTAACAATTTCACGCTTGAACTCGCTGTTGCTGCTGTTGTCGTGGTTGTCTGCAACGGGGGAAGCTTTCTTGGCAGCCGGTGGAGAAGGGATGAGGACCTCATCCAACTCGCCGGAGCTGCTCGAGGCATAGCCCTCATTTAGAGGCTGCGGTTTCTTGCGACTGCTGCGATTGCAGCTTTGACGACGGCTGGCCACTGAACGCTGTTTGGTCGCCTTTTCCTGATGGATTTCACTAATGGATTTCGATTGTCGCTTGCCATTTTCATCCGTATTTTTTTGTGCCGGTTCCTGCTAAATATTTGCCATTAAATGTCTACGATTTTGAAATGTATTTCAGTCACTTACCAGCTTGGGCGCTAAGCGCGCAATATTCCGATTTATCTCCTGCAGCATTTTGCTGTTGCTTTCGCGCGTTAGCTTGACCAGCTCCTGCTCGAGTCGCTTGTTCTCGCGGCCCAGCAGCTCAATTTCGTCCTGATAGCCACGCTGCTCTTTTTCGGTGGAACGCAACTGGGCCCGTAATCGCGCCTGCGCTGCCACATGGGTCTGTTCCTTCTGCTTGAGCTGCTGCTGCAGTGCCTCCACCTCCTGCTTGAGCGCCGCCAACTCCCGTTTCTCCTTTGTATTCATGTTGCTCTTTTGCATACGCATTTGTTGCTCGCACTTGCGACGCTCCTCTTCGATCTTCATGCGCTCGTCATGCAAATAGATTTCTGCCTTGATTTTCTCATCATGCACCCGATCCATGGCTTCCTGATGCTCCTGCGCACTGAAGGCCTTGTCGAGCTCATGTTGCTGCTTCAGTCGCAACAGCTGCACATTTTGCTCCTTGAACGTGGCTATTTCTGTTTCCAACTCCTGCAGACGCTTGCGCACTAGATTTGTCTGAGCTTGCATCTCCTGCGTCAATGGCTCCTCGCTAATCGTTGTTTTTGTTGTTGTTGGCTGTTGGGGTTTCCTTTGTTCCAGCGCCTGAAAAAGTGCCGTTTTAAATTCCTCAAAGAGCTGCACATTGGTTGCATCCTGCAGCGTTGTCTCATCTGAATACTCGTGCGTATCATTCGAATCGGAGAAGCGCACACGCACCTGTGTCCTTCCGTCGCCCAGTCTCAGGGGTGTCAGTGTCAGCGTGCTGTTCCCCCCATCCTCTTCCTCGTGTACCTCCTCAATGATCTCTGCCACATCTGGCTGCAGATGCATTTCACGCAGCTGTTGGGTAACTATAATCTGGTCACTGTCATCGGCGGCGTCGGCGTTACGACGCTGCTCCTTGCGTGCCATAAATGTGCGTATGCAGCTGGAATTCATGTCAATGTTGCCCTCGCGTGCCTTCTGCTCCAGCAGCTCAAAGATGCTCACATTCTCTTCATTCTCAACGCATATTTGCGCCGTGCGCCGATGCAACACAGGCGGATGAATTTGCTGTGTGTTCAGCACCTTGGCCCAGCACACATTTGTCAGTGCTCCCGTGGAGCTTGCCTCTGTCGAGGATTGTTCATCATCGGCCGTTTGTCCTTTTTCGACTTGGTCGACAAAGCGCACCTTGGGTGAAATACTCGTGTTGCTGTTGCTGACCGAGGACGCAAGGGATGACTTCAGGTCCGGTGTGGAGCTGCACACATTCTTGCCATCCATCAACAGTTGTTGAAAGCGCTGCTCCTTTAGTGACAACTGTGCCTGTGGATGCTGTGCCTTTGGATGCAATGCCTGTAAAGGCTGTGCCTGCGGAGGCTGTGCAGCGGTTACGCTCCGTTTCTGCGGCGTTTTTCCAGTTGTTTGCATTGTCCGGAGTTGTGGATGAGCATTGGCAAACTTGTAGCGAGGTAAATTTTCTAGACGCAATTTATCGGGATCAACTTTGAAGCGCTGTTTAAGACCCTCGCCGCGCCGAAGAAATGCCCGTTTGGGCTTTGCTGGTTGAGGACTATTTGCACCTGGTGCAATCTCTGTGAGTTGGAAACCTGCTTCGTTGATGTTGTGATTCTTCTCCTGTTCCAACTGCTCCTGCTCCTGTTCATAATCTGCATGTCGCGGCATTTCTATGCTTGAAGTTTGCCGCTCTTCCTGCTCGTACTCCTCATTGTCCGACATATCTCTAATGTCCACTGTCTTGAGATCCTTGTGCAATAGTCCGATCATTTCATACATATTCCGCTGTTCCAAACCAAGCAATAAACGCTGATTATTTTGTCGCTCCTCAAGCAGTCGTTTTTGTTCCTCTTGCCACCGATTAAGGGCAGCCAATCGGGTTGATATATCCTGATGTGCCGGGGCAGCAATTATATTATCGTCCGGTCCATTCATATTTCACTGGGTTGGCCTTAAATCTAATATGCGTGTTATTATTGTTTATATGCTCCAAGGAACTGATGCCATGCATTCAAAAATACACAATTAATAATAGTGTTGTAAGGTGTCGGAAACAAGTAACCAGGGGTGCATGCTCATTAAGCTAAACATTTAATTCATATAAACACATTTAGTTTTTTCCAACATTTTTGTTTATTATGATATATACATTGATTACATTGTGCCGCATTACATATCCGGCTCCTGATCTTCCTTCCCATCCTGCTCATCAAAATCGCGTACCTGTACATCTGCATCTTCGCCATACTGTAGAACACTATCGATCTGCAGCAAAAGATCACCAACACTCTCCTCATCCTCTGTGTCGAGTGGAAAAAAACGCACCAAGCTGTTAGAATATGTAAACATTACTATACAAATGACAGAATGTACAGGCTGAAAAAAAGTGGCAACGCCAACACTAAAAGCGCTTGTCAGCCCTGGTATTAAGAAAAATATTTTTTTCGTCGCGTTGTAATTGTGCAAATAAGTTGAACCATATAATTAAAAATAAAACAGTTTTACGTAATATACTAAAGCAAAAACACTAGTGTGACATTTAAGTGTAAGGCGCAAAATCTTTGGCGCCACAAAAAGCCGATTATTGAAAATACCCAAAAAAATCCCAAGCAACAGAAACAACAAGAGCAAAATTCGACTCATTTTCAATAAAACATTTTTTGGGCACACACCAAAAACGACAAAGTAACTAAAAAACCCTGAATTTACGACCGCACCATAATATTTAAAAACAATGGATGACCAATCGGACATGGATCTAACCAAAGTGTACGTTGTACGCTCCGCCAAAGGCGTCGACATGCTATGCGTCGACGATTATCTCTATCATTTCGATCGCATTGGGAAAAACAACACATATCGCTGGCTCTGCAATCGGCGCAAGGATAAAGTGACTCCCTGTCGCTCTCGCATCTCGACCATGGTGCCCGACTCCATGGACAAGACGACGCATGTCGTCGTCGATGTCATCCAGGAGCATGTGCATCCGCGTTGCAGCGATCACGAAATAACAAAAGTCACCCAGCGCAAGCGTCTCTCCAACATGAAAATGAATGACGCCTACAGCACCACACAGCCGAAGCGAGCCCGTTTGTACGAACGGGCAACGGCCGGTCTGAATCCACCCGAATGGATAAGCACCAACAGAGATAGCGAGTCAACCAATGAATACTCCTTTCACCTGGACTTTGAGGTGTGGTCCCAATGTTGATTGCCATTCTATAAGGCTTGTAATGACCCAACTTACATGTTAATTAACTTAACAAGCCATTACCGTCTTTCTGTTTCTATTTGAACTATTCTGCGACCCCATAAAGTATTTCTATGTATAGTGTATATGTTTGTTAGTATATTTCTATGCTAGTTAGAAAGTTATCTTCACGAAAGTTGAAAGATATCTGATCTTTGAGTTCTTATATAAAAAAAACTATTTCATTTACCAAGATGTCCGTTCCAAACTCTCTTATGATGAGTTTTCTTATGATTCGACCATTTTGGTAATTTTTTCGGACCACTAATCCAAAATCTCTATTTATAAATTTTCCTTTGCTGGAGCGATGTTGGGAACCGTTTGGGACAATTATATTATATATTAATCGAAACCTAACCCAACATAGCTTAGATATATTGAGCCACCTCACAATCACAACTAATCTTTTGGTTTGGTTTTTAAAAAATATATAAATGTAGTCCTATCAAGTATCATATATATCATGTATATTTAAAAGATCTTTAACCAAAATCTGCACATTCTTTAAAAATTGAACATTCCTTTGGCTTTTGTAGGACAGGGATCGGGTTTATATGCTGCGTCGTCGTGATGGACGTGTGATGGTCTGCATCGATGGTCATTTGTACTATCTGGCGGGAAAGTCCTACAAGGGCAATATGTACCGTTGGACGTGTGTGCGGAAACGGGACATTGAGTGTACCGCCAAGATCTGCACGGAGGCGACGCTGGCTGGTGCCCACCGGCTGCATGTGATGGAGACGGATGCGCATATTCACCCGCACTATTCGGCCGATAAGCTAATGCAAATGTTCTCCAGGCATCAGATACTGCTCGTCGAAGATGAGCAGACGGTGGAGGTGCTCCAAGAGTGCCCCAACTTGGAGTACTTTGATCCCGATATCAGTTCGGACTCACAAAGAGGCGCTGATGATGACACGTCCATTATCATTGAAGATTGCGAGGAGAACTACGATGTGTATGTAAATGTGGAAGGTGAAACAGCTGGGGAGACTATGCTGCCCGATCAGGTTCAGGAGCAGCAGCAGCAGGAGACGACATCGATGGCCGATGACGAAATCAAATGGCCAAGTGCCGTGGATATCATTGATCATTATGTGGCACCCGCTGACTATGATCCACTCTGCGAAACCGATCTGACCAAGTTCACATTCCTGCCCTCGGCCAAGGGTCGACGGGTGCTGTGCTTGGATCGGCATCTTTTTCACTTCGATTCGCAGAGTCGGGCCAATGGCCACATGTTCTTCACGTGTATAATGCGGCGCGATAAGCAGCAAATCTGTCACGTGCGCGTCACCATGAATCCCGTCGAGAATGGGCTGGAGGTGTTGCGCATCAATGGTGAGCATACGCACAAGCCCGATCTGCAGGAGATAATGCGTCGCATTAACCAACAGAAGCGACAGGGGAAGCTGCCATCGACGACGGCTGGGGATGCCAAGGAGGAGCAGGCATCGCTTGGCATATGCAATGAGGACATTGAATTCGAAAGTCAAGATGAGGAGGACGAACACGAAGCAATTACTCAGCACGAGAGCAACTATGAAAAGCTGAAGGATCATTTGTCATCCTCGAACGTTAGCAACGATAGGCAACGGAATGTGGTAATGAAAAAGGTCATTGGCATCGATGGCATCAAATTGGAGCCGCAGCAGTCCAAGGCCGCCCCAATGATTGTGCAGTTTTTGAACGATGGAGCGGACAACATCAGTGCCAAAATTGAGATTCTATCCACGGATCAGCCCTGCACATCTCCGCCCAAGCCGCAACTGACCAATTTGCGTAAGCGTCGTTCGAATCCGCAGCAGGCGCTGAGCACCACACAGACGCCAACAGTAGCCTCCGACATGGATCTGACCAAAATATGCACTCTCCGCTCGGCAAAGGGCAGCGAAATGCTTTGCGTCGATGGTTACATCTATCATGCAAAGAATCGTGGCCTGATCTCACGCAATTATTGGGTGTGCATCAAGAGCCGTGATTCGGAGATCAATTGTAAAAGTCGCATATCGACAGCTACTCAAAAAGATGGCTCCATTCGCGTGCTGCGCGTCTATAACAGTCACAGTCATCCGTTCAGCGAGGATGACATCAAGCGGCGGCTCTTCAACGAGTGCAACAAGAAGAACAATAAGAAACTCAAATTCCGGCCGTTACATTTCATTGGCAAATCCCTGGAGCAAATCAAGCAGGAGTTTGGCGACCTGGCCGTCGAGCGGCTCAACGTATCCAATCTGACCGATGGCATCGTTGTCCACAAGAAGCCACGCAACAGCAACAACAACGCATTCACTGCTACAACAGCAGCAAGCAGAAACAAGCAGCTAGGAGAGGAGCTGCATGCCACGGAAAAGCTGCAGCCACACGAGGAGCAGGAGCACGAACAGCACTACTTTGACGAGGACGTTGTCGTCGTCGAGGAGGAGGATGGCGAGGACGTGGCCTTACACGAGGACAGTCAGTTTATGACCATTGAGGAGGACAACACGGATGCGATTATCGAAGTGGTCGAAGAGGTGGCTGACATGGAACACTATGGCACCATTGGGTATTTTGAAAATATATTATTCTTTTCTTCATTTCAGCGTACATTTATAATCGGATAGTTATTATTGATATTGTTCAAACATCGATCAATTTTAAATTTCCTTCAAATGTTTCGCTTTTCTTTAATTCTGAAATTATTCAAGATTTAGTTTTAGCCCAGAGAGTAAATATTTAAAAAAAGAAGAAATGCTATCAAAATCCAAAATATGCCAAGTAGGCGATATTTACAGGTAATTTAGACGTCGACTAAGCAATAGTTTCTTTAGTTGTCAATGTTGTGGAGATATTCAAAACCAACTTTGGTTTAGACACACAACATCAGTCGAGTTTAAGCTTTGCGCTAGCGCAGTTCGTTTATTTGCCGAGCGAGAGTCAATTTAATTGGGTAAATGTTGAGTTATTAAAAATAAAATAAGAAATATCAAACCAAAATACCAAAAATATACAGAAGAAGAAAAACATGTAAAACAAGAACTGATCCTAAAATAGACACCGCCATATTTTTACATTCACATTTGTGGCCAGTGGGGAAAACTCACTTGTTGGCCAGCAGCGAAAGCGAAACCGGTTCGACTAGACTCACAAATACTCATTTGCAATCGCTTTTTGTTGCTTTTTTTGTCAACTTTCAAACAGGGCGATTTACACAATGAAATTGTACGCCGTATCCGATGGACCGCCCTCGTTGGCCGTACGCATGACCCTCAAGGCGCTCGACATACAATATCAGCTCATTAATGTGGACTTTTGTGCGCTGGAGCATCGCACCGAGGACTATGCCAAGGTAGGAGTTGTGCACCCATAAATTAGCCACAAAATAAGTTTATCTAATTATGCTTCATTACCACGTAGATGAATCCGCAGAAGGAGATACCTGTGCTGGACGACGATGGCTTTCATCTGTCCGAGAGCATTGCGATTATGCAGTATCTGTGCGATAAATATGCACCGCTGTCAACCCTGTATCCCGAGGATGTTAATGAGAGGGCGTTGGTCAATCAGCGTCTGTGCTTCAACATGAACTTCTACTATGCCCCCATCTCGGCACACAGCATGGCGCCCATCTTCTTTGCGTACGAACGCACGCCGATGTCCCTCAAGAAGGTGGAGAACGCGCTGGATGTGTTTGAGACGTATCTGCAGCGTTCAGGCACCAAATATGCGGCTAGTGACAATGTGACCATTGCTGACTTTGCCCTGGTGTCGTCGACACTCTGCCTGGAGGCGATTGACTTTGATTTGGCGCCATATCCACTGGTGCAGAAATGGTACGCCACCTTCAAGGCAGAGTATCCGGATCTATGGCAGATCGCCAACAGCGGCATGCAGGAGATCAATGCCTTCGAGCATAATCCGCCAGACCTATCACAAATGGATCATCCGTTCCATCCCACGCGCAAATCCAAGGCCTAAGTCTACGGGTCGAATTTATTTTCGTTTAAGTGCATTTATGCAAATATTAATTGTTATAATACATATATATTTCTCTATACTTTCATATAACACAACACTTTTATTTGTGTTCCATTATTTTTTCGTGCTTGTAAACACCTTACGCTGAATATATTACATACATATACCGGAGAGTTTATATTGGGATTGGGTATACATTATAGTCTATTCTGCTTGTACATCGCTTGTAATAGCACTCAATTGGGGACAGATACATAATCTAATATTTACTATTTGATAATATTATTTATTGCTCTCATCCTTAAAAAATCATGTGACTCACCTAAAATCCTCAATGAGCGAACCAATGGCTTCGGTCAATTTACGATATTTCGCGCCAAATGCTGTGCCGATGGTCAACTCGCCCATTAGATTGTGTGTATCTGGCTCCAAATACAGTTCGAGCTGCTTGCGCGCCTCTGTGCTCAACAGATCCACTTTGGTCAGCACATTCACATGCGGTTGCTCCATGTTGGCCATGACGCTGAGCGCTGCCATTGTGCCCGATATGAACTTGGCGCCATCTACCATGAATTGTGAATCCAGGCAGAAGACGACGCAAGTGCGAAAGTTCCACGACTCGAGCAGTTGCACCAACTGTTTTCCCATCTTGAGATGTGTGAATAGCTCGATTTGTCCGGGCATATCGAACAGAATGTAATCGTCGTCGGGTTCGCCGAGCATCAGCTCATCTTCACCGCCGCAGAGTTGGGCCTTGAGCCAGTCCTGGTTCTCGATGAGAAACTCCAGGCAAAAGATTAAACCTCCATTGGGGCCGTACTGGAGTTCCTCATCCTCCATGGCGTCGTCCAGGTGGATGAGCTCTCGTATGTCCGTCAGCGGCGAATAATTAAAGTGCTCCGCCGCCGGATCCAGATTCACAACCTGAATATTTCTTTTGCTGTCCATGGCATGTTGTTGCATAAAGCTGCAATATGTTGACTAACAGACCAGATGTGATAATAAATCTATATTTAATGAGGTTTATGCATACCTTTCCACTGCCAGCAGGGCCAACAATTATTTGTGCGAAACGCATTTTAAATTTTGCTTACAATTTAGAATAAAAACAAACACATTTCGCTCGCGTGCGGTTGCTCCAGTGTTGGAGGGTGCCTTTTAAAAAAAGCACTGCTGCGATTTTGGCGCATGCGTTTGGGTGGCAACGCCGCGAGGCGCTTTTCCACAAATTTGAATTATAGGGTGACCAGATTTTCAGCGTACAGCTGTTGAGTTAATTAAATCGCAGATTTAACTACAAACAACATTAAAACAAAAATATGACACGACAATTTACATATGATCAGATTGATTTATCAAAACGTTCAATCACACGCCACAGTTGTGGCCACCCTGCTCAGGCTAAGCCTAATTGCCGATAAACATCTAAATTGTGCTACCAAACGAACACACGCGTCACAACGAGCAACGCACAACGAACAAAACGACAGCTGTCCATCTAAGGACGATTGTCCTTCCAATGGGCATGACAATCATAATGATTTTTTAAATGCCACGCTTGCAGCAAAACTATAACGCTTAAAAATATAATAATAAATTCCCTATCTCAATTTTTTTACGTAAAAATTTGTTGTCGTATTTGCTCTGCGTGTGCATGTCGGAAGACCGGAAATAATTTTCTAGTTGCACTCCCGAACCCCAGTTGAACGAACACCCACCCCCAGAACTGCACTTGTGCCTTATGATTATGTTGTCTGTTCCATTTTACTTCACTACATTTTTGTAATGATATCAGCGACAGGGACCGCCACCAGGTGTTCAACAATATATTGTGCTGATAAGTACATAATTTTGCTGTAAATTGCGCCTTTTGGCCTCGTCGCTTGAACTGCCAATGGTCGAAAATTAAAGGTTCGATGCGGTGTAGGGTTATACCCTTAATAAATAAATATAAATATATGGATATCCTTAAAACACTCTTACTTTTTACATTTTCAACTAAAGGTAAAGGTATTTTCGCAGAAAAAAAATATATATTTTCGCTTAAAGATTTTAAGCTAGTCAAAGAATTATTTGAAACAAACAAAGTATAAAGTATAATATGGATATAATAGCAGTTTTGATATAAAAGATTAATGAATTATTTTCCAAGAATATCTTAAAGTCATATTCAAAATGCGGTGCTATTTTATTTTCGACATTGCTTAACCGACCCTTGTATTGAATGATATGTTTTCCAATACTTGCACTCATGGAACTTTTTTTATGGTAATTCTTTTAAATAATCGTAGACTTGGTTATTAATTAATTTAATTTAATTTATTTATTGTTAAACTAAATCACTAAGTATAACATTTAGATATTAGCAAACTTAGAGCAATTAAATACCACAGAACATGTTGTTTTTTTATAATATTTTAAAATTGGAATATTTGTATGTATGTATGTATTGTATAATTAGTAATGGTGCCACTACATGCCGTTGACTAGCAAGCCTGACTAGTTGAGAAATTTCCATTGCGAATTGAAGAACACTCTCTTAAAGACCGCTTCCGCTGCCAAAGATGCCCGCTGCAGCTCCAGCATCGCTGATATCGCCAGTGGCACTGAAATCGTCGCTGCTGTGATTGCTGTTGTGATTTTGACTGGAATTTGGGCTGTTGCCTGTCTTTGGGCTGGTGTACAGCGGCTGAACATGCTGTTGGTTGGGATCATCCGGTGTCCAAGTGCGTGCGTAAAGCTTGCTTCCCGGATAGCGATCACCCTTGCGATACCAGGACAACGAATGCGACATGCCGCCGGCTATAAATAAAAACAAAGTAAAAAAGATACAATCATAAGTGAATGTTTTCATTCTACGAAAGAGACTCAAGCCAAGATTTTATAATATTCAGGAAACGAAAAAAAAAAAGGTTGTTCTGGTTTATTATTAGAAGTGCTGACTGAATGTGATCTGAATTCACTCGTCAAGGATTGACGCAATCGAAGCTCACTACAAAATTGTCTGCTTGACATAAACTGAAAGTTGTTTTGGGCTTTAATCTTCAAACTGTACACTGTGACCACATGGGAGCTTCTCCTTTGTAAGTGAGTTAAAGATCTTGATCAAGTCCAATCATGTGTTGAAATGCAATGATTGTACTTGCCCTCAGAGCCCTAATTTCACTAGTATTTAGAGTGCTAGCTGAGAAAGTCCAAGTCTGCTTAAAGCCGAGCAATTTCAGCTTGTGTATGTCCTGTTTTGCAATATCCTAACAGGATAACAAACTATTTTTGTTTAAGTTGAATGTGTGCGGAAAATCATTGCTCATGTTTTCAGTTTCGGCATTCTTTTTCTATTCAAAAGAAAGTCAAGCGCCGCCCAGTCAATTAAAATTGTTGCCAAATACTGAGCAAATGCCATTAGCAGACACATTACAAGGACATCAGCAGGAGCAGAGCAAACAAACAGCAAAGGGTTCGTAGCATTCAAGGGGTCGCCGTCTCCATTTGACATTTTGTTGTTGCAGCTGCCCGCTCGCTGTGTGTGTGGCACACCATTCGTCTTGAACAAACACAAAATCCCAAGCACAAAATCCTCCCCCGCCGCCCGCTCTTAATGCTGCGTCCAATCAGCTTGCACCCAGGACAACATCCCATTCCCTTCGCTTCCAATCTGAAGTTTGGTAATTTGTAGCGCACACTGTTTTCGAGTATTTCCTGCGGGTGTTGCTCAAATATGCGGCTTGCCACCCCATAAGGCAACCACAGCTTTACACTCTCACACTGCAAAAAAAAATATCCTCTTTATCTGTAGAGTTGTTTTCTTATATAATCACGCATTTATTTACACTGTATAAATAAAACTATTTAAATGAAATGAGTTTAAATTTTATTGCAGTTGTGTAAATATTGTATTTTTTTTTATTTTCATCTTTTCTTGGATAACTGATGTAAAATTTCATCAATTGAATTTACATATTTTTCCAAGTGCATCCACCCACTTAACTACGCCGTCAACTTGCATCATCTTGGTGTGAACATTTGCCAGGCGCGTGCAGCCGAATCTCTCGAATCCAAGCCAATTGCAGCCATTTAAAGGGGCGTGTTGTCTTTGCCCCCAACTTTCATTTTGGGGAGCGAGTTGGGGGTTTTTGCGATTTTTATCTATTTCTTTTTGTTTCTGTGTTTTTCTGTTTTTGTGCCGAACATTTTTAATGCCCGTTAAGCATGAAAACGCTTTTGCCAGCCATCCACACACTCCTCAATTTCCCAGGACCCCCCAACCCAACCCACCCCACCACTGCTATCTCTTTGGCCTCAGTTGCCCTTCAACAGGACCCATGGAATCGTTCTGCGCTGGCGACAGCCAACATCTGCTCGAGTGTAACGAATTTCTCACGATATGATTATGTCGATTGTGCTTTGTTGTTGTTGTTGTTTGTGTTGTTGCTTCTGTTGTTGTTGCTGCTACTTTGTTGTTCCCCATGTCAATTATTATGTGTGTGTGTGTGTGTGTGTGTGTGTATCTCGCAGAAGTGGGAGTTGTTCGTTGTGCAAGGTGTCTGTCATGTTGGATTTTATCAAACAAATTATGCGTTTTTTCTTGTTCTTTTTTAACAATATTTTACCAAGGATTTGTTGTCGGGCTTTTGTGGAGCAGAGCTGCAAGCCAAACAAATGAGAAATGTTCTGCTTTTTTTTCTAGTTAGCTGAAACGTTGCATGATCATTAAATGACACGGTTCGTGTCAGTCGGTAACTATTTGTCATTATTTTAATGGGTCATTTTGAAGGAAAACAAATGTGGAAATTCTCTTAGCCCCATTATTATGTCACACATGAAGCGTTAATATACATACAGCTAAGATCAGAAAAGAATCAATTCAAATGTTAAACTTTAGTAAATTGTTTAGTATTTCCACAATACATATAGGCATACTTATCAATATATATTTTACTTTCAATTTTAAAAATGAATACCCCTACTTACACCAAACTAACTATTTTTCTTGGTAGGAAGCATATATGATTAATTATTAGGGATCTAAACTGCATATGGCATGCGGGTTGGATCATTAGTGAATAGCTCAATATATATATCCCAATAGAACATCAAGTTCGAGCTTCACGACTTATAAAACGAACTATATATTAATATAATCATTGAATCAACCATTTTTATGTATTTAAAATAAAAAAAAAACTATGCTGATGAATAATAAGAATTTCACTTAAAGACATCAGACACTCCTGCTTTCCTTAGCCACTCTCCTCCTAAACCAAATCTATTAAATTTCAAAATCTACTTTGAATAGCTAAGAGGGAAAATTAAGGAACCATTCAAGAATAATGTGATCCGTTTCAAACTACGTACTTAATGCTTAAAATGTTAGACAAATTGGATTTCTATGTATTCCCAATTTTTAGTGTTACAATCCTTTATAAAAACTAAATCTTCATTGTAATGTTCAGCATATTTCTGATACACATACGAAGCTCCCCATTTAATGAGTACAAATTATTGAATCCGATAAATTATAACTCTACTTATTCAGCTATTCCCGTGTGAGACTGTAAATATTCCCTTAAGTGCAAATAAAGTGGTAAACCATATCACTTAACCAGGTATTCCCCATAGCCAAACAAGTTCGTAGCCCTAGTCTAACCAGTATTAATTTCTGTTGTGACACAAACTCTAAAAAATATGAAAAAAAAGAAACTCGAAAATACCGCAAATCATTCAAAATTAAATTTACAAATGCCCCTAGTGATACACACATACATATACACATATGAGTGTATATTCACAACACCCTTTGGCGGGCCAAGTGGTTTGGCTATTAGTTATGCAGATGCCTTGAAACGATCAGGATGTTATCGCTCTCTCTCTTTCTCAGTCGCCCTCTCTCTCTCTGGCTATATGCAGTGTCATACATTTTGAATAGAAAAATTATTAACCAAAAAACCGTAACTAAAGCTACATTTATGAGCTGGCGCACGGAAACCCTTAATCCATTGTGCCATCCTCCCTCCGCCCCTCCAGACAGACTCACGAGAAACGTATCCGCATCCGTGGCAGGGAAGCAATGAGCTGTTCCCGTGATCGATGCGACGGCAATGAGCAAAACAATTTGCTTGACTGGCAGTCACGCAAAGCCCGCAAAGCGAAGCGGGCGAGAAGTGTGAAAATTCTAATTAGTTACACTTAGGCAGACGAAGCAGCAGCAGCAGCAGCAAGAGCAGCAGCAGCAGCAGCCACAGCAGCAGCAGCAGCCACAGCAGCAGCAGCAGCAGCAGCAGCCACAGCAGCAGCAGCAGCCACAGCAGCCTTACCAGGATACCACCAGGCAGCAACTCAACCCAAAGCAACCCTCATGCCCATTCCCTCGCGCACAGACATAGACAATCGACCATCGAATGAACCGATCCGATGGCCTTTAAATACATATATATATATATGTATATGCAACGCACCACGTCCAGCTGAATTATGTTATTAAATGTAGTTCTGGTGCCGAGTTGAGCCCGCTGACCGCCCACAACAATATGATTGATGGTTGATTGATTGACAACTTACTGCGATCCTTAAGTATGATTTTCTTGGGCGGCTCCTTTTGGTAGTTGCGCTGCAAGCTCAGGCCAGCTTCGTTCCCGTTCTTGTCTTTCTTGACCATTTCGCTCAGAAAGGTAATATAACTGATAGCTAGCTTCAGCGTATCGACCTGAATAAATAAATAAAATGGGGAAAACAAGAGGATTGCAAGTTTAATAAGGTATACTGAATATATATTTAGAAAATCCTATTCATTACTTTTAGTATTACTGGTATTTTATTAATTATACAGTTATTTATCATGGCGAATAGTTAATATTTCTGGAAGTCCTATTTCCCATAAAATAAAAGGTCTGCTCAAATATACGATGTTCAAATGAGTTAAAACTAAGCTAGCAAATTTAAAATACAAATTCTGGATTTCAGTCAATGTCAACTAACCATAGCAAGTTCAATATTCTCCCTGAGATTGCGATTTCGATTTTATATTGATAACTTTCAAAGACCTTTTCCCTTTTAAGATTATTGCAGTTGTGCAATTTAAATAAATTCAGAAAACAAGAAATTGTGTAAAATGGTATTATTATTAAACAAATCGACTTGCTGGCGATTTACACAAATTGCTGAATTTATTCAAATAGCTGACAGTTGACTGCACACCCCCGCACCCATTGCCCACCCACCTCTCTGTCTTTGAGCAGTGAGTCCTGTAAAATCACCTTTTCTCTGACCAATAAATATCCAATTTACTATTTTTTTTTCCTAATTTAGACATTCTTTTGCAGCTAACCCATTTCCTGACAATATAATTATACCAAGCCGACAATATATTGACATGATTATTCGGTTTTAAATAGACATCTTTATACTAAATCCTTTTGTTTAACTGTTGCAATAGATTCAAATTTGATAAGTAGAAATTTTAATAAATCACGGATTTAGACAGACATATGTATATATATATGTACATATATATCAGTAATCGTTCAGGATGTCTTTAAGAGAGATGATTATGTGTACACAAAGATTCATTAAAACTGTGCCTTATTGTGAAAATAATAAATTGTTTAATTTTAAATTTTAATTTAATTTTAATTGAGAAATATATTTGACTTCCATTTAAAACTGAATTTTTCATGAACACTTTTTCATATATACTTCAAATGTTGATGAATAATAAACTTTTTGTTGGGAAAAATCGGAATTCTGCTCGAAAACCATTTCAAACCGATATAACAAAACACCTTCAAAATGCGCTGAGTAATCATTAGAAATTCTCACCTTGCTCAAGCGTTTCTCATAGGGCAATGTTGGTATATGGGTGCGGAGTCCCTCGAACGCCTCATTGATGCTCTGCATGCGTCGTCGCTCCCTCAGGTTCGCGGCCTGTCGCTGCTGGGCCATTTGGGAGGCGCACTTCAGGCGACGAGGCTTGTGGCTGCGTCGTCTAAACATAAACAGAGAGTAGCTGCAATCGATTATTATCGGAGCAGCCAAGTTGCAGCCATTCTGGGATTGGGGGCACTCACGTCTTTTCGTTGTTCTCCTGGTCGCTGTTGAAGCCACTGCTGTAGGCATCGTCATCGTCATCGCTCTCCGAACTGTGCTCATCTCCGAAAAAGTATTCGGAACTGGAGTTGGAGGCATTGGTCGCTTGCGATCCTTCAAAGAAGTGCCGAGCCATCGTTGCCTCCAAGTCGAAATTGTCCATGGAAAACATTTTACACTAAATGCTCTTTTTTTGTTGTTGCACAATATCTGCTTAAATATTGTTTAAATGCCGCATAACGGTAAACGGAACGCCTCCGTTTGTAAATCTGATTAGCGGAACGTGTTCAGCACGTGTCGCCAAGAGGATCTTTAGTCCTTTGTGTGTGTGTGCTTGTGTGTGCTTGTGTGGCAAGTGCGGCACGTGTCGTCAATTTCGACTCTTGATTTGCAGCACCCTGTAAAAAAGACATACAAATTGATTTCGTTGGTTCTGTCATTTATGTAAACACATTGTGGCCTTATCAGTTCGGCTTGGTGTGGCAAGTACTTGTTGAGTTGTTGATTTGATAATAAACATGTTTAACATAGGACTACATTTGATAAGATAGTCAGATTGATAGTGTTAGTTTGATATGATGGACTTACAGGATCAGTGAACTTTATTACAGACAAAACACATTTCAAAACTCAGTCTACCTTATCCATAATTAATAAAAACAATTTCATTATGCTTAACAGTTTATCAAGGATTGATAAATCGAATTTCCTTATGCTCTCTTAATAAAGAGTTCACCAAGGTGTAATCCTGAATCATGTACTCATATATACAGAATAGCATACATGGTCCAATTTATCATATGTATTATTTATTTTCGTAATGGCTTATAACAATAAACATTAAAACAAGTTTCAAAGTTTCTTTAAATGTGTACTTAATGGATTATATATCGCTATATACTCCAAATGGGTTTTGTCATCTCATAGGCCAGGAATTATCGGTCGTTAAGGGCAGATCGATAGAAAATTAATATGTTACTTTATTCTTAATAGATTTAGATTTTTATTGATCAGCAGCAAATATCTTGACGATATGGTTATATATGTATATTTCCCACAGTATTCCATTTTTCGGAATATATCCAGTTACGAGTCGCATAAGAACACTGTATAATTTAGGTCGGATAGATTATATATAAGATGACGGAGTGCGAAACGCAAGACCCTAAAGATGGGTTAATAAAAAAGGCGAATTGTTCTAACGATTAAAAAAAAAAAATATTGGAATTTCATGTAAATAACTTTGCTTGGTTGCATAATGCAACATAAAACATAAACAAGTTGTTCTCTTATAGCTCTGCAAGAATACATACATTTATGCACAAATTTCTGAGCTCAGACTAAGCGAAAACAATCTTCAAGCCCTAAAGCGAAAGTACACCTACGGTATTCCAGTTAGAGTATTGACACTAGTTAGTTTACCTATTTCAACTGTTTCTATCCAATATCCACAGTATTAATATAATACACAAATTTCGATATCCTTTAAAATTGCACATAAATAATTGTAGTTTTCCACTTTCAACAAAGCAACTGCAGTCAATTCGAAATAGCGATTCGAAAATTCATAATTATGTTCACATTAAAGCGCGATTTGGTAGCGAACGCGCCGACAGCTAAGAACCGAATGACAATGCCCGGATCCGGGCGAAGGATACGTGTGATAAGAGCAGAACTCAGGGGTTGCTGCTCCTGCCCGGATAACGTGCGGCAAAGTTGTCTGTCATAGCTGTGATGGCGTTACCACATCAAACGAAAAGGCATTGCCAAATGGGCGGAGTCCGCAACGCTGGCCAGCCAATCAGCGTCGAGCAGTCGAAAGTTGCGTCTCTGCAGGGTTGCATTTTGGGTGGTGTTATAAGCTTATTAAGTTTGAGTTCTGGGCGGAGAGGGTGGGATACATATCTATAGATATATATATATATATAGGTTGTGTCTGAATTACATATGGTGTTGCACATACAAAATTGTTCTTTGATTTCGAACGCGTTTATCTGTTTAAGCGGAATTATTGGCCGAGTGGCAATCAAGTGGCGTGCAACGAGTGTATTGTTTAACTATGGACTTGCCACAGCAAGTGCGCAGCTAGATTCGTTTAGGGGTTGGGGCTATGGATTTAAATTGGGAATGGATAGGAAATAGACAGCTGCAAGGTTGTGTCTCTGCTCTTGTGGCATAAGCAAGAGTTGATGATTTTCTCGAGCAGCGTCTAAGTCTAATTAATGGTTTGTTGGCAACCAAACAAAGACCTCCAAAAATACAACCTAATGACAGGCGGCTTAAAAGAAATTTGTCAACCAGCATAATTTTTAGGCATTAGCAAAGCACGAAGACAAATGCAAATATTTGCATTGACTACGATTCGGCTTCGCTTCGAAGCAACAACTCCATTAAAATGCGTCTGTTGCATGAATATCTGCTGCATATTTCAAGGCGTAAGCAAACAACGCAGACAGGGGTGTCAAAATATGCGAGATCCTCTGCCACTAGCCAACAATCATCCCAAGCATATATTCACCATCATTACACTAAGAAAAAAGTGAGTTGGTTTTTTCGAAATAATTTCTACATTTTTCGTTCTGATCTAGAATCAGAAATCAGAAATATTGTATTTATTTATATTTTTCAAAGAAATATTATATATTAAAAATAAATAAATATTTATTATTTGTATGATATTTGACAATGGTTATTGGAAAGCAGGCTGCTCTTGGCAAATCTATTTTCCAAGTGCACCCTTACCCCAGTGCCTGGATGCGCCTTCCCTTCGCGCCCAGAGCAAACTTTGTTTGTTGTCCTTTTTCCCTGTCTGTCTGTTGCTGCCACTGCCCCTGCCTCAGCGCGCCTGATGACTGCCGATTGCTGGCTGCCTCATCATCATCGGAGGGCAACGGCGAACTCACTAAGGCGACCCATGATAAACAAATTGTTGTGGCTCTCCATCTATTCGATGTTGCCTCGTTGTTTTCATTGCCGGCGCTGCTCGTTTTGTGCAGCTGTATAAACAAATTAGTTTTCAATTTGATCAAGTTGTTTCCTAGCGGCAACCAGTTAACATCCAATTGCTTTTCTGCATATCAGTTAGCAAGCAGACCCTATAAAGAACTTTGCCTGACTAGGTATATTAATATATCGTTTTCAGACACGTTTCTCTTTCGGAATGTCGACTAAAAACGATTTTTCTGTTTAATTTATATAAAGCTAAATAAATATGCAGTAATTTAAATCATTATTTATATGTATTTTAAATACAATAATTATATAATCTTTGATGACCTCTTTTTTAAATTAGAAGAAGGCAAAAAAACATTTTTTAAATGATGGAAAGATTAATGCAGATGCGAGAAGCATAAATGAAGAAATATGTAAATCATATCAGTTTGTTCAAATAAATGCATATACATACATATATAGTTTATTTATTTTGTTAATATGATAAAACACCTGCTAGGGTTTTTTCCCAAAAGTTGTTCTATATAATTAAAGCTCGAGTTAATTAAGTAGTAGATCGCAGTTGCCGCACTCTGGTAGGTATCAAGCTGCGAGTTATGCACACGTCATATAGCACAATCAAGCGTAACCGCCTCTATCTACTTATATATGAGGACTTACCCTATCTAGATCGATCCCTATATCATTCATTACACGCAATTGCCTGCGAGGGGGAAAGGGGTTGGCTCAACCTCAAATACATTGTCATTTTGCACAACGATTTTGAATTCGTTTTTTTTTTATTATTCGAATTCTAATTAAAAACCAAAATGTATTGTTGAGGTAGACAACCAAACTGGGCAAACGGAGCGCTGTGAAATGCTTATCACACTGTAGTCCCTGCCCCTGCCCCTGTTCTTGCTGATCCCTGTCCACGTCCATCCACAGTGTTGACACTAAGCATTAAGGCTGACGAAATCCTCTTGAGTGCATGCCTCGCCGAGTACTCGATGTATGGATTGTGTGTAAATTTTAATCTCATTTGAAAAGTTTCAGTTTTTTTTTTAAGTTTCTTATGTAAAGTGCAAAAATTGAAATCAACAATGGGCTTTCAGAAGGGTTGGCCCCGGCATTAGCAGCTACTTTTAACTCTGCTGCCCTACTCAATCCGTAGGTACCTTTTCAAGCCTCAGCAAACTACTAGGGGTAGCAGCACATCTCTAATATATATAAATAAACTCTGCTATTAAATCAGTCATACCACTCTCAAAAAACCAAGTGAATTTTGAAATGGTCCGAATTGTACTTCGTAATTTTCATAATTTTTAGCTTATAAGAACAAATGTATGTAATAATGTAATATGTAGTAATATTAATAATAATATTAAAAATAAAAATGTATTGTTGAAAAAATAAAATATTTCAAATGTTAACATTACCCATAAATACATACACAAAAAGAAATACAGTTTGCAAATATATTAACAGAATAATACCAATTCTGTTATCGAAATATGTTACTTAACATATAATTGTAACATAAATCGAAGGCAGCAAATTTTTTGTTCGCTTAAGACCACATAACTGAACTTTCAAACAGACGGCGTCGGTGGTGTAATGGTTAGCATAGTTGCCTTCCAAGCAGTTGACCCGGGTTCGATTCCCGGCCGACGCACACGTATTTTTTTTGTTTAAAAATATTTATTTTTTTTTATTTTATTTCGAATTAAGTCCCTTTTTACAATTTGTACCTAAGAATACCGCCTATTACATTTGTTTTATAAGCCAACCCACCAAATAATAAATACGTTGAACAATAAATTGAGTTAATTTGAACTTTTACATTTTGTACATAACTTGTTCACCAAATTTGTTCTGGGGTCCAATGCGTTCATCGAAGCGTTTGCCATTAAATTCAAATTCCGTGTAAGGCACCGTGTTGAGCACCGTAAAGCCCAAAGCTTTTCCAATCTTTTGGGAAATGAAGGAGGTAAACAAAGCAGTCACTGCCGCTGGTCGCTTGTCCCGCAACTCCTCAGCCACATCCTCCAATGCCTGACCCCCCTGCTGGATGTCACGCGTCAGCTCAATGGTGTATTTACCTAGAGCTTGAGCCAAACCGTGACCTCTGAATTCAGGCAGAGTTCCCAAAAACATTAGCTCACAAACGCAATCCATATTGTGCTCGGCCAGGACATCGATTTTGGAATCCATCGTTATCATATAGTCCATGAGACATATTGCCGAGGCACTTGTCGCCTGCTCATTGCGAAACTTGACAAAGAAATTATCTTCGCCAGGTGGTGGAGCAAACTGCACTTAGAAAAATAAACACATATTTGAAAATACTATTATTTAGATAGAGATGGAAATGCTTCGCTTGCCTGCAATTTGTTAAAGGCCACAGCCACAATGCGTCCACTATTCAGGTGCCTCACAAACAAAGAGACGCCATCCTGTGCTGTTATTCTGCACAGCTCCTTCAACTCCTCACGCGCTTGCGAATTGTGTGGCAAATTAATTTCACAGCCTATGCAAACAGATTCATTTATAAAAAATGAGTCGAGCACCTGGTATAAGCAAAGGTTATTTTAAATAAATTAAATAAATAAATAAAAATAGATAAACACTTTAAAATAACAAAAAAAAAATGGCAAAAAGCGAAACTGCGTCGGCCGGGAATCGAACCCGGGTCAACTGCTTGGAAGGCAACTATGCTAACCATTACACCACCGACGCCACGTGTTTGGCAGCGATCGGCATTGCTTTTGTCATGCCTTTCCAACACTCATTGCAAAATTGCTAGTACCAATTTATTCGTAAAACTCGACACGCTACTTTGCATGCGATCTTAAATTGCTTCTCTGATTGACATTCACGTAGTGCTTATGTAAATATTTGCATGAATACTTACTTACCTTAAGCGATTCCTCTAAATCCGCTATTGTCATACTGCGCATCTCAAACTTTCCTATTAAATATTTAAATATTGTAATTTAAAATATTATGACGACTTTTAATCAAAATGTGTATGGAGAAACGCTATGGTGAACAATGATTGATTGGAGGTTGAATAAATATGTATATAAATATGTAAATATTATACGCTCATTCGTTGTACTTACTATATGTATTTTCACATGGTTAAAATACTTGTAAGAAAAAGCTTTCACATATGAGGCAAAATAGTAAACAACTTAAACTTCACGCACCTTCGTTCAAAGTTGTCCAAAGTTTTCCATTCTGGGCCTTCATTTCGATGCTTATCTCGTATAATGGAAACACAACTGCTGCTTGCAAAGGTTTTACTATAACTAAGAGCTACAAAATCGTTGCTGATATGTATGACAGAGACCCGGCGTCGTTCTAGTACACTCTGCTAGCGATTTGCGCTTATCATTTGTAGTTATATTCTATCGATAAGCTTATTCACTTTTATTTTTTTTTATTTTTTTTTTTAATGTAGCAATTTAATTTAATATTAATTAACCTATTGAAAGGTTATAAAATATTGTTTTGAAGATTGTATACATAATAACAATTTAAATTAATAACAAAACAAATAATTGGTTTTAACATATTGCAATATAACGTAACATCAATTTAACATTAAATATAACATTTGTTGCAAGTTAACGATACTATTAACGCCCAACTGTTAACTGACCCTAGTGAGCAAGCCAATGGGTTATGTAACCTGTCACTGTAACGACTTGTATGTCGGTTTATTCGACTAACGATTGTCGGTACACAAAAGTCGTTGTGTAGCGTCAAATTGCTCAAATTGGTGGAGCAGATCGAGATTGCACATTAAAGACAAAAATAAAATCATTTAAATATCACGACGTAAAAGCAATAAACATAAAACTCAATAAATAATTAATTAAAAAAATTCAGAAAATGAAATCAATTCCGACGAATATCCTAAGCATAATCTTATGAATACTATATATCAAATTGGAGCGTTGTCGAGTTGTGTTTGCAAGCTAGTTGTGAATATAAATATATATCTATATATATATATATATCTGGGTGCATTTAGCGATAGAATTTGAACTTGTATGCCGGCTTATTTGACTAATGACAGTCGGTACACAAAAGTCGTTGTGTGGCGTCAAACTGCTCCAGAACCAGAGATGTTTATTTTAATATTAATCAACCTAATAAAAAGTTATAAAATATTGTTTTGTACAAACAATAAATAATAACAGGGAATTTACAAATTAAATAACGTAAGCATATAACTGGATTTAACAGATTACAATATCACATAACATCTATTATAAGATCAAATATAAAATTGTTGCACATTAGCGTTACACGCTGCTGCCGTGATCTGTATGTGTTTGCGCCAGGTAAGTTTCCTGTCCAGATACATACCCAGGTAGCGAACTTGGTTCCCCTGAGGTATGATCGTGTTGTTGAGTCGGTCGCTTGGACGGTTACCACTCCTGAGCGCAAACTTACAGTGCTGAGACTTTTTCTCATTGATGCAGATGTTCCACCGGTTGGCCCAGGTACTAAAACCATCCAAGAACCTTTGCGTAACCGCTGCGGCTCTCCAAGCAGCGGAAGAGTTAGCAAGGAACACAGTGTCATCTGCGCCGGCAGGTCCAAGGACACTACCCTGCGGATGTTTGATCGCTCGCCCATAACTTCCACCATAAAAGAACGGCCAAACAGGTAGGACCTGAGCAGTAAATACTGAGCCGATGGTAGTAGGGACTTAAGCTTAAAAAGCAGGCCATCATGCCATGCGCGATCAAACGCTTGCTGGATATCCAGGAAGACAGCAGAGCTGTACTGCTTATTTTCCAAGGCCTCGAGGACATGCTGAACTACTCGATGAACTTGCTCTGGTGTACCATGGTGATGCCTTAAGTCAAACTGATGATCAGGAATGGCACTCTGGAAGCCACTTACTGCCGACAATCTTCCAAGAAATATTTTTTCAAATATTATCATCTGACTTTAGTTGCTGTGCTGTGCAAGAAAAATACACAGGAATTCATTTCCAAATACTTGCTCTTACAAATATTTACAAGAAGTAAATACATATTTATGTATCTATGATATCTATTGACAAACAAGAAAGAAAATTCATAACTCTGGTTTTAGTATACAATTTAAAACTATTCATTCGATTTTGCAATATAGCTAAAACTATTTTAAGCTCTGCTTTTAATGAAGCGGCTGATTTGAATTGCTCTCTAGCGGTGGTGTTGTAAAAAGATGCAACGTTTAGAACTTAACAGCTGAACTCAACTGCAAAACGAAAATCTGTTAACAAAAAAAGAAAAAAACCGTTAAATTGTAATTGTTGCTGTAAATTTAAAAGAAGAAGATGCGTATACTCTATATGCATAAGGATAAGAAATTTAGTACACGTTTTAGTGCACGTTTATTAATTCGATTTAGCGAAATCACTAATATTAAATTATCCGCTGACTATTTGAAGATCTGCTTTTAATGATGCAGCTGATTTTATTTGCTTTGCAGTGGTAGTGTTGTGAAAAGATGCATCGCTTAGAACTCAACAGCTGATACAATTACAAAACTTTGCAGTACTACCAAATTCTACGAAATTCTATTAACAAAAAAAGAAAAAATAAAAGCATTTCTCGTTGGTGTACTTAAATTTGTATTTTTTGCATTTATGTAAGTAGCTATAGATTTCAAAAAGAAGAAGATTGACTCCCGCTCATAAGCAACACGCAATCCATTTATTTTTAGAGAAAAGCTATAGGAAACCATGACAACGCTGTGCTAAGCAAAAGTGAAACATTCGATTTGCGCAGAGGAAAACGTGTCAATTGCAAGATGTTTATATTGGACAAAATACTGCCGTTTATCTTTAGTTATATACGACCATGTATCAAGTGGTTCCTGCATGTCTTCACCCGCCTGTCCGAACTGCAGCGCATTTGCTATGGGGCAAGAGGTGGCGCGCCGCGTTGCCGCCAAATCGAGGCATCCTTGATGCAATCAAATCGGCCGGAAATCAAAGCACTGCTCCTCGAACTGAACGACCGTGCACCCTATGTCACAGATAGAGAGCTGCTCTACTTCGGTGAGGGATGGTCGATCATAATTAAACTCCAGTTTTAAATAGTCTTTAATCCTTTGCAGCACCTCGAGCCGTTCACATCGTGTCCCGCGTGAAGCGCATCAAGAGCAATGTGCATCCGGATTTTGGCCGGCTATTTGGTAATTGTGTGACGACCATTTGGGGTTATCAGCGCCTCATGCATCAGGTGGAGGAGTTGCGCTCCGAGGCCTATGACTCGGAGAATCTGGAGCATGAGCAGAAGCTGCTGCAACTGTGGCAACTCCTAATGCCGGAAGCCCCGCTAACGGGTCGCATTTCCAAGCAGTGGCAGGAGATCGGTTTCCAGGGCGATGATCCCAAGACCGATTTCCGTGGCATGGGCATGCTGGGCCTGGACAATCTCTTGTATTTCGCGAGCGCCTTCAACGATGCCGCAAAGCATGTCTTGCTGCACTCGATGCATCCAACACTGGGCTACACCTATGCCATTGTGGGCATCAATCTCACCGCCCTGGCATACAATCTGCTGCGCACGGGTGCTGCGAAGACGCACTTCTACAATCAGGTGTCGCAGCACAAGCAAAGCTTCAGCACCCTGGAGGATTTCCACAAGTTGTATTGCTATCTGTTTTTTGAGTTCGATCGCTTCTGGATGGAGAGCTCGCCACGGAATATTATGGACTTCCGGGAGGTGTATCAGGCCTTCGAGATCACCAAACTGGAGGCGCTGCACAATGAGAGCACAATATTCAAAACGAATCTGGTTGTCGAGTCCGTCTAATTATAATTATTAATATTAACTTAATTGTAATTAAGAATTGATTTTGTTTGTTTTTATAAATGCAGATTTGATGCGTTTATTTGAGAGAGCTATATTATATATATAATATATATATGTATGTATGTTTAATATGTATATTTATATTTTATAAAAGCAACTAAAAATGAAATATATATATATATATATTTGGAATGACAAGCATAATACTTAAAAACAGATCAAGATCGAGATTGCACATTAAAGACAAAAATAAAATCATTTAAATATCACGACGTAAAAGCAATAAACATAAAACTCAATAAATAATTAATTAAAAAATTCAGAAAATGAAATCAATTCCGACGAATATCCTAAGCATAATCTTATGAATACTATATATCAAATTGGAGCGTTGTCGAGTTGTGTTTGCAAGCTAGTTGTGAATATCAATATATATCTATATATATATATATATCTGAGTGCATTTAGCGATAGAATTTGACCTCGGCCTCGACGCAATCCTTGAGCAGTTCGTCCAGCTCATCGCTGGCATGATCCTGTATCGAAAAGTAATTGTTCAACTCATCCACACAGGATCGCTCCAAGCTCCGCAAATGCTCCAAAGCAGCCGGCTTCCGGTTGCCATGCAAACTGTGCAACAAAGTTTGCTCCGCATCCGCCTGCACCTGGGTCAGCGGTGAAATGCGCGGCTTGGGCGCAAATACAAACGGCTTGAACACAGAGTCGGCGGCATTGGGTGTCCCGGTGAACCAGTGGCACGATATGGAGCCACCGCTTCCCTTGCCACCACTCAACACGGACACATTGGCCGCCCGCGAACCCAGGCCACTGGCCATGCGCAGCGTCTCAAACATATCCTGCTGAGTATAGCTGCCATCGCCTGCAGGCCTTGGGCCACACCAATCCGCCTCCGGCGCCTGCGCCTCAGCATCATGAGCAGCCGCAAAGCTTGCCGACTTATCCAAGCCATCACTGGACCTGTCTACATTGTTGGTGACCGTCAAACCACCACTGGGCAAACGCAGCCAGCTAGCTTGCAACTTCTTAGCTGCCCACACTTTGCCGGCGCTGCTCAGCAGCCAGGCAGCTGTCGGATCACAAACGATAAAGTTCAGCTTGGCATTGTCGCTGCTGTGCTTGGCCACCAAGTCGCCCACTCGGTCCACGGCATCCTCCACCTGCTGGCAACCAGCTAAAGCAATGCTGCAGGAGAAAGATATCGATTTTAGTTTGCCTAGTTATAAGAATATGTATAATATATATATATATATATGTGTGAGTATATGTAAGCCATACCGCACTATATCCGTGCCCAGCAGACAATCGGTGTCTGTTGCCTGCTCCTCACCGCCGTCGCTCCAGCTGAGGCTGATGGCCACGCCTTTTTCATTCGCTCCAAAGTCGCCGCCCCATAGCCCTGGCTTGGGTTTCTGCAATATGACACGTTGCGCATCGCCAGCCGGCTCCAAAGCGGCGCCGCCATCAGTCTGAGTTGGGATGAGTCATTTAAATCTAGATTTTCTTTTTCTTCTATTTGCCATCTCTTCCTTTCTTCTCTTTTCTTTTCTTTGCTTACCTTCCCCTCGAGCACCTCGCTGACATCATAGTAACAGATTTCGGTGGCCACGCCCACCGCTGTCTCATCCTCAGCGTTGCGACCTAGAATTAAACAGCCATTCGCACAATTCGTGGGCAAGACAATGAAACAGTCAGTATTGGTGGACATTATTCTTTTGTCTCTTAAATCAAATGAGATATGCACAGACAGCGATGGATTTGCAAAAAATTGATTTTTCGCAAACAGCTGTTGCAATTACAGTCTGTTAACTAAAATGCATGGTGTGATGTTGGCTGCGCACGCAAAAGTACTCGTTGCGCGCGTGCTGCCAACTTGATTTTGTTTATATTTGACAAATCGATTGCATTTCAATATTATCGATTGTTTCTTCTCTTGTTCTTCCAAGTTTATCATTGAGAGTCACGGCCGGACTGATCGAAATCGTTGTAAAAGTCAAATATCTAGCAAAAAAACATTGTAAATATAATATTTTTTGCTATTAATCAATTTAGATGCAAAAACATTGTCGACAAACTTCATTTGTATGCTGCAGCAGCAGCAGTCAGTTCAATTCAGTTCAGTGTTGCAGGTGTTGTTGTCTCATTCGGGCGTAACATCGACTTGGTTTGGCGTGCGAGCGAAACAACAACAAACAAGTTACAAGGTAAATACTCGTGCATGCTCCTGTTGTTGTTGTTACTGGTGGATGTTCAGCGCCTTTTTTTTCGTGTGTGTGTTGATTATTTTACTTGCGTGCGTTGTAAGTCGTGGGCGGTTCAAACTGTCGCTGTCCGGCTAAGAAAACCCACAAACCCCCACAAAAAATAAATCAGACCTGGCAACTCCCAAAATTGAAAGCAAAACAAAACTTGTGCAAATTGGAAAGCAAAGCAAAAAAAGTGAGAAAAGTGCTCGCGGTAAAGAAAATCAATATGTCCAATAAGAAAATGCCGAAAAAAGATAACAAAACGCAATTCGCAAAAGAATTTTGGCTGCCGCTCCCTAAAACGGATCTTTTTTACGTTGCTTTTTAATTTCATGTACAAATACTGTGTTTTTGTGTGTGTGTGCCGCTTCGCGTTGCTTGACCACTTTGTTGACCGCGCGCATTTTGATGTTGTTTTTCTGTCTGTCTGAAACTAGTTTTTTCTTACATTTTCCATATTTGTTTATTTCTTTTTATTTTCCCAATTTTTATTTATGTGTTTGGCTTATATTTTCACCCTTCTTATTAAATTTCAATTTACATGAAATCGCAGCAAAATCAATAAATTTAAGCTTTGCGTATACACACAAAAATTTCATTTTAATGTGGGGAAAAAAACTGGTTGAAATTCAATTCAATTCAATGTGGCGTGCTTTAAGTGTGAAAGCGGAACACAAACCACCCTCGCAACTTGCCATCAGCAACTCGAATTCGCTCCAACTCCCAATTGCAGCCCCCGTTTTTTTCCCAAGCATCTTTACTATGTGATGAAAATATGTGTATGTGTATGTGTTTATATGTGTATATAGAGAGTGCCGTTACATTCCTCCCCCAATGCGGCATTTTGCCTTACACATACATCCATATATGCGTGTGCGTGTGTGTGTGTGTATCTGTCTCTGTTTGTTCTCGTCGAAAGTGCATTGCTCTGCCGCTATAACCCCCATCCAACCCTCCCCTCCCCCTCTGCACCCACTTCGTCTCGCATATTGTAAACATTACAAAAGCTGCGTGCGGCGCGGCCTCGTTTTATATATGTGTATGCGTGTGTTCTTTTATTTACACTTACACATTCATAATGTGCTGTTCTCGCGCGCAGTTGGCAACGCACCCATCGCTGCTGGCGCTGCGTTTTCGGCAGTTGGCAACACGTTGACCCAATAACGGTACAATGATACACCCGCATACATACATGCACTCATACACACGCAAACAGAGTATGAATGAAAGAAGGCAACTCGACTGTGTTTTATTGTTGTTATTATAAAATCTGTGCAGATGCGACCCAAATATGCTTTTCTGCATCATTTTCATACTAATTATAAAAAAGGTGGCACTGTGGTGCAAAATGCAATTACATTGTGTTATTTTTCGACTGTGAATTTGTTTACATCAACAGCCCAAAAAAAAGAAAAAAAACATTTTATTTTGTGGCCAACGGCAAGTTCAATGAACCAATCAAACACAGTGGAATGCCCATCCGTATGTTGTATGTGTGTGTGTGTGAGTGCATTTGTGTGTGATCGCTGATCACACGTAACCAAAATTTGTTGGTATTTTTACGGGGTTCGATTAGTGTGTTTATCGCCATAATTTGTGTACACTCAATCAAACTGGAATACAACAACAAAAAGAGCAGTTATACGAAGTGCGTTGGCGGGCAGCAAAACAAAATATACCTTGACATTGAGAACTCTCCCCTGTATGTATGTGTGTGCATATGTATGTATACAAGTGTTGTGTGTGCGTGCGTGTTTTTGTATGTTTTGCAAAGAGAATCGAGAAATGTGTGAGTATGTGTGAAGTGTACGCATATGCTATCTCACTCTAACGCACCGTATACTTACGTTAAGTATTATTTAATAACTAACCGGCCTGCCCCTTGTTGTCATTGGTTTTGTTGTTAATGTTGCTGCCTTTTGATTATGTATTCGCCGAATGACCTTGCGAATGGCACCTGCAAAATGCAACTGCATGTTGGATATGGCTAAATATCGATAACACTTGTCATCGATGCATCGATTCAAGGACTCGGTTTTTTTTTGTTTTTCTTGCGCCCACTTTGTGCATGATCTGACTGATTTGCATTTTAATTAAGCACTATTTTTTTAATTCTAATTTAGCTCAACACGCTGCCTGAGATTGGTCGACTGCGTTCACGTGTCAATCGACCGACTATAATCATTTTCTGGTGAGCATCAAGAGAAGTTTAAATAGTATATTGAATTGAATAGTTTATTGTAGACTAAATTAAGGATCGTGAATTTTTAGTTAGTAAATTTGTGATTAAGGAAGCCATATTGTCCATCATTTAAATCCGTAGTTTTTGTCCTTGTAGCAGAAAGTCCATCTGATTATATGAGACTTTGTTTTAATGCAAATCAATCATAAATTTGTTGTCCTTGTACATACTTCTAATATAATTATAAAACCCATGTATACATATGTGTTTAGGTGATCATATATTCTACAGATAAATATTTTGAATATGTGAAAAATTAATCGATTTGGTTACTAATAAGGACCATCAGGATTAGGTCACTTAAAATGCGCTTTGAAATTGCAATCTTTTGTGTTTAATATCAGAGTGCTCTGATCTATTTAGGAATGATCCAATAAAATGTTATCTTGTTATGGTCAGAAAAGATCTATTATAAATATAACGTTACATATTTGTAAATAAATAGAAAGAAAATAGATTTATCATTTCTAAATGGAGAGGAGACCATATTATAATGTAGACACATTTAGAATCTAGATATAGAAATAGATTGAAGACATTACAGATATACTTCTTAAAAATCTAGATGGAAGCGTATTTAGATGCATATATTATAAAAACATCTGCTTTCTGTAGATCACCATATTAAAAAAAATTAAATTAGTATTAACTTAGTTGGATTCTAGAGGTGAATCCAGTTTGACATAACTTAAAGTGTATCTATATGGATAGAAGACTATAAAATAGACACTATAAGTAGGTCTCTCGAAGTTCTGCAATGATTAGCATAAATTTATACTGATTATAAGTTGATTTTAAAGTAGTATTTTTGTGCTTACTAATTGAAAAACAGTTTGATAATATAATTTGTTTTTGTTGTTGCAGTGGGTGTTGTGCAAGCAGACGCGATTCCTTCATCACTTAATGCAAAACTGGAGTTGTTAGACTCCAGCAGCAACGACGACACCATTCACTCCACCAACCTGAATCGCAAACTGATCAAAATTAAAAAGTTTAAGCTGGACGATATGAAGGAAATGGTGGGCGGTTGTTGCGTTTGTTCCGACGAGCGGGGGTGGCCGGAGAACCCGCTCGTCTACTGTGACGGCCAAAATTGTACGGTTGCAGTGCATCAGGCATGCTACGGCATCGTTACAGTGCCCACCGGACCCTGGTATTGTCGCAAATGTGAATCCCAGGAGCGCACCTCACGCGTCCGCTGCGAGATTTGTCCGTCACGCGACGGAGCCCTCAAAAAGACAGACACCGCTGGCTGGGCGCATGTCGTCTGCGCCTTGTACATACCCGAAATACGCTTTGGCAATGTGACGACCATGGAGCCCATCATACTGACCCTAATACCCCAGGAGCGCTACTCGAAAAGTGAGTAATGATTTGCTGATTTGAGAGAGAAACTAATTGTGTCTGTTATCTGCATTTCAGCTTGCTACATTTGCCTGGAGATTGGTAAACCAAATCGGGCGAATGTCGGCGCCTGCATGCAGTGCAACAAGGCGAATTGCAAGCAACAATTTCATGTGACCTGTGCCCAAAGTTTAGGCCTGCTCTGCGAGGAGGCTGGCAACTATTTGGACAATGTCAAATATTGTGGCTATTGTCAGCATCACTATAGCAAATTGGTGGGTATATGCTTCTTTGGGATTGGGCATCCAGCGTCTCTCTTCTCATGCCTTGTCATATATATTGCAGAAAAAGGGCGGCAACGTCAAAACCATACCACCCTATAAACCCATACAACATGACACCTCCTCCGATTCATGCTCGTCGCCCGAGAAGGATATCGATTCGACCATGAATTCAGCATCCACCTCAGCAACAAGCATCAAAATCACCACCAGCAGCAGTAGCCTCAACAGCAACACACTCGCCACCAGCTCCACAAGTCTGTCGGGAGGAGGCGCGGGTGGTGCAGGTGCTGGTGGTGGTGGTGCTGGCAGCAACGTTTCATCCTCATCAAAGCAGCGCAAGTCAAATGCCTCCGGCAAATCATCATCATTGTCCTCATCATCATCATCCAGCAGCAGCAGCAGTTCCACAACAGCAACGGCGCCAACAAATGCTGCAAGCTCCTCGAATACAGGCGTTGCTGCTGCAAGCAACACTTTAGCTGCGAGCAGTTTTCTAGCCAGTGGTGCGACCAACACCAGCAGCAACAACAACAGCAGCAGCAACAACAACTTAACTGGACCTGCTACATTAGCTGTTGGTGCTGTTCCTGGTGGTGCTGCCACCGTTGGCAGTTCAATCAATAGCACCACTCTAAGTGGCTCAGGCAGCGGCAACGGCGGTGGCAACAACAATCCAATCGTGTCTAGCAATTCAACCAGCATCAAATCATCGGCAACCAGTTCCAGCGGCAGCTACAAGGATAAGCATAGCAAAAGTATGGGCAAACAGTCAAGCTCCAGCTCTAGCAAGGATAAGGATAAGGACAAGGATAACGCTAACAATTCAACAAACAATAGTTTTCCCCACTCATCTGCATCGTCCTCATCGTCATCCTCTTCCTCGTCACGCGAGAAATCGTCCAAGTCGTCGAAGAACAAGGAAAGCAGCAATAAAGAAGCTGCCAACGCTAGCAGTGCGAGCAGTAGTGTCAGCAGCAATACACTTACCACAAGCAGCAGCAGTGGCAGCAACATGGCCAATGCAAGCAGTAGTCATCCCGGCGCAGTCTCCAGCAGTGGCAACAACATGCCTGCTGCCTCCTTAAATGAGCACAGTAATCATGCCCAGAATCTGAGCACAACTGCGGCGGGCAAACTGCAGTTGGCTAGCAATTTGGGTGGCGGCTTCGGCAACGATTTGCTGCAAGCCACAGCAAGTAGCAGCAGCAGCAGCAATAATGCCGCCAAGGATCATCCCAGTGGAGTCAATGCCAGCAACTTGGATAGTTTGTTGGGCGCTGGTTCGTCCACAGCAAACAGTGGCACCACTTTGCTGGGTCTCAGCTCGAATTCAGGCAGTAATCTGAGTGGCAGCAACAAAGGAACAGCATCTGTTGCAAGTGCAACATCCACAACAGCAGCATCAAGTCACAATCAGCCACAATTATCGAGCAGCCCCTCCGTCGCGTCCAAAAAACGCAAAGTGGACATTATTAAATCGAGCGTCAATCTGGATGATCACTATAGGTAACAATAATTTATATATTTATGTTATATAAAAATATAGCTATAATTATATCAACCCATTTCTGCAGCCCCTTTCGGGATATTATTAAGGATGTTCATGTGTCAGCACCTCTAACGGACTTTGAAAAGGAAATCGAGAAAAGCTCCAAGCGGGTGAGTCAATTTTGTATGCTTCTTCTTTTACTTCACTATCAGCAAAGAGAGCGCATCTCTCTTGAGTTATTTTTGTGGGGCTCTCTCACTCTCTATCTGCCAAGCACAATGAATAATCGCCTTCTAATCTTGTACACTTGTCGACAACTTGTCAAGTGCCAGCGCTGTTATGCTTCTCTCTCTCTCTCTCTCCACTCTCCACTCTCGATTGGAAAGGACAAGGCGATTAGTCGACACAGTGTTCGACACTATCGCCATTTCAGTCGCACGCATTTTGCAGCCGATGGCGCAGGCGTTTTGCCAACTTTCGTATCATATTTATAAGTAGAAATGCAATTATTAATGCATACACCTTTCTCAATATACACACATAAATACATATAAACTTACATCTATATAGAACGTCAAAAGCAAGGGGCGCTTCTTTCTGTATATATAATGCATATATAACTACATATATTCATAGATGTGTGCAATATGTAATAACGGAGGCGTGAAAGAAACTTGCTGCGAGCTGTTCGTACTTTTCAATAAATACCCTTTGCTGTTGAAAAGCGTTTGGGTAATTAAGTGTGAGCTTAAGAATATACTTATTGATCTTCCATATTGTAATGGTGTTAGACAGAAGAGAATAAATTTAATCTAGAACGGTATATTTAACACTTGATTCTTTTGGTATAGTTTTTGCCTCTCACTGTTAAGTGGTGCTAAAGCTAAAACTGCTCCATCATGCGCAGGAAAAGCTTTTGCTATTTTGCTACACTTAACATACATTTAACTCTCTTATACAATATTCAACAGTTGTGATTAGCAATAACAGATATATATAAGAATGTGAAAGATCTTATAAAATTATACAAATTATCCAAAAAATACATTATTCTATTTAACTAATCAATTAATTATTTCAAAATGTGGTTTAATGAGTGATAAAAACGTTGTGTACTTTAGTATGAGATCTACACATAATGACCAAATATATTCCATTATTGTTATATTTATGCGATATATATTTTTGCTTGTGAATATGTCATGGAGTATAGGATATCTTTCAGTCAGTCAACTAGAATATGTTTTCCACTTGTTTTGATGTGCTTGATTTGGTGCATTTTCTTTTTGCTGTGTTTTATTCCAATCAGTACTTACAATATATGTTGAAGAGCATTTCTCGATTTGATTGATGTACATTGACGTGTCCATGCCCCATTAATTAAATTTTAAGAGCCAAAACGTTGCATCTATAAATTAATTGAATGTAAATGTGGTAAACATAATCACAAAATTATAATATTTAAGTGGATGCTGCTCGCAGACAATGTCCTGTGCGCGAAATGAAAAAATAAAATAATTTAACCTAAATGTGAATATAATTATTATGTAACTAAAAGAAATATAGTTATGTTCATTTAAAATAGTATTCATCTAAGAATTCCTATCTAAACGCAAAACTTTTCCGTTTTCCCAAAATTTAAAATTAAATAATATAAATTGTATATACTCTTAAGAAAGATACTCAATCGATACTTAGGAATGAATGATTGATGTGAATTGATTGATTTGATGCCTTGAGATTGGAGGAAGCACTGGGAAGGTATTCCTACAGGGTACTAAAAGAATAATTCCTGTGCTACTTTCCCGATACCTTGCGTTTTCATTAGGCTTCGAATGCAAACTGCTGGAAAATGAAGCAATAAACAAAATTTCTATATTCGTTTAATGTGATTTTGTACAGCGATTAACCGCAATGATCGCATTAAAAACATTCTCATTTGATTTGTTGGGCGTGTATATATATATTAATATTAGTATTGTTGTTGTTGTTGGTGTTGCTGTTAGCTTGTTTGCTGGTTCGTTCGTATGTTTTGCGTATGTTTCTTGGCAATGTAGTCATCCGAAATCGTTTGGCTCCGAGCTGCGAGCAGCTAGCTGCGAACTGCTCGGGAATCATTGTCGCTATCGTTGGTTTGTGCCGTGTGCAGACAAAAGACACTCAGAGCCAGAGCCAACCCACAAAAAGTTGACAATTTTCTAGCGCGCTCAGTCGAAAATCGTTGCTAACCGAAGCCAAAAGGCTCTAGTACAATTAAGAAACAAACTAAGCAAGAAAATTGTAGCGAACTTTGCGAATTTTATATTATTACGAACGAGAAAAGTAAATATACTCGAGATACTCTCACACACACATACGTCATATATATATATATATATATATCAAATACATATATACTAACATACTCGTGCTGTTGACTGCAAATATCGGTTAAAGCTGCCACACGCAAAAAAAAAAAATGTCAAGCGAATTGCATATGATGAAGTTTAATTTTAGAAGCGACGTAAAAATTTGGCACACATTTTGACACAACCAAAAAAACCACAAAAATCACAAGAGGAAGGAATGTAAATGTAGCAGTCTCCATTTGGGGAACACACACACACACATTCCCCCCCCCACGAACTCGTATTTATAGATCTGTTTTTTAGTGAAAAAAGCTCTTGGGCAAGTGTGTGTGAAAATATCAAAATAAAAGCTAACCGAAAAGTTTTCAAGTTGCAAAAAATGTTTCCAGCAAAATGACAAATTCGAGCCTTAAACATGTGCAAAATCAAAACGGCCTTCGTTGCCTTCGAGCCTGGCCAAGATGATTGTAAACAATGTGTTGCATTTTGCAGACTGTTTAGTGTTTAGTCAGTTAGCTAATCATGAGAATGCAATTTCTCAACTCGCGTCGAAAATAAAAAGAAATTTTATCGCACCCAACATTTTTGCCCTGTTACCGCACAAAAAAAAACGAGAGAGAAATGAAGAAAAGTTTTTCAAACATGTGCGTGTGTTTGTGTACAAGTTGAAAAACCACAGGCGCCGCTGCCTTGTGGCTGCCTTGTGAGATACACACCAGCACACACACACACCAGCACACACACACACCAGCACACACAGTGAGAGATACGCACACACATATTTCCATCGCATCGGACACTCTCTGGCGAGATATTAAATGAAAATTGTTCCGCATCTAAAGTTTCTCAAATCGAGAAAAAAAGGAACAAATATTATAAAAACCGAAACTGAGGCAATCTCAAACAACTCAGCCTCAGCCTCAGCGCCGTGTGCCGTGTGCACTCACAATTCTATAGATTAGTTTGCGTTGAGCAATCTTCCAGTTCAGTTCTCAGTTCTTGCTTTTTCGGTGTGGTGTGTGAGGTGTTTTGTGTCCGATGTAGGTGCTGTTCCCCATATATCTTCCTATACACCTCTATATATATATATATATATGTACATATCGATATTTATATATGTATATATATATATATTATACAGATAAACGTGGTGGCTATTAACTGATATTGCAAGTTGCACTAACCAAAGCAAACTATTCAACCCATTAGCCAAGTTAACAAAAATGCATACCTCTGACAAGTGACTCTGACAGCGAGTGGGAGACAGTGACAAAGAGTGACTCAGGCAGACGACTACTAGCTGATAAATGGGTTTGTCATCATCATCATCATGATCATCATCATCAGCAGCGATCATAATTTTCTAAGTTTTTTCGTGTTCACCTGTGTTATTTTTATACAAATTTGTTTGGTATTTTGTACGCCCAAATGGATAGATACACATTTATTGCCAAAGTTTTTCCTTTTGCTCATCATAAATATAGTTCGAATGTGCGATTGTGTGTGTGTGTATGTGTGATTGGGTAATTTTCTTAAAAATTTCATTAGTTTTTCCCCGTTTCCACTGATGATGATTATGACAGGTGCCATTTTCCAAGATCTGACGAAAAAGTAGTTCCGACTTACAACAGAAAGAAATTTGAAATATTTGGAGTACCTCTATAGAAAACTCATAAAAATCGATAGTTTTTTAATATATATATAATATATATATATTGAAATATGATTTCGAACACATTTTCGAACTTCCCACTTTATAAACTTCGATGACAAACTCACAAAAATAGTTAGATCTGTAAAAGTTATAATTATTTTGACTATAGATTCAAAAGTAGCAGAATTCTAGGTTTAGATCTGATAACAATTATAATATTTAGTTGGTTTAGAACATGTACTAAAATGTTGCAAGCATTTTTGACATTCTATACAATTAAATCAAAAGCTTTTAAAAACTTAAATATATCAATATTTTGAAAAGTTTTAGTTAAAAATTAACACAATTATTTTCATTCATATACTAAAATATTGTCTGAGCAAAATGAACTTCGATTTCAAAGCAGATAATACAGATATTGATTTTAGAACATGTACAGAGAAAGTAAAAAAAAATATCTGATGTCTATTGAAGAGGTGTTAATTTTTCATAAGATTTCAATACTTTAGACACATGTACTAAAATGGTCTTAGAATTCAAACCGCGATCATTCAGATAGGTACAAATATATATTTTAGAACATATTCGGGAGGCGACTTAAACTGAGCAAGTTAAAATATTTCCAATAAGCAAATAAAATCAGACTGCGGACAAGTATATAGAGACACACATTTTTTCCAAAACGATTTTAGAACATGTACTAAGACATATGAAAACATGTACTAAGACATATGTGCAACTTGGTACATGTGCTAAAATGCGATTAGGGAGACACGATTACCTCAAATACACATGTATCTACATGCAACAAGCGACTTTAGATCCGATACGTTTTCATCTCATGCAGCGCTTAACAACTTCATCATCATCATCGTCATCATCAGCAAGAACAGAACGACCACGAACAAGAACAAGAACAACACGATCATCATCACCATCATCAGCAAAGTGCTTTGCTTCAGTTTCCCAGTTGCTGCAACAAAACCCGAAACGATGTTGAACGCTATCTGCCACAATTGTGTTATATATTCTGGTCTCTGTTTGCACTTTCAGATAATAAGCATAATATATACTTAGATACAGATACAGTTAATTGTTAGAGAGAGATCAAAAGGATACAACAACAACAACGACCAGTGCAACAAACAACAAGTACAACAAGAACACGTCCAACAACAAGTCAAAGTTAACATACAAACAAAAGAAAAATACAATAAAAAAAAATGCCACTGCAACCGATTGAATCTCCCAAATGCCCGGTGTGTGGCAAGAGCGTCTATGCCGCCGAGGAGCGTCTAGCTGGCGGTTATGTTTACCACAAGAACTGCTTCAAGTGTTCCGTGTGCAACAAATCATTGGATTCGACCAATTGTGCCGAGCATGATCGCGAAATTTTCTGCAAGCTGTGCCACGGCCGTAAATATGGACCCAAGGGCTACGGCTTTGGCTCCGGCGCCGGCACCCTCTCCTCGGACAACGGTGTCCACTTCCAGAACGGCAATGAGCTGCCCGTGAGGAATGGCGCACGTCTGGAACCACGTGCGATTGCCCGCGCCCCCGCAGGTGAGGGTTGCCCGCGCTGCGGCGGCTATGTGTATGCGGCTGAACAGATGCTGGCACGTGGCCGCAGCTGGCACAAGGAGTGCTTCAAGTGCGGCACCTGCAAGAAGGGCCTGGACTCGATTCTGTGCTGTGAGGCGCCCGACAAGAACATCTACTGCAAGGGCTGCTATGCCAAACAGTTTGGGCCCAAGGGCTACGGCTATGGTCAGGGCGGTGGTGCTCTGCAATCCGATTGTTATGCCAGCGATGAGGGTGCTCCGCAAATGCGTGCCGCCATCGAGGTGGACAAGATTCGTGCCCGCCCCGGCGAGGGTTGCCCACGTTGCGGCGGTGCTGTCTTTGCCGCCGAGCAAAAGCTGTCAAAGGGTCGCGAGTGGCACAAGAAGTGCTACAATTGCAAGGATTGCCACAAGACGCTGGACTCGATCAATGCCAGCGATGGACCCGATGGCGATGTCTACTGCCGCACCTGCTACGGCAAGAAGTGGGGACCCCATGGCTATGGCTTTGCCTGCGGCTCCGGTTTCCTGCAGACCGATGGCTTGACCGAGGACCAAATTAGCTCCAGTCGCCCCTTCATCAATCCGGACACCACGTCGATTAAGGCGCCCGAGGGTGAGGGTTGTCCACGTTGCGGTGGTGCCGTTTTTGCCGCCGAACAGCAGTTGTCCAAGGGCAAGATGTGGCACAAGAAGTGCTACAATTGCACCGATTGCCATCGTCCGCTGGACTCGATGCTGGCCTGCGATGGTCCCGATGGCGACATCTATTGCAAGGCGTGCTATGGCAAAAAGTACGGCCCCAAGGGCTTTGGCTATGGACATGCCCCCACCTTGGTGTCCACCAGTGGCGAGTCCACCGTGCAGTATCCCGATGGTCGCCCGTTGACCGGTCAACGCACCTCGGGCGGATGTCCGCGTTGCGGTTTCGCCGTCTTCGCTGCGGAACAGATGATCAGCAAGACTCGCATCTGGCACAAGCGTTGCTTCTACTGCTCCGACTGCCGCAAGTCCCTCGACTCGACGAACCTCAACGATGGACCCGATGGCGACATCTATTGCCGCTCCTGCTACAGCCGCAACTTTGGACCCAAGGGCGTTGGCTATGGTCTGGGTGCGGGCGCTTTGACAACGTTCTAAAAACTGCAGCTGCAACTGCAACTGAAACTGAACTTTTAACTTTTAACTTGAACCAAGCAGCAATCGTTCCGATTTATTTGTTTTAACTTTTATAGCTGTTTCACAACCAACCCCAACCAGAAAAACACAAAAAACACTAATTAACCATCCAAGAACAAAACTAGCTAACTTTAGTCTTCGGTTTTCCAACGATTTTTTGATTAACGACTTGCAGAAACTGCTAACGTTTTTTGTCCATAGGTTATGTGAGAAATAAGCTTTGTGAACAAACTACAAAAAAAAAAACAAACAAAAACAAAAATAATAAGAGAAAAAAGAACAAAAAAAAGAAATAAAAAGAAAATTTTGAAAAAACCAACCAAAAAAATATATATAAGTTGAACTTCAGAACTTATAATACGAAAATAACAATCGAACTAACGAATCAAGTATCGACAATGGCACAGGCAAAACAAATAATAATAATAATAATAATAATAATAATAATAATAATAATAACTATTATTAATAAACATATAGCAAACAGTCAACAGTTGCAACTATTCACTTGGACTGCACTGTAACGCAGACTGCAAAACTCACGCGAGCGAAAGAGAACGATAGCGAAAGAGAACGATAGCGAGGGAGAGAGAAGCGAAGTGAAGAAGAAGAAGAAGACAGCTGCAGTCGTTTATCTATTTCGATGCGAAATTATATGTAATATGCTCCAATATATAAAAAAAAACCAAAAACCAAAAAAATACAGAGAATATTCAAAGAGCTATTGCTCCTATGATTATGATAAAGATGATAAAGTTGATGATAATTATGATTATAATGATGATGATGATGATATATGATGTATGTATATTTAGCTTATTTAGAATTGTATTTTTTTAAGTACTACTTGCGAAATCTTGATGATATTTCATATCTCTACTTATATATATATATATATTTCAATTATTCTTTTTTTCTAATTCATGAGCAATGGATTCGCTCTATTTACACACACACACACACACACACACACCACAACACACACACACACTCATATATAACATCCAATAATATATATGCCCCAGTGGGTTCCATGAAAACAAAACAAAAGAAAAATATTTTCGAATTCGTCTTAAATTTTTCAATTAGTTCCTTCTTTTTTTTTATGGGCGCATACCTGTTTTGTAAATGTATATATTTGAATTTTCAGTGGGTGTTTTGGGTCCAAAGCGTTTCACGTTTTTTGCTTTTTGGGATTGAGCCACCGCATATGGTCTATATATAGCGTCCGACCGATCGACCGACTTCGTGAAACAAAATAATTGCTCAACATGCCTGCTATACTTAAGTGTGTGTCTACACAAATATATATATATATATATATGTACAAAATAGGTATATAAATATAGCTATACAGTTAGTTCTCAGTTGGGTTGCTCAAGCAAAAAGCATTCGAAATGTGTGTGTGTTCCATAACCGAATCCGAAACGATTTTCTAAATATAAATATGATGCTAATATGCTGCACACAAAAGAGCGAAAAGCTCCACCAAATTTTCACTCAAGAGAATTTGTACATTGGATATTTATTTGTTTATCGCATATAGTAAGTATAAATATAAATGCCACGTGCTCGATTATCCCCCCTCTCTCGCTCTCTATCTCTATCTCTCTTAAAACTATTTCTCTTAACTACTCGTAGTAATGGAAATGGAATTCATGTCATCTGTCATCTTCTTGTGTTCCTCAAACTGTCAAAACACTTGAGACTAATCGACAATGCAACATTTGCGACATTTGCGACTTTGTATCCGCGTCATCGCACACAAATTTCAAAATCGAAAATATTCACATTTCTTTCAATTCTAAGTTTACAATTTGGCATCCATCTCAAATACCCTAATGACAATTTTCATTTGATTAGCTGTTTTAGTTTTCAGTTGCACATAACTTTTTTGAAAAAAGATTTGAATTTAAAAAAAAATATAGTTTTTCCATATCAAATCTGTTCAAGTCATTCCTTTCCGTTATAAAATTAATTTTAAAGAAAGAAAGTAAAGGAAAAACTCGGAATAAAAAATATATTTTCAAACTTTTTTTTTAATTTCTTAAAATCAATATACTTCAAAATTCAAAATCATTTGAAAAAGTCAAAATTTGATTTAACTCAAAAAATAAAGTTTATTTACCACAGAAATATAAAAAAATGTTTGAAAATATAATTTTGAATTTTGAAATGCTTGCAACTTGCAACGCACTGAAGGCGACGTCTCCGTAGATCGTTGTAGTCAAACGTTCTTTCTGGCATACTTTTTGCCCAAAATATATCTTTTTAAATTCAGATTAAACCAACCGAAGAATAAATCCTTAAAAACACTTCATGAAGTCACGACTGATGTATACAATAATGAAGTATTATTATTCAGATTTTAGTTTATTTTGTGGCTAGTTTAAACAATTAGAATGCTTCGTCGAGAGAAATGGACTTGGAGAACCCTGAAGACAGCTGTCATTATCTGCGATCTGTTAGATCTATTATGCCCTCTTCCGAGCCTATATCGCTTCATTTAACCCTTATTCCTTGACTAGAATGTGAAAATACTTGTCGTGTTGAGGGTTAAGGTTGTTAAATATATTATTCCGTTCAACACACTTTTACTTCGAATTGACAATCTTGCCAATCTTCCCTTAGTTGACTTTGCACTCTAAAATGGAATCCAAGAAGTCCCATAATATTTCCCAACATTTGCTATTGCTCCTCAATATAGTATAGGCTTATTGGTAGTATTTTGTTCCATGTGAAAATAAGTTTTGTTTTATAGAAAAACCTGTCTTTTCGATCTTTCGATATTCGATCCTGATGAAATTTGTACGAATATTATATATATTCATATAAAGAAAGATATAGCCTTTCAATTCTGTCTTCTGTTGCTATCGATATTCGCGGAAACGAAGGCAATACATTAAGATGATCATGATCTTAGTATAACAATTTAAAATCTGTTGCTATATAGTCTCTAAAATCAGGCAGAATATGGCTCGACTTGACTTCTGATGCTGATCAAGAATATATATCTTCCATCTATCTGCTACATATTTTAGCACAACTATAAATTTCCATTTTAAACGGGCTCGTATCCCCGCTAATAATTTAGGAAAGTAATGGACCAGAAAGTAAATCTTATGCAAGTGCAAAATTGATGGAAATTGGATTCAAAATCCACGAAGGATATCTTGCAGTTAGTCAGTCAAGCGTCAGCATTTATAACAACATATTTTTCTGATTTTTCGCAATGACGTTGACTACAAAAAAAAGTTGATGTTGCCAAGCGAGGCGCTGTCTCAATGCGATATATATACATATGTATATAGTGTATGTATGTATGTACATATATATTATTTTCTTTAATGTTGTTCAATAACAAAAATAGCTGAAATTAATTGTCTGAGGTCGTTTGCAGCCAGGTGTGTTTTCGATTCGATGATTCTGTTCACAACACACAGCTCAGTTCCCCCGATACGTAGCTATGCCATATATTTAGACCTTCCTAGTCAGCGTCTATTTTTGAGTGATTCGTTTTTGAAATTTTTGCACATATGACACATGCTCGAAAGAGCTCTCAACATTTTTCAATTGATAAACAAGACATTGCCAACGTGGATGACTATGCCTATATATATATATATATATATATATGTGTATCATTATTTTATTTTGCCATTAATTATACTTTAATATCTTGCAATTGCCGACGCGAACGGATTTATGCGTTATTGACTATATATTTGACTATGTGCATTGAAGAGCGATCTTGATTACGATTTGGATATAAACTGGGATGGATGTGCGTGGGCCTCTTGTTGATGGATAGGAAATGCTCGCAAGGCTTTCGCAGCATTGATAAATTTTCAATCAATCTTCAATAAGCTCGATTTTCCCGCATAACAAAATTACATTTACGTGACTGCAATGCATTTAATGGCCAAATTATTGATTTCCCATCAGCGAAACTTCCCAAAAGAGGGGTAAATACCCATTTGGGGGCTGTTTTTTTTGTCTTTTCTATTTTGTGTGTTGGTCACACTGGCAATTCGTTTTTGGCTGCAAATTACCAATTGTAAAATCTAAACTGCGATTTCTGTTCAAAATGTAACCACATTACAGCAATCACACACTGCAGGGGGAAGTTCTTCTTCTTCTTCTTTTTAAATAACACTAACAACACAGGACCTCATGCAGTGTTATTTATTGTCCTGGGGGTGGGTGGTGGGTGATAATTTATGAATTTGTCATCCGTGACTGTTTTCAATTATAAGTGTATGTCGAACATGATATCGAACTGTGGCACACGTACTCCATGTATGTAAGCGAATGTATATTTGAAGGGAGTGAAAAGTGAAAACACAAATAAAATTAATGTTTTTCCCCATCCCTTGTATTGTCTAGCGTTGAACATATAAGAAACAAAACTCAAAATATATACGCAAAATAATTTTAAAAAATAAAATAAACATATAAATAAACTTTTCAAGGTTAGATCATGATGATTATGATGTTTTCAAAGTTCAAGCATAAGTGATTCATTTAAGGAATGTCTTCAAAAGAGCAAAATTAAGAGAAAAAAACAATTTTAGCACAATCTCAATTCTTTGAACAAAAATCAGATTTATGAAATTCTGATTCGAGTTTTAAATAACGATTATAAATCGTTCACATACATACAAATAAATATATGTAATTATTAATAACATTAAAACTAAACTTATTTGTAATTTTTTATTTATTCTTTATAAAATAATTATCAATAATTGATAAAATAAGAGAAAAAAAAATTTTTTAAATGTTTTTCGGTCCACCCTAATGTAGACTCAGGCACGTGTGCATATATCATAGGTAAAATAAAAGCACACACATTAATTTTTTGTGCAGTGTCAGCTGGGCAGGCGGCACTTTATGACAGCTGTAATGTAAAAATGTTTGGCATTGGTTGCCAAACTAATTCCTTTTAAATAGTCATAAAAATAACACAATTTGTCGAACAACTTTCCCGAAGCAGTTAATTTTTGTGCACACAATGACGACGACAGACAGGTCACCCGGCAACAAAATCAACACCTTTTTTGGGTGGCATTGTTGTGCTCGTCCTTGCTGCGACCATGTTCATAGGCGCGACACGTGTCCCGTTTGCGTTTTATTGCCTCGCTGTTATTATTGCTATGTATATATGTGTGCGTGTGTGTGTGTGCGTTTGTGTGTGTGTGCTTTTATAGCGTTTAACATTGTTCGTTTGCCTTTTACAGTTGATTAGTTGATTTAGTTGATTGCTTTAGGCAGTAAAACACGGAAACTGCTGTTATAAGAACAGCGATCGTAAAACAGATGTTAACTGACAGATTAACAGTATGTACATGGTAAACTGTTAGCAGTAACAGCCAATCTGAGCTGTTTATTAAATTGGTTTGTCTCCCTTGTTAATGCCACAGCTGTAGCAGTTATTCTTATGGCCACTTTCCCACCCACTTTGTGGTGTGTACTCTGCAAATATTTATTTGGCTGTTGACATTTATTTTTTTAATAAAAACTTGATCTTTAAAATGTGTTTGCCTAACCATAAGCACCCTTTTATGCATTTTTGTTTATCGATAAGGCATTTGAAATTATGCGTTTATTCAGTGATGGTTTTGAAACGTGGCCTTCGCAAATATTTGCATGCATTGTATGCACTGTGTTTGCTCCTTGATGTTGTCTTATTAAAGGTTGAATGACCGCGACCAACATAACATGACCAGACAGACCACTCTGTAAACTTTAATGTGACCAGCATTAAGCACCTGTCTGTAAAGTGACAAGGGATTTTATACACCCATACATGTATATTAATGCATGTTTTACATGGTTAGAGTCTGTTAATTAAGCATAAGACACAACGTAATTTCTTTGTTGTCAAAGCAACCACAACAACAACAACAACGAACGACGACAACAGTTGCATATTAAATTAATTTTCCAACGTTATAGGGCGCCACTATAACGCTATTTGCCACCTTTTTTGACTTGATTAAAAGTTGATGAGTGGTTGGTGAAGGGGGGATGGGGGGCAGTTGAAGTATCGTAAAGGAACCCAACGAAGCGAACCATTGGCGGCTATGCAACGGCAATGTTTGTGCCGTTCCCATTTGCAGTCGTCATTTTTTCGTTGTTTGTTTTATAAAACAGGCACGCTCAACTGAACTCTCTCCAGCTCCTCTCTCGTACTCTCCTCTCACCCCCTGTCGCCGACCGTCGCCAAGGTATGTAAATGCCACTTAACGTTATTTTTTCTACCCCATGATTTTTTTTCGGTCTTTGTATTATTTTCATTTATTTGCATCACAAATTATGCTAGCTCTTCTCGCTCTTTGCTCTTCTTCCAACTCCAGCTGCAAATAATCTTCTTCATGTTTGCTGTATTTATTGGCAATTGCAAACGTCTGCCTGTTATGCGTCTCCTTTTTGCCCCACCTCACCTCACCTCATCCTACTACTGTTAACATCGTCGTCTTACAATTCAATTATTTTTCATTTTCCTGTTTTTGTTTTCTTCAATCGTCCGACGGCGCTGTCTGCTACAGCAACAACAACAACAGTAACAGCAGCAGCAGAATTAACCTGCATGCATCACCCGCCCCCGTTAACAGCATTGCATAAAGCACACACAAAAGCAGATGCGAGAGAGAGAGATAGATAGAAAGAGGTTGAGCAGTTGCTGTTTGGTTAGTATGTTGCAATGGGTTCTCTCGCTCTCAAGCTGTGCCTCTCTCTCTCATCTGTTTTTTGCGCTCACGCGCAGCAGGTCAAACTGTTCCCAAGAGATGTGAATGGCTGGGAACAGTTCATCAGCTAAAACATTTCTAAATATTAAGCACAATTAACCGAAGCAATTGGATTCTCAGTGCTTTTCTCTAATTCGTTATCTTTGCCTTTTCGCATTTTGTTTTGCTAAGCTTTTCGTCATTTTTGCTTCCTGGTTACTTGACCGAATTGATAACATTGTCGTCGTCACTGTTGCTGTTGTTGCTTTATTTATTACAACATCAACAGCATTACGACATTTGCTGTTGCTGTTAGAGCTTGCATTTGTATAGCTCGTTGCATTTGTATGTGTACTGTGCGAGTTCAACACACACTCGCCTGTGAAAGATTCACTTTTATGCGTTCTGCTTTGTAGCCCAGCAGCCGCCCAGTCAACATTTTGCCCAATTGCAACATGTTTGCAAAAATTTGTTAAAGTAATTCGCTTGTATACAAAATACATATATGTGTATCTGTATTAAGGCAGGGTCATAAGTAAGGCTTAATATTAAAATGAATTTGGGTAATCAAATAAAGCTGAATGGAGTAAAATTGATAATTACCCATATTATATTATATTAACAATTTGTTCTTTGCTTTACCAAAACTTAACATTGCGCTCTAAATTTTGCTCACTGGGTGACGTTTTTCCAGTTAACTTTTGCTTGCTTCCATGCATGTGTGTGTGTTTATTTTTATGCTGTCGCCGTGTACGAGTTCTTATGCGCTTCATTTTGTTTTTGTACACGTCGTTGTCGCTTGTATTAGTGTTGGTGCGTGTCTGGTCTACGTGCAGACATATCATGCAATATATACATACATACATACATCAATAATCCCTGACTGAAAACCGGCTGCAGATAACAACAACAACAACTGTGAACGGCTTTCCTCTCTCTCTCTCTTAATGCTGGCATACCCAGTTGGAAATAACGCTTCGAAGTGCAAAGTTTCTCTGTAAATGCATACAACAATAAATATATATTTTTAAATTTTTTCACATGGATTGGGACGTTCCAGCTTATTTATCGTGTTTAAATTTTATTCTATTTATATTACAAAAAAGTTTTCTTTAACACAAATGCTTCGCATTTGCCAAGAAACAAACATATGGGTTGTATTTAGTTTATTATTATAATATTAATTATAACAAAACCGCTGATACTGATACGTGGAAAAATTATAAAATTGCATATACGAACTTTCCACATATTAATAAATTAATAAATGTGCAATCTCATGCTAATTTTTGGAGGAAACCAAATCAGTGAAAAATCACACACTAGGCATGGAAAATGCACATATATGTTTCCCACTGGGTCATGTTTTCGTATGCTATTGCAGCAACAAAAAACCGTCGACGGAGAGCAGAGTTTAGTACAACTCCGCACGGCCAGCAACCCACAACGCTGTCGCGGCCGCCCGTCTTGTTCTGTTTTCGTCGTTTTTAAGTTGTGTCGTTTTTTGTGTATATGCATAAGAAGTGCATCTGTATTCATTCGTTGTATTGTGCATTGTTGCAAGCCAAGCCAGGCATTTGTAATTGTTATTGTGTTATTGTCATAAAAATTGTTAATATAACAAATATCGCAAATAGTACATGTGCACCATATTATTGTCCAATAGTGTCAGCAACTAAAAAAAATAAGTTGTTTTTCTTGTATGAAAACGGTTGTTTAAATGTTAAGCGTGTTGTTCACGTGGCCAGGCAACAAGCAAGCACATGTTTTAAATGCTGCCAGAAAACAAAGCTAATTTCCAGCTAAAAGAAATTCAATTTTGTGTGTTTTTTTTGTGGGTTTGGAGCTAAAAGAAGAAAATAAAACGATTCAACGACGAGTGAGCCTCTCTGTGTGAGCGTGTGTGCCAGAGCGAGAAAGAGAGCGCTGCGCGTCTTTATCGCTAACAGAGAGAAGGAAAGAGGGAGAGCCAGCCAGCCCAGTCGCCGCCACGAAAGTTATTCACCCCAACAACAACAACAACAGAGCAGCAGCAACGCACACATTGACAGTTGGCTCTTACGTATGCGCGCCGTGATTTACGAATGTGTGTGTGTGAGCGAGTGAGCGTGTGAATGTGATTTGAAAAAAGAAGAAAAAATAAAATAAAAGAACAGACCAAAGAGCATACAAAATAATAATATTGAAAACGAATCAACAACAATTGAGAGCAAGAGAGAGAGAGAGAGATTATGTTGCCATCCGGCTAATCACAAAAAAGTGCACAAAACAAAATTGACGCTAAGAGAACAGTGAAAAGCACAGAGAAGGTGAACTTGGCTTGCAGCCAAAAAAAACAACAACTAAAGAAAAACATAGAAGAATAACTAAAGAAACCAAAACTGTGATCTCCAAAGAGAGACAGAGAGAGAAAAGCTGAGAGAGAGCGCGAGTGAGATAGAAATGATGATGATGGACACACTGGACGCCCAGCCAATGGATGTGGCGCCCGCTGTTGCCGTGGCAGCCACAACAGTTGGCAGCAGTTTGGATTTTACAGCGACTATGGTGAATATGGCTGCCACGGCGGAGAGCAATAATAACAATCGAATTGAGATGGCCGACTACAAAGAGCATCGCAAGAACAAGAAAAAGAAACGGGAAAAGCGTGAAAAGGACAAGGAACATCGCCACAAACATCGTGAACATCGCGAACATCGCAGACATCGCGAACGGGATCGGGATCGAGAATCAGCCCAGCAGCAGCAGCAGCATCCTCATCATCATCATCACAATAATAGCCAGCATTCAACATCCGCTTCGTCATCGCCGTCGTCGGCGTCGACGACGCCATCGGCGACCATTGAATATGTTGGCGGTTCCGCTTCAGCATCGCCCTCGTATCTGGGAGCCGCTGGTGGCGGTATTGGCGCCGGCGGTGGCGCATCGGGTGCTGTCACTGCCACTGTTGGGGCGGCCACAGCTGCAGCTACCACATACCCGCACAATTTAAAAATACGTTTCCTGCTCTCCGGGGTAAGAAATCCAACTTAACTTCACAGCTGACATTTTTCTAGACATACAAAAATATATATATATGTATATATATGTGTATTCCTTTAAGTGCTAATCTATTTTGAGAGTGTGGAGTCGTGGCATCCGTGAAGATTTTGACGGGCAGCTGCTGAAATCTTCTAGAAACTAACAATTCGTTCTGTCCAGACCTGATGCACAATTTCTAGATAAGACTAAACTAAACTAAAAGTTCCAATTCTTTGCGTCAAAAAATAAGAATTCTAGCTTCTAGCAATATTCACAAATTAAAGCACCTTTAGAAAGTATGCAAATTTCAATTCTGGACTATTTTAAAAGAATATTGAAATCCTCAACAGAATAAACTATGTTTTCAAACATGTTTTGCTTAAAATAACAAATAATTCCCGAACATATAGCTCTTTCATCAATCCTGATATTTGAATCAGCCGTAGCACATCTTTGCTTATTATTTGTATTTTATGGTCCTGCAAAGATTCACCTTTGTACTGAAATGTTCCTTAATTTTGATTTGAGTAAAGAAAAGACCTGACTTTTTTTATGAATACGGTGGTCCTTAAGGCAGACACAGCTAAACTCTGACATAAAAGTCAAAACCGCTCATTTTATTAGGACTTTCTCGTTTTAAGAAAGTATTTTTGCTTTATTACAATTATTTCCTTTTTATTTCTACGTTTTAAAATATGTTTCTCAATAATAGAAATTATTTTTGAAAGCCATTTTTTCATCTAGAAATAATTTCTAAAAACCAGAATGATTTTCATTGTAGAGCGATTTTCTAAATTTCACGGCGATTTTTTTTTTTTTTTTTGAGTGTATCGTTTGAATAAGGCTTATAATAGTACATTGTACCTGTAGCAAAACGAGTAAACAATTGAAAGACGTCAATTAAATAGCAATTTGGGCGCAATATTTGCATTTATTAGGGCCATTTTTGCAACCACTTCGATTACAGGGCAAATGACGCTGTCGCTGCATCAATAATGGAGGCACAATCATTTTCTGTTTTTGTATGCACCTGTAAGTGAGCCTTCGCCTGCTTTAATGAACTGGGAGCGTGCCAGCTGCCGATGCCTGCCACATGGCCAAAACAAAGGAAACGCAGCGAAAATGCTGTTTTTCTGTGTCCAATTTATCCAATTGGCCAATTGAGTCTATCGCGGGCAGATTATTGATTAGTGTAACTGGCATAAGGGCGTTTCAGCTACCCTGTGACAGGCACTGCCACCAGCATGTTTCCCTTTCGGTGGCCTACGTGATATCGTCCTGTCCACAAAGAGGGACAACCAACAGCAAAAAGAAGAAGAAACATAAATTTGAGCTCGAGCTGGGCAGACAGCTGTGCGCCTTATCCCTTCTAGTTTTGCGCGCGCTCAAGGATAATAATGCCTGCTGTATCCTGTGCCGATGCTCGCACATCCTTGTGCCTAGTTTACGACAGCTGCCAAGATGTACGTTTGCTTGTGTGTGTGTGTGTGTGTGTTTGCCTACCCTGCGTTTTTTGTTATGTGTTCCTGCTTCTGTTCTTTGCTGGCGGCTGATTGATCTTGCATTCGATCTTATTACAGCTGCCAGTTCTTCTTCTACCTCTCAAGTCTTTAGTGTCAGGTATTTGTTGTATTTGCTTTTGTTCACTTCTTGTTCTGCTCTCTTTTGGAATTCGCCAAAAGCATTTAAGGACCTGCTCTTTATTCAAGGAATTTATACACATATATAATATAGAGATAATTTCCAGGTCTTGGAATAATATTTATGGAATTTATGATTTTCCAATATTTTCATATTAAATATGGCATATCTATGCTTTAGAAGTATGTTCAGATTAAGAAACAATAAAGATATCTATGTTTGCAAGAAGCTTTGCTTTCTAGGCAGGCTCAGTTCCTTCCCCCTGGTGTCCCAGACTGTCCCTGAAAAGTAATTTTGGTTTTCAGTTTGGTTGTCGCTCTTCAAGGCAATCAGTTTGCTGCGGAGTCGTTTATTTCAATTTGGTTAATTCGACGGACTTTCTGCTATCCCCTCCTCCTCGGACTGTGTTGGTTTCTGCCTGACTGACAGACACAAAGCGGACAAGGACAACCCTTTTGCTGTTGTTTGTCCTGAGCCCGGCCGATCGCTGAGTGAGTGAGCGAGAGAGATGGAGAGAGAGAGAGAGAGAGAGAGATGGAGAGAGAGAGAGAGAGAGAGAGAGAGAGAGAGAGAGAGAACCCTCTCGAAAAGCTGCAGACAAACGCTAATATAATATTTATAGTTGGTATTTTGTTTCCGGCTGTCGCTTTTATTGAATTTGCCAACGACAACGACGATTTCAACAATTGAAATGCAGAAGTACAGTGAGAAAGAACGTTACGAGGAAATGCAAAGCACGCAATTGCTAAAGGGGTTGCTGCTGCTGCGCCTGCTGCTGCTGGGATATTGGCAACAGCAGCAACAGGATAATCACTTTCAATAATGGCGGCCATTTTATGTGTGTGGTTTTTTGTTGAGTTTTTTTATTTTGGTTTTTGTCAAACAGCTGCCGCATTACTAAAACCGTTCTGTTGTGACCATGAAAGGTGGCCATTGACAACATTTAGTGTGTTTAGCTTTTAGTTATTTCTTTTTTTGTGGATGACCCAAATCTAATGAGGCTTGAAGCTGTTTACTTGAAATTTGACACTTTTTTGATACAGCAACAGGCTGGCCACTTCTTAGTTGATTCGTGTCTGTTCTGATTGGACATTGTCACATTGCAATTCGACCAGGTGGCAACGCTGTGCGCTAGTTTGTGTCTACGTGACTACACCACAACAACAATGACAGCTACTGACTGAACCCCCACCACCACCCAAATAAATAACAATGCGGCGCTCACGCATCAAGAGAGGCAGAGAGAGAGAGAGAGGGCGAGCTAGTCAAGGGAACAGTTCATGTTAAGGTGGAACAGAGAGTGTGAGCGCATGAGAGAGTGGGAATGACTGTTCCCAGCGTGTGTTTTTTTTTTGCTCTTTATTGTTTTGTGCATTTGCTGCAGGCAACTTGGCTGCTCGATCTAAAATACATACATAAATACACACACACACATACAGACAGCCAAATCGTTGCATCTGGCAGCATATGGGAAACCACAGAATGGAAAAAAAAAAATAGAAGGAAACTCGTTCATTGTTGCAGCAGTTTTTGGCCTCTCTGAGTTTTGACAGCGGCTGCTGCTGCATTCTTCTGGCTCTGACTCATTTTGTTACAAGCTGTTATTTGCTGTTGTTGTTGCTGCTACTGCTGTTGTTACCTTTGACAGCGACGTTGACGCAACCGATAAGCTTTTAGTTGCGTTGTATACAACACACACACACACACTCATGTGTCGCTGGCTTGTTGACTGGCAGCTTTCATAATCTATGTGGAACACATGCGGCGGCGCCGCCGCCGTGCCCCCTTCTATGATTTAACTTATCAACATCAGTTGTGGGTTTGGTCTTTGATTTGCCTTGCATTGATTGTGGTCTTGTTGGTCTCAGTTAACAGCTTGCTGTTAAATGTAATGTTAAGCGGGTGTTGTTTTCATTCAATTGTTTGTTTGTTGTTGTTTTTCTTGTTCTTGTGTTATTCTTATGCTTTATGGCTGTAAACATGTGTGTGCTGTTTACATGCCGCAATTTGCGGCCGGAAGTGTCGACAAGACTTTTAATGACCGCAAAGAGCAACAGCAACAGTGAGTAACATAAGCATGGCAACGAAGGTTATTAAGAAATACCGCTGGAAGTGTTTGAATCAGTTGAACACGAAGCATGAAAATAATACGGAACATATGCTGGGCTCTGGGCACTGGGCTCAAGTGCCTCAAGCCTAAAACTCATTTGAATACACACGTCGATAAAGGCTATTATTCAGTTAGCAGGAGTAGTACTTGTTTCACACAATTTCCGCTATCTTTTGCCAGCTTATGCTTACACCAAATTATTCATAATAAGACAGAACCATTTTGTGCATAAAACCCACTCAAATTCGTTAGTTGAATAGATATGGCCATTTAATATACTCTGACAAATTATTGAACAGTTTTCAATTTCATTACGATTGGAAAAGGGACAAACTGATTTTGTTAACCAACAAAAAAAACTACTATCAGCAAGCCAAAATGTATGTTATCTAAGGCCTGTCATGACTTATGACTGGGCAGGTTAAGAACAACATCAAATAAATTAGGACAACTCAAGTTTTTTATTCACAAACCCCAAATGATCTCAGCGACTTGCGACAGCCGCGTGCCTGTATATATATATATATATACGTATATATTAATATTCGTAATATATGTTTAGTGGACACACATATAATTAAGTTTGATTTGATTAGTAAGACGTATGCCGAATTATTTATGTATACAGGAAATGCCTACGCTGATAGTAATTTGGATTTATATTGTGGGTGTTATTCGATCTTGATACGATTTTTACAATTGGTCTATGATGGCAATGAAGTATCTCTGTGAGATCGGTTTGCTTATGCAGAGAGGCAGACAAACGAACTTTGCTTGAACGAATCGTCGTTTGTTTGCTGATCAAGAATATATATACTTTGTGGGCTCGGAAGTGCTTCCTTCTACCTTTTTGACATTTTTACATTATTTCAATGGGTTCAATGGTATATGAAAGGATAGTTTGAAAATCGTACAATTATTCTCGATACAGATTTGAATTATAAATATAATTACTCAAGTGTCAACTATGACTTCCGTCGGGATTCGAAATATGTTTTTTAATTTCGACACCTGACCTGAGACCAGATAAATTAAAAAAAAATTAGAATTTATCACACTTTGGATATTTCAAAAAAAAAAACATACAACTAATTCAGAGCAAAAATTTTTTTGTTGCAGCAACGCACCGAGTTGAGTCCACCCACGCATCAAGCTTCCGCCACCGCCGAGGTAAACGCGACGTTGGCGAGTGGCGCCACAACAGCGACGATAGCTGCGAGTACGACAACGATAGCAGCAGCAACCACAGCGAGCAGCAGCTCAACAGCTACAGCAGCAGGAGGGGCAGCAGCTGGTGGCACCACCACGACGAGCAGTGGCAGCAGTTTAGCAGGCGGCATTACAGCAACCGTTGGTGGTTATGCGAAAAGTGAGGCAAGCAAAACAATTGGCAGCGGCAGCAACAGCAGTAAACATGGCACCAACAACGGCAGCAAGGATGGCAGCAATACTGCCACAAGTGGCAGCAACAGTGCTGCGCCCAGCTTGTATGTCTCGGTGCCGTTGTCCACGGCCAATGTACCTGGTATCAGTTTACCCAGCAGCAGCAGCTCAGGTGAGTTTTACTAACTGTTTATTATTAATAATAATTAATACAAAAAGTATAAAATTTAAATGAAGTAAAAATAAGAATTATACGATTTCTGGGGGCATTTAAATGTAAAATTATCTTACATTTGTTGCAAGAATCTGGGTCGTAAAAATGGGGTCATCAAATTTCCGTTAAGTGATTTTAAAGAGAAAATTAAATATTTATTTGATGTTTATTATGAATGCTTTATAGAAACACATGCCAGCTTGCAACAAGGTGGCGCAGCACAGTCACAAACACAAACGCCACTCATCGCTGGTGCATACGCAGCTGCAGCAAACGCTGGCAACAACAACAACAGCAGTAGCAGCAGCAGCAGTAGCGGCGGCGGCGGCGGCAATTCTGGCTCATCCTCCTCCTCCAGCGTTATACAGCACCAGAGTGGGAAATGTTCGCCAGCTTTGGGTGCACTGGTGAGCAGCAGCGCCAGCACAGTAAATCTAACGGCCACAACAACGGAGAGTGGCAACTTGAAGATTAGCTTTGAGAAGCAAACGACTCGCGTGCAACAGTTGCAGGAGCAGGAAGCCTCGCCAGCACGGCGCAGCAGGTAAATATGAAGAAGAAGAGGATGAAAACATTCACTATATATACACTCTATATATATATATATATGCATCAGACTGAATGTCTAAGTTTCGGTTGTGTTCTGTTGTTTTGTTGCTTTATGTTGCCCATTTTTTTCAGTTAAACTCACCAAACGAGTTAGAGTTCACCCCACGTGGTGTGTTTCGATTTAAGTTTATTCACCTTTTTTAAACAGTTGTTGCAGACATCCACACACACACACACACACACACACATATATTGGAAAATTGCACACACACACACACACCTAATACGCTCTCTAAACAAAAACTACTCTTTTTCTTTCTCTCTCTCTCTCTCTCTCTCATACGTTTTGCTTAAATACACTAAACACCCAACCACCACCCCCCACTCGGTATCAATAAAAATAAAACAATTGCTATTTGCATCCATGTTTGTCAACTAATCGCACCATGCTTAGATCGCGATCTGGTGAGAGTGGTAATCATCATCATCACCACCACCAGCCACACCAAACAACAACCCATCACAATCATCAGCAACAACAGCAATCACTGCAGCAGCAGCAGCAACAACAGCAGCAGCAGTCGCAACAACAACAGCAGCTGCCACAGCAACAAACGCAATCGTTGCACGCATCCACCGCATCCCCCTCCACGCCCACACCAACACCACTAAGCACCAGCACCAGCAATAATACGCCAGCCAAGTCACAATCGCGATCGGGCAAGAAGCGAGCTGCTGCACTCAGTAAGACTGAAGCAACAGCAACTGCGCCAGCAACAACGACAGCAGCAGCAGTTGCAGTTTCAACAACAACAGCTGCAGCCGTTGCCGTTGAGAAGCTGACCCTCAATAGTTCACCACATTATCGTGCCACGCCCACACCACCGCCACCGCAAGCAGCTTTGCTGCCGGCAAACTCATCATCGCCGGTCGTAATGTTGCAAGCTTTATCCTCCTCCTCCATTGACTCGCCGCCAACAGCAGCAGCCGCAGCAGCAGCAACAACACGCAGTACACGCAACAATAATAACAGCAATGTTGTTGCTGCCACAGAGCTGGCTGGCAATAGCTCAACATCCTCGTCGTGCTCCTCCACATCCTCCTCAATGTCCTCAGCCTCAGCCTCTGGTGGCACTGCGATTGTCAGCCTCTTAGACTCGCCGGTCAACATGTCCACCACACAACCTCAACAACAACCACAGCAGACACAACAGCAGCAGCAACATGTTGCTTGCTACAACAGAGGTAGCAACAATGCTGCTGCTGCAAAGCCATTGAATAAGAAAATGTTGCGTGCACAGCAAACACAATTGTATCAGCAACAACAGCAACAGCAACTTGTTAATTTAAGCAATGCACTACCCGCTAGCGCCTCCTCCTCCTCACCCACCAACCTTAGCTCAGTCAATAGTCAATTTGCGCACTTGCAACAGCAGCAACAGCAACAACAACAGCAGCAACAGCAACAACAACAGCTTAAGCAACATCAAGATTTAGAAATATTGCAATTCACTAATACAAATACAAATGCTTCTTCCATAACAACAACAACATCCACATCAACCACAACAACATCGATCAACAACAAACCAACAACGAAATCGAATAGAACGCCAGATCTCACATCCAACAGTAGCAGCAACACAGCAACAGCAACAACAACAGCAGCAACAACAACGACACCCAGTGGCAGCAGCAGCCTGTTGAATCTGAACAGCGGCGGTCTTAAATTCACCTATGAGGCACAAACGCTGAGCAGCCAGCAACTGGATGTGCCCATGTTGCCGGTTAGCGCCATTAAGGATTCACCGCCCAGTTCGCCCTGCTCCGAAATTGGTACCCCACTGCATGCAACAGCCGTGGCATCAACGATAAGCAGCGCTGCTTTGCCCGCTGTTGTTGCAGCAGCCAGCAGCAATGTACGCAAACGTGGACGCAAAGCCAAGGACGCAACTCTGGCAGCAGCGGCAGCTGCAGCACAAGCCACAGCAGCAGCTGCAGCAGTTGCAGCCACTCAACATGATCTCAAGGATGTGCGTTTGCTGCAAAATGGTGCAACTGGTGCAGCAGCGAGTGCCCCAACGCCGCCAGCAACGCCAGCGATTAGCATTAGCTCCAGCACGAGCAGCAGCAACAACAGCGGCTCCAGTTCAATTATCGCCCATACGGCCACCCATATGCTGGGGAATCATGTCAATCCCAATAGCAGTGTGGCGCAGAAGCTATCCGAGCAACTGCACATGGAGGTGCAGGATCATTCAATCTATACAACGGAATCTTTGAGCTCACAGTTCACGGGCGTGCCATTTCCCGGCAAGCAGGTAAAGATTCCCTTTGTGAGATACATAAGATATACTTGTAGGAAGGCCACTGGACTCAAATGGGTCATGTCCTCCACTGACTATAAACAATAGTTATCAGACCAATGGTGTTTTAGTTTGGTGGTCATGCTTAAGCAAGCAACCTACTCAAAATCAGCTCAGGGGATCTTCAGCAAGTGATGCATTCGATCGTCCCTGATCTCCTGAAGTATCCATCTAACCTCGCTCACTCTTTTCTTTAGCGGACTCCGTTGGTGCCGAGCAATGCAACTGTTGCTTCGAATCCACTGCAATCCATGTTTGGCGGCGGTGGCATCAATGGCAATATGCCCATACCACAGAGTCTAGAGCAGCTGCTGGAGCGTCAGTGGGAGCAGGGCTCACAGTTTCTCATGGAGCAGGCGCAGCACTTTGACAGTGAGTATGGTTAATGAGCAACAGTTTAAGGAGTTTACTACATAAGCTTTAACTATATATTTCATTTACAATTGTAGTTGCCTCGCTGTTGAACTGTCTGCATCAGCTGCAGAGCGAGAATCTGCGCCTCGAGGAGCATGTGACCAGTTTGCTGGCACGTCGCGATCATCTGCTGGCTGTGAATGCCCGCCTTCAAATACCGCTCAACAATGCGATCAACAATGCCAAAGCCGCCGATGCGCATGGTAAGTAGTTGTGGCATCCACTCACTCACTCAGTACTTGGTGACGGCACTACTTGCAACACACTCACCACACAAACACACACACACACACACACACAAACATACACCCACCCACACACATACAAAAGAAACCACCCAATGGAGGAGGGATTAATCCACCTTAATGTTTTAAATATGTTAATGTACATACTACATACATAAATAAATACTCATAACTGCTGCAGATTCTAATGTTATGCTTGTGAGCTGTTAAGCCGTTTGGCGTTGCCAGACCTCACACTAATGCTATGTTATCGCATTAATTATAATTACACATTAAGTTAATTAACTGGGTACAACAACTGATTGTGTACATAACATTTTAATATTACATATTAATTAAACAAAAGTGAAATACAAAAAGTTCTTATAAATAATCTTATCCATCAATCTTATAAAACTCCAATGATTGAATGAGAACATGTACAAATATTTACAACTCGAATCACTTTTGCTTTTTATCATTGCTGCTTATAATGCACAAGACTTCTGATGTACGTACTTAATGTCAAGCTTAGGCTAATTTCTCTATTAATGTAACAAAATAGGAATACAAAAAGTCTACCACTTATTTTCTTTACTTACTATGATTAAAATTAAGTTATTTTTATGCAACGCTAATTTTCTCCTAAATTTATTTATTTTACAAAAATGAATAAAAGGTGTAATATAAAAAAAAAAACCGAAAATCAAATTCTAAATTTATTTTATTTTGCGTTTTATCCAAAGATATTTTGAAATCTCCGTTATTACACTCGCTAACTAACAGCGGCTGTTAAAGTTGTAATCGCTTTGTCACTTGACAGCAGCTCGCTGTTAACAGTGGCTGGTACAATAACATTAAAAACTGCGTCTTCGCATTTGATTTGGGAATTTTGTACAGACTGGTTTGCTGTTGCATGCCACACAGAACACATTCACGCACACATACACAAATATATAAATATATATATATATATCACAAACTAACATGCATGTGTGTAAGAAGACAACTTGTTCAACTTTTGCCATTTCCCCGTTAGCTTCTAGCAATAGCAGCAGCAACAATAGCAGCAGCAACAACAGCATCAGCAGCAGCAACGCTCTCAATGCTGCCACAACAATTGCAGCGGCCGTTTCGCTGGCCACAACAGCGATAAACACAACAATACCAACAATGGCCAACAGTCGCGCCAGCAATGCCAGCGGCGTACTCGACTATCGTGGCAGCAACAGCAACAACAACAGCAGCAGTAACAGCAACAGCAACAATCCCGCAGCCTTAAATTCCAATGCAAACACAGCGACAACAACGCCAATGTCAGCGGTTAGCAGCCTAGCAATGGGCAATGCAAATGCACTGGGACTGAGGTGAGTCTCAGGCTGTGACTAACAATAAATATTATATATTATTACATTTTAAATAAACTCTTTCAACAGACACGTTGCCGCATCACATGCGTATAACAGCGCTGCCAACAACAGCAGCAGCAGCAACAACAGCAGTAATGTTAACAGCGCTGTTAACAGTGGCAGCAACAACTTGCATTCGCACCAGCAGCAACAACATGCATCATATCTGCAACAGCAGCAGCAACAACAACAGCAGCCACAGCAACAACACCAGCAGCAGCTGCATTTGCATCAAACGCATCATTCGAGTGCCGCAGTTGCTGCCCACTTGCTGGGCGTGGGCATGAGCTTGGGGCCGAGTGGTGCGGCGGCTGCGGCAATTGGACGAGGTGGGTCAGCTACAGCGATTGCTGCAACAACAACAACTACCATAACAACAACAACAGCAACAACAACAGCAGCAGCAGCGGCAACAGCTACTTTGACAACAACAACAGGCATCAGTTTGCAACACAGTGGTGCTGGTGGTGGTGGTGCTGGTATTGGTGATGGGGCTGGTATTAGTGTTGCCTCACACCACGCACATTCGCACCCACAATCGAAATCGCAATCGCACCACCCACAACAACAACAACAGCCACTGCACCACTATTCTAGCATTCAAGTTCAATTGGGTGCCGGTGGTGGGGTCGCTGGCGGCGGCGGCGGCATTGATGATTTCAGTAGCTCCTCAACCAACACCTCTTCTTCCTACGCAGCGCATCATGCGCTCTTCAACACGCATCACCACCAGGTAGTGTGTGTGTGTGTGAGTGTGTGTGTGTACGTCTCTGGATGCGGATGTGCATGTGTATGTGTTTCTGTGTGTGTGCATGTGTGTGTGCAAGTTGAAGCATTTTACAATTTGTTGTTACATACTTACATACATACCCACATACATACAAACATCTATTCATCCACCTGTATCCAATGAGTGTTGTTGTTTCTTTTGATTTTATGCCGTCTCCCCCGCCCCCGCCCCTCATCAACTTATGCATTTTACAACATTTCAATCAATTTCAAAATTCATTGTGCTTTCTTTGCAACCGCCTATCATCATCATCATCATCATCTAAATTATTCGACGCAAAACTAAAAGTTTAATAATCAATGGCAAAATTTGTTTGTTGTTTTTGTGTGCCAGCGCGCTGAAAGATAGAATTTAAAAAAGAGAAGAAAAAAAAACACTGTTAATGTTAAAACTGTTAACTGTTTACACACACTATTGCTGTTTTTCCTTCTGCCTTAAGCACTATGCCGTTAATCAACACTTTCTGTTTGTTTGTGCTTCTAGTCCCAACTAAGGCGCGACGATAACCTCGCCAAAACTAGCTGAAAGTCATATCGCGAGCAGCAAGCCCAGCAACAGCTTAAGAAGAAACCAACAGTGGCCAGCAGACGTGGCCGCAACATGAAGCACATCAACAGCAGCAAAAAATTGCCACGGAACAGCCACGGCAGGAGCAACAAAAAACAACAACAGCAACCCCAACAACAACAAACACACTTATACAAAAAGCTAAAGCAAACGGCCGTTAGCTTTCAGCAGCTGCGTGACAATCAAGAAGACGATGTAAGTTCAATCATGGTGTAATTATTTTTGAGGTGGTCACCTGTTAGGCTACCTGTAAAGCAGCTGTTAAACAGTTGCTATGCTGATTTACCTGTTAAACAGTTGCTATGCTGATTTACCTGTAAAGCTGTTTGGTCGAGACGAACGAGTTTCTTGACAATTGCTTGTGCTTAAACATTTTATTTTGCTAAAGATTGCAGATATTCAATTAAATTGTTAAGACTGGTACCTCAACATAGCTCATGTCGCCACCATCTGGTCCATGCACGGTATATTTTTATTACATGGTGTCATTATGATTACCTCGTACCTCGAATTCTTGTGCTGCCAGAATTGACAATTGTCACGCAGCTGCTGTGGAAGATTGTCGACATTAACGATTTTTCTGACAGTTGCGCTTGTATATTTTATTGGCATAATTTCAATTAAAGATTGTAGAATCTGCTTCATTATTATGCATTTAGTACAGAAACTTTTCATTGGCTCCAATGATTTAAACTCCCGCCAAGTGCAAACCCCAGTCAAAATTTTCATCTTTATCCAGCTCGTATGTTTTTCAGGCTGGCACCTCAAAATAGCTCATAAACTTTTATTTTATTTATAAAACTGCAACTAAATATATATTATTCTATATATAAAAAATATAGCTCAGCAGCAGCGAAAGCAGCTCCACATTTTCATCGTCCTCGCCGCAGCATTCGTCGTTGGACTACGAGGCTGAGGATGAGAACGAGGATAAGCAACGGCTGCGGCGTCACAAAGACGAGAATGATAGTTTAATACATGTGCAGAACTTTCTCAAATGCTTTGGTGCCAATGCTTTCGCAGGCGCTGCAGCAAGAACAACAACAACAGCAATAGCAACAACAGCAATAACAACAACAGCAACGATAACAACAACGTCAACGACAGCAGCAGCAGCAGCAGCAGCGACAACAAAAGTAGTTGTCATGTCGCCAAATGCAGCTCTGCGTAGTTGGCGCCAAAATTATCGCACTTCAAACGTTACACCCACAGCAGCAGCAACAACCTCCACAACACAGCCAACTCATTTTACTAATAGCAAGCCTCAAAAATTTCAAATCAATACAAAATTTTTACGTAAACCGCGCAACAAACTGATGAAGTTACTGCCCACAACAACAACAACAACAACATTGACACAGCAGCAACAACAACAAGAAGCGCAGCAAACGCAGCTATTTATCGATGATTCCAACGCCAAATTCAAAGACTTTTCAATTGACTCGCTATTGAATAAGTAAAACGTAACACAATTACAAATTAGCCCTATTATTTGTAGCATAATTCTTTACACACAAACACACACACACTGCCACACTCACATCCACAAACCGCGTTCCTACAGTCCCAACAACTATGACATATATTGTATATTTTCGTTTAGCCAATCGTACAGGATGTAACACATACATATTAACATAGCAATTGAATATTACATTATTATTATTAAGTTGTTTATTTATTTATATATATATATACATACTTATATATATATACTTGTACAACTAATGGCGCAATTAATCGTAACTAGCATTAGCCGGCGTAAGCATGTACATACATATACAAATACTTAATTACAAGTTAATAAACCACACACACAATGTGCTAGAATTTAAACGAAGACTATTTTGCATTTCGACTGCTTATTGGGGGGGCTGCGGATTCTGTAAGGCGGCGCGAACATGCAGCAGCATTTCCTTGCGTACACCATCGGGCACCAGGGCACGAGCCTGTTGAAAATTAATTTAGACATTGCTATAAATATCTGGCTAAAACTCACATTTGGAATAATTTCTGCGGCAAGCTGATCATGCGTTATATTGTCCACGCCGCGCTGTTCCAATTTGCTGCGTATCATTTCTTCAATTTCTTGACGCCAACCGCAATCACTTAGACGCTTTTCCAGCAAATCCTTCAGCGTCATTGTGTCGCGCCCGCTTATTGTTGCTTCTCCGGCTGCATCAGATTCGGTGCCGATGCCAGTTTCTTTGCTGTTCGCCATAATTATGTTAAATTGAACTTCGCTCGCTATTTGGTTGCCACAAAATAATAAAAATAAAATAAAATAATACCGACACAACTTCCATCAGCATTTTCAAAGCCAACTTGGGCCGATACTTTCTTTAGGTGATTTAAATACTCGATAAGCAAATACTATGAGGAGCCGATCATCGGCCAACCTCCACAGCCAACTGAAATTATTTACGTGCAAATAAAAAAAGGCGAAATCAAATAAATTTATTTTATTTTACTCGGATTCTAATTATTTTCTACTGCGCATCAAACCGAGTATTTCGAAACACTTTATAATTTACATCGAATTGGATGAGCACCACTCGAATGTCTTGCTTCGAAGTGGAAATTCACGAATAACACTTCATCTATTCGGTATGAATTTAAATGAAATGGACTTATTAGAAGTTAAAAGCGAAATTAACTTAGAAGAGCAGGTATGTAAACAAATTATATATATTTAATTCAATTGTTTGAAATATTCTCATTTTATTTGTTAGAATTCTGGATCAGAATGTGCGTTGTCTTTGGGCGGAACAGTAATTGCAAATTTTTTCGATGCTGATTTCCACAGTAAATTTTGAACATTTTTGCCACAATGATTGATAAAAATGGTTGCCTGCCGCAGTTGTTTTAACGACTAAACATTTTTTAAAAAACCAGCACATTGAATTTGATCAAGCACAAATGCCACGAAGCTAGGGAGAACAGTGTCCGCATAGCACCAGATGTCGAAGTGGATATCGAAACGAAAACCAAGTTAAACGATGCAGCCACTCAGTGGCTGGTATGTAATCGTCGACCCATCAACCTGCTCGAAGACTCTCGATTCAAAAATATTGCATGCTATCAATCGGTGCCACGTTTGGTGAAAATATCAATCTGGACGATTTTGTTCCGAAAACAATAAATCCCAGTTTTACGAATCACACCGCCGAACCTTAGCTAGTGAACTAACCAAATGCACGGACTAGGGCATCCTACGTGTGGAAGGACACCAACTTCAAGCAGACTTTTCTCCGTCTCCATACAATATGTCCAACAAGTGGCGATGGTTAGTCGTCTGCTCGCTGTGTATCCTATAATTTCACTTACTAAAGCAATGGTTCTGTAATTTGCAAGTGTGTTTTGACTTACTCTTGGGCAGTCTCTATTGACGATGTTTTGCATATTATATTAAAAATATAGCTGCTTTCTTAAATGTCGTACTTTCCGATCGTTAATTTTGGTCGTCATTGTCTCAGCTGCCTTCTGAGTTTCAATTTGATTTTTTGTTAACCACTACATACAAGATTCCATATTAATATTCTTGTGGATATTTGAATGGTTCGCCAAATTAATGGTGCTGCCATCTAATACACAGAACTGGCCAGATCGCAACATAATCGAAATGCTTAAATTCAACTGATACTATCGATAATCTTTTTTGTCAAATGTACTCATTGAACTGCATGCATTAGTGTGCGTATATTGTGTGTATCTCACACACACGTACTTGTGTCTGCACGCAATTGCCTATCATTTAAATATGTACATGTGTATTTATGAATATACATATATATGCCTGTTTTTACATCTTTCTTTTTTCTCTATTGATCAAACAGACAAAAAATAAACTACTATCAGAAGTCAAGACTTACATATATTTATGTACATATGTACATTTATAAATACAATACATTTGCATGAATGTTTCAATTTGCGGGGCTTAAAGTCATTTTAAATAGGTTGCCCACTCAGCCGCCCACAGAAATGTGATAGAGCCGGCTCCATGAGTTTGAGCTGTCGTCATCACCGTTTGAGGTAAACTTGAATCAGTGCACATACATGTATGAGTAAGTAAGTATGGTCAGACGATATGTATATGTATACGTGTGTGGGTTTAGCGTTACTTATATGGATTTGTTTTTAAACACTATGAGGACATATTTTTATTTATGCTATGCAGATATTAAGAAATTGAAAGATGCATGTATACAATGAACATACATCCATATATATTTATCTAGGGCTTTTACTGAAAGTTTGCATGCGCGAACATAACCTTAAATAATTTCCGTCTCTCTGTTGTTCGTTTGTAGGTGTATGTATTTATGTATTCATGTGTAAGTACCTACAGGGGCCGGCCATCTGTGCAGTCTTTTGTGCATTTCCGGTAGTTTCTTGGCTTTTTCTGAAAATTTTATAGTTGCAGCTGTGTCCCTGCTTCTCGAAAGTGCCGAAATTGTATAGAGTAAGGGACAAAAAGATGTCTGACTGTGCGGTGCAGGCAAAAACAAGCCGGTTTACCTAGGCTTCAATTACACACACCAACCCATAAAAGTGTATGTATATATGTATGAGAGTAGAGATATACATATAAGGTGAACTGTAGGCCGTTCAGAAATGAAGTCATCGCTTTTGCCCCCCACTTTGCTATTATGCTGCAGAATGACTCATCACAAAATCGATAAATCTACCGCTTTAGTGAGGCGAGGTAGAGAGGGCAGGCGCTAAATGTGGTTGCATGCCACGCCCGTGTACACAAGTAAATGCAGCAAGTACAGTCTCTCATGCACGAGAAAATGCAGTAGTTGTGGAGTAGAAAGCAAAATCTCCACTACTATAAATAGAGCATGCGACGGCACTCGCTGCTCCGCTTTCCCCAGCCACGTCTGCAACACTTATCCCCAATTACAAGTGTGGCCCGTCGTAGTTCAGTGAACTCTGCGCTGGAAGCCGACCAAAGATGAAAAGAAAATGTTTTTTTTTGCTGCTGGCAACACTTAATATTCGCTGATTTTATTTTCGTACACAATTTTAGAGCTGAATCTATTTTTTTGTTGTGTTTTTTTCTTTTTGGGTATGTTTTGTCTTTAGCGGTTAGCAATAAAATACTATATAGGTTTGTTTTTTTCTTGTTCTTTACCAAACATTTACGCCCAAGTGTGTTTTCTTATGCATTCTTTCCGTTATATTTTTGATGTTTGACAAAAGCGAAGCGTGAACATTGGTTTCGACGTCCCTTTTGGGGACGCCCACCAAAGACGCTTGTTTTCTGTGCGTGTTGCGATGTTGCTTGTTGTGGATGGTGGTTTGGAGTATATTTAATACTCCTCGGCGCCCTCGCCCTCACCATCACCAGAGTCCATGCCGACCTCCTCGTAATCCTTCTCCAAAGCAGCCAAATCCTCACGAGCCTCGGAGAACTCACCCTCCTCCATACCCTCACCGACATACCAGTGGACAAAGGCACGCTTGGCGTACATCAAGTCGAACTTGTGATCCAAACGGGCCCAAGCCTCGGCAATAGCCGTGGTGTTGGACAACATGCAGACGGCACGCTGCACCTTGGCCAGATCTCCGCCGGGCACAACAGTGGGTGGCTGGTAGTTGATGCCAACTTTGAAGCCGGTGGGACACCAGTCCACGAACTGAATGGTGCGCTTGGTCTTGATGGTGGCAATCGCCGCGTTGACATCCTTGGGCACAACATCACCACGATACAACATGCAGCAGGCCATGTACTTGCCATGACGGGGATCACACTTGACCATCTGGTTGGCTGGCTCGAAGCAGGCGTTGGTGATCTCGGCAACCGAGAGCTGCTCGTGGTAGGCCTTCTCGGCAGAGATGACGGGAGCGTAGGTGACTAGGGGGAAATGGATACGAGGGTAGGGCACCAAGTTGGTCTGGAACTCAGTGAGATCCACATTCAGGGCACCATCGAAACGCAGCGAGGCGGTAATCGAGGACACAATCTGGCCGATCAGACGATTCAGATTGGTGTATGTGGGACGCTCAATGTCCAAGTTGCGACGGCAGATATCATAGATAGCCTCATTGTCGACCATGAAGGCGCAGTCTGAGTGCTCCAGCGTTGTGTGCGTGGTCAGAATCGAGTTGTATGGCTCGACAACGGCCGTGGAGACCTGTGGTGCCGGATAGATGGCGAACTCCAGCTTCGACTTCTTGCCGTAATCGACGGACAGACGCTCCATCAGCAGCGAGGTGAAGCCGGAGCCAGTGCCGCCACCGAACGAGTGGAAAATGAGGAAACCCTGCAGACCAGTGCACTGATCAGCCAACTTGCGAATGCGATCCAACACCAGATCAACGATCTCCTTGCCAATGGTGTAGTGACCACGTGCATAGTTATTGGCCGCATCTTCCTTGCCGGTGATCAACTGCTCGGGGTGGAACAGCTGACGGTATGTGCCAGTGCGCACCTCATCCACGACAGTTGGTTCCAGATCAACGAACACAGCGCGTGGTACATGCTTGCCAGCACCAGTCTCGCTGAAGAAGGTGTTGAACGAGTCATCGCCACCACCGACGGTCTTGTCAGACGGCATCTGGCCATCGGGCTGGATGCCGTGCTCCAAGCAGTACAACTCCCAGCAGGCGTTGCCAATCTGCACGCCAGCCTGGCCAACATGGATAGAGATACATTCACGCTGTAATTGAAAAAGGAAAAAAGAAAAAGTGGTGAAAGTTCAATTAATTGCTCAGAGTTGCAAAAGAAAAATCGATAAGTGACTCAAGCCGCACCCATATTTCTATGTGTGTGTGTGTGTTAATTCATTTACATGAAAAATTTCTCTATTTAGTGGTATATTTTTTTTACTGCTCGCAATTTGCGACTCGTATAAGCTCAGATTTTAGTTATATTCAAAATCAGTTAGCTTTTATTAAAATTTTCAATAAAATTGCTATATGACGTCATCACAAACACGCCATTTTGTGCATTTGTAGTTGGTTAAAAACTTAACCGCACGCTTACTATGAGTAGTTGCCCACGTCCAAAATTTATTTTATTTAACGACAAAAAAAATAGAAAATTATTCATTACTTACCATATTGAGTTTTTTTTTTTAAACTTTTTCTCACACGCGACAAAGAAAAATTACAGAAATCTGTAGGGCAACTGTTTGAGGTGAATCTAAGAGAGTTTACGTTCGACGTGCCGGTTATGAGGCTTCACAAACGTATAATGAAAATTTTCACATTGACTGCTATTTATATTCTCGGAGATCTCAGTTTTTGAATGTGTTAGTGAGTACAAGCTGCTTCGAATCAAATACCAATGTATCGATATTTACTAAAAGTAAGGCTACAAGACAAGGCGTTGCCACTTGTTTTTTTTCACATTTAATCTTCGTTACGCGCTTCTTTCAAATGTGAATTCGCTATTTAAAAAAATGTTTAACGAAATTATTTTAATATTTCCAAATTTCCTTTAGGAAAGTGGTAAATTCTCAGAAATGTATTATTCAGTGTCGGTCTTATTAATGAAATGACATACGCATATTGTCCTTAAATATTATTTATATATTTATTTTATATAAGCCTTAACAACCATGTTTAATTTACAGATGGTGTTGAATCTTGTAAGTTTTTATAATTGGGAATTTATATGTGTATATTTATTATTATAAATTGGGGAACCAATACTGCGACCTATAAGGTCTGTTGTGCCCCCTTCTGAGCCTATAGCTCCTCCATCAACCCCAGATCCTGCACGAAGTCTAGAATCTTTGTTGGGTTGATGGGTTCTACGTTTTGAGTTTTCATAACATGCATCCCTAGGATGCTGCATCTTTTCCTAGTTAAGGCGACACATTCTGCTAGGATGTGCAATGCGGATTCCACTTCGCTTCCACAATACCTGCATCCATCGCTGCTACAAATACCCAATTTAATTAGGTGATTTCTTCGTCTACAATGACTTGTCAATAGACCGGGAAGTATCCCAAGTATATGTTCATAAATAGGCATATATATTATATTAAATTGTTAATTTAGAAAGTTTAATTCTCAATTTTAAGAACATTTTGCATTTACAGCTTATCTCAGTTGTCGCTTTGAGAATACTTGCCCAAAACATTGTATCTCTTGTGGCGAAAAAATTTAAATTTAAAATTTAAAAATGTTTCAAAATATTTTCGGTCGTACTATTTGTATTACTAACGTAAGACCATTGAGGAATTGTTCAAAAATGAACACCCTCTATAAATATAACAAATGAACACCCTATATATATATATAAAACATGTACTAGAGTAAGTGTTCGAGTATGAGCGTGTGTGGCTGACCCATGCAGGCCAGCCTTGTTCATCGCGGTACCTGCCGCTGAAGTTGGATTCGCAACTACCGTTATTTGCTGGCGACGGGTTGCCGCCAGCTCGCGGCGCGACGGTCACCGCGATCTAGCTGCCTTCATCGACGGTCGCTGCGACCCAGCCGCTGCTGTGAGGCCGCGATCCAGCTGCCTTCATCAACAGGCCCTGATCCAGCTGCCTTCATCGACAGGCCCCGATCCAGCTGCATTTCACATGTACATTAGACTAAGCTTTTGTATAAATAAAGAGCCTGCTCGTCAGAGCGGGCAGTTCGGTCCTACAAGTCGACCTCGTTTAATCGTGCATTAAACAGGAATGAATAAGCGTTTTTGATAGATAATCTAATCTAATGTGATCTTTAGCCAAAATTACGTTAATTAATCCGAATAGATAAAGAGATGTGAAAATATTTCGTGTGTAAATTATCCTTCAGCATATTAAACGGGCTGTTATCGCGGCATTTGACTATAGTGAAAATAATTTTACAGACATTGAATTATTCGGGGGAACAAAATGTATGCAATCACAAAGCATGCAATATTGTATTATTATATTGGTACAACGCATTATCCACATTATTCAGTTTTAAAGACATTAGTAAAGTAAATTAACAAATACATACCAATGTTCATACATACACACACACATAATTTAAAATTAAATTTAAATCTAAAGATAGTCACATTGGAAATACATGCAACCGATCGATTGTGATTGTGGCCATTGTGAGGTCTTAAAACTATACATTTAAAAAAAAACTGATTTTGAATTTTTTTGACTTACGTGTTTTTAATTTTCTCAAATCGATTGACACATGAGGAGTGCACTTAAACATTGTCAAAACGCTTCGGCGGATATCGATATATTAGTGTATCGATATTTTTGAATCGAACGTATGTTTGTATGTATGTATATGGTCTTTTGACAATAATTAATGAGTATTGTTAAACGAAAATTTACTTTTGTTTGTGTTTTGCGTTTATTGGCCTGTAAATTATATTGGAATAATGGGAATCGAAGACATTGAAACATTCTGGGTGGATAAGCTTGCCTACAACAACGCCGAACGACAATTCTATGAGAGAATTAGCAACCGGAGCAGGCCAACAACAGAGCCCAGTGTGAGTCGATTTTCCCAAAAACTGTTTTAGAGAATGAACCGCGTTGTGTTGACATGAATATATCTTGTAACAAACATCCCTTGCAAATGCCGCTCAGACCCTTTAGTTTCAATTTATATAAAAGTTCAATAAGTATTTGAGCTACAAAATATGTATACATATTTATTTAAGTGTGTACGTACAGCACATAATTATGCACACAGCAACACTGTAATTTCATCGGTCTGGCCAACTTGGCGAACCTTTTGATAGGTGAAGTCCCTCATTTATTTTAACTTAGCTTGGGAAATTAAAACATACATTTATTGAAAATTTTTTACGAATTACGTGATCTTGACAGAGAGTCGTAGGCAAAGTTACCAAAACGAGTAAAAAACGCAAGGCGATGGCGGAAAACCAACAACAGGATAAAAACTTCTTATACGTGAGTAATAATAAAATTTACGCAGTGTATGTACAAAAAAACTCAGCAAATTTTACCATTAGCTAAATCCCTTGACCTTGGAAGCTAACTTTTTCCTGGAGACCCTGGAAGAAGTTGGTTGCGAAAAACAGCTTCAATTGGATCCACAATTGGTTAATTTGCTCGAACGCATTGTTGTTGGCATTGAAAAATATCTGAACAAGAAGCCAATGTATGTATTGCCCTACGCTGTGGCGCAACAGTTGTCTAATAAGCAGCCGAATGCAACAATTGGTGGCGGTCTTGGACTAACATTTGTGCCGCCCAACGAATTGCTGAAAATCGAGCGAACGTTCACATGTACCGGTTGTAGCCATCGCGTTGTTGGCAAAACAATTGACAAGGCTGTCGCGCATTTAGTCGAACAACATCCGAATCCTCATTCAAATGGCCACAACCAAATTGTCAATCTATTTGGCAACTTTAATGCACAGCGGCCGGCGCATACCAAGCAAGAAAACCGACGGGCCGAGGAGAAAGCACGAACCATAATGACCCAGCAGCTGCCCAAGAGTAAGGGGTAACTCCATTGTAGATGTACAAATCTAATCTAATCTAATTATTTATCCCAGAGGCCAAGGGATTGGTATTGGGAGATGTGACGAGCATGTTTAAGGATAAATTTCAAATTGCGGACAAGCTGAAAGTGATGCCGGTGTACGATGACATTGAGTTGGATTTATGTAAGCTAATAATGCCCGTCTTTACCAAGGAGCCTGTGCGAATATATAAATTCGGATCGCGTATATCGGGAATTGGCAATTGCTCATCCGATTTGGATGTCTTCGTGGATATTGGAAACAGATTTCACATCTTCGAGAATCGCGCTTCAAACGAAACACTTGCCAAGCTTAAAATGCTGCGCACCGCATTCTGTGCGAGCAACGAGTGGCGCATCATTAATGTAAATAGTTTTGTTCTTCGTATTCATTTATATTTATATAAATATATATTTGTCTCTATCTTTGTTGAAAAGGTTATTGACCAGGCGCGTGTGCCAATAATAAAGACCCGCCATCTGTCCTCTGGTATCGAGTGTGATATATGCCTAAATAGCTTGGGCTTTTGTAACACCAACTTGCTTAAGTATATATTCGAGTCGCAGCCATTGGGTAAGCCAATCAAGACCTAATCATGAAGCGTTTCTCATTATTATTTCTTTTAGCCCAGTACATGTGCATCTATGTGAAAACGTGGCTGGAGCGCTGCAAGCTGACGGAACAAATTACAAATTACAGCATGGCGCTGATGGTTATCTATTTTCTGCAGATCAAGCAACTGTTGCCACCGATTGCACAGCTGCAAAATGAGAAATCAGCGTCGCCCAAACAGCATGTGGGACGTGAGTGGCAAAGGTAATTGTACATCCCCTAAATTTGATTTTCATGCTTGTTTGCTTGTAGCTTGGATCGCGAACTTTGCCCAAAAGTCACTTGGCGACATGGGTTTGAAGCGAGTTGTGGTTACCGTGCCGCTGATCAAAGAGAATTTGCGAGAACTCTTTGAGTTTTATACCACCTTTGACTATGAGCGACAAATGGTTTGTCCCTACCTTGGTAAAAAATACACCCTCATGTCGGAAGCGCTGAAAGATATGCCCAAAAGGTAATTATTATAGAAAAACCCGTTAAAATTAGCCATGTGCTAATTTGCTGCCATTTTTTGTATTTAGGTATCTGGATTATGCTGTTCAAAATCAGACTTCGGGTTTGCAATTATCAAAACCCATGGTGGTTCAGGATCCCATACAGCTGAATCATAATGTGACCAAGGCGGTGACCAAATACGGGCTACAAACATTTGTTGTTTTCTGCACACAAACGGCGAAGCTGCTTGCCGAGTCTGCGCCAAATTGAGGCGCCATGACAAAACTTGTAGATATTTAAGGAAACTATCTTTACACAGTAAATGTGCTTACATTAAATTAATCATTTCCTCTTTTCCATAAAAATTATTATATTATAAGGAATAGAATCGAATAAAAGCGATGTTATTTTATAGCTATTTCTGCAGTGTTTTATTGACTAATTGTTGACAGATAAAACAAAATAAATAACGCGACAGACAAGCGAACAGACGAGGAAGACGCTTAAAGCTTCCAGGATTTGGGCCACACATCAAATGCCTTGCTCAGGAAATAAATTGTAAGGCATACAATCAGAATGACGACCAGAATCGTGAAACGATTGTACCAATGCTGATTACTCTCCTGCATCATGTTGTAAATGCGCATGGCAGCCGCTTCCGTCTCAGCCTCGCTGCCATTATTGTCCACGACAAAATGAGATTTTTCACATTTCTTATCCAGTGGCATTTGTGAATCGACACGATGCTGCGCCTCCGACTCGGATAGCTCATTGCGTGCCAGCAATCGTTGCATCTGCTTCTCCGAATCACTAAAGGAATACGTGAATTAGGTCTAATCAGGTATGCTCATTTATTGTACTCCGACTTACCAGGATACCGTCACAATTTTGTGTATAAAGTCCATGAGGATGCCCGTTTCAAAGAGTAATGGCAAGTCGAGCACAATCCAGGCGTGACCCGACATAAAATGCTTGAATACACGCCAAAAGATTGTGCGATGAATGACGGGATGCGTAATCTGATTCAATTTGCCACGCAACTCCTTGTCCTGGAATATTAGGCGTCCCAGCACAGCCCGATTTAGCTCCTTGCTGGGCAGCAGCACTTCGTCGCCAAAGACATCGCGTATCTTTTGCCAGCACGGCTGACCTGGTTCGACAACTGTGAATGCGTTCATGTATCGTTAATTTAATTGTGCTTAATTGCAACATCCCGTAAGATTTATTTAATATTGACTTACTCTCTCTGGCAATTTTGTCTGCATCGATGACTGGAATGCCATTACGCTCAAAGATCTTGGTGACTGTGGATTTGCCAGTTGCAATGCCACCCGTAACCGCTACAATAAACATATTCTTTGGAATGTTTTACAGCCTTTTCTTATATTTATTTATTGTCGATAGTTGTCTCAATTCTTATCACTGATATCGTTTTAGGGGTTGGTATTTTATCGATAGGCAATTTTTTCAGCACGTACTTTACAGCACTGTGTAGAACTAGTTTTGAAATTACACAACACGTTTTTTCATCAACAGTCGGCCATCTTTGATTTTTCCTACGTTTTCGTTCTCGTGCTTCGTTTCAGCAGTTGGCGAAATTTTGACGCGTTTCCATTAAAAAAAGTTATTTTTGCAGTGCAAGTTTAAGAAACAATTTCTAATTCACCAAATTTTAAACGATTTCCGTAGCATCAGAAAGTAACAGCAAGATGGTGGATAAAATTGAAATGAGTTTGGATGATATCATTAAGGCAACACGCACGCAGAGGAAACCACAGGCAGCTCGCGGCGGACCAGGCGGCGCTCGTCGTACCGGCGGCCAACAGCGATTTGCTACACGTCGTGGCGGTGCAGCTGGTGGCTCGCCACGCAAGCCGGCTCCAGCCAGCGGCGGCGGAGGTGTGATCAAAGGTCGCCGCGGAGGCAGCGGCGGCGGCGTCATACAAAAGCCTCGGCTCGCACGGGTAATTGAAACGTAACGTTTTATCATGTAGAGAGAGAGAAAGCGAGAAGCAAAAATCAGCTAAATATCCACGCGCATATGCATAAAAAAAACAAAAGACGGACAGCTCAACTTTGGGAACGCACCTTTACATTAACAACGTTGATATTACGAACGATAGCTAAATGTGCTAATCACCCTGTGCTGCATACAGAATATACGGATTCAAAATGGCCGACCAACGTATGCAGAATAAACGGTATATGTACCGTTACTCTTGTATCCATGGACAGGCATAGCTGCAAAATGGCAGCTGCTGCTGCGAATGTGCAGATAACAAATAGGAAAAAAAACTATTTGGTGGGCGCAGATTTACAAAACAACAACGTCGAAATAAATCGAACTCATAATTTGTGTGTATTAAATATGCACAAATATTTACAACATTTTACAGCAGTGCGCATTCCGTTGAGAATTTCTTGTTTTTGTTATCATTGTAATTCCCGTTTTAAAATTTCTTTTGCTCAACCAAAGTGCGGCGGCACGTAATCAATCGATCAATCAATCAATATACATTCATACATATAATATTTAGTGTTTCTGCATTTCTACGAGATGGCGTCTCCTCTGTTGGTATATAACTAGGATACAACAACTGCTGCTGCTACCACTGCTACTACTACTACTACTGATACTACTACCACTACTACACCCTCCACATATATGATCAGAAAAATATTGATTGTCCCCAACACGCGAATGTTCCGAATGTTCGAAATCGAATCGAAACCAACAAACAAATCTTCTACCTATAATACTACCCCCTCTAGGGCGATGTAAACAGCGCATGGAAGCATGATATGTACGATGGTCCAAAGCGAAAAGGCAGCAGCACTGCCAACAGTGCGGGGCCAACTCGCTTGATCGTTGGCAATTTGGACTATGGTGTCTCAAATATGGACATTAAGGAGCTATTCAATGACTTTGGCCCCATGAAGAAGGCTGCCGTGCATTATGATAGATCCGGTCGCTCATTGGGTGAGTCTTCGTCTTTACTTTTGTCGTACAAGTATTTTTAACATTTGTTCAATTTGTTGCAGGCACCGCTGACGTAATATTCGAGCGTCGATCTGATGCCCTCAAGGCCATAAAGCAATATCATGGTGTACCCTTGGATGGCCGTCCCATGACCTTACAACTTGCCGTCTCAGATGTTGCCGCATTCACCCGTCCCCTGCCTGCCGATGATATCAAGCGTCGTGTGGGAGGCGCTGTAGGAAGTGGCAATTTCAAACGTGGTGGTATGTATTAAGTGAAACCATTAATTTTCACTTGCATAAAATAATTGTATCGTTTTAATTCATAGGTGGTCAAGTTGGCGGCGGTCCGCGTCGTGGTAGTTTCCGTCGTCCGCCTGTTGGCAAAGCCGCTACCGCTGCCGCCGGTGGCCAACGGCGGGAAAGGAAAGCTGCACCCACTGCCGAGGAATTGGATGCTGAATTAGATTCGTACATCAATGATATGAAGATTTAATTAATTATAGTCTGAATTAAGGTCTAACTACAATATGGACTCACTATGATTAAGCAAACGGAACCACAACAATTTAACGAAATGAAAACGTGTACATGAACAGCTTTTAGTCATAATTTCTGTAACAACAAATTTTCCACAACAACAAGAACAATTCATTATATAAATTATATACACATTGCTGTTTGGGTTTGCGCACTAAAAAATGTTTTATTGTTAAATGTAACATTGTGGGCGCCCCCTCTAGTTAATTAGTCATCTAAAATACACATCGATGTATTTAATCATTATTAATATAATCTTACGTTTTAAAAGAAACAATGACACACGATGGTCACCATATTTGTAAAATCAGGTATAACAAATAAATATAGTAAGGTATAAAATCCGATAATCTAACTTGATAGTAGTCTGCATAATTGAAATGTCACAATTAGTTATTTATCAGATCTCTGCGCCGATTGAGCATCCTTATTTCGTATTTCTAAATAAATTTTTTACAAATGCTAAAGTGCATTTAACCAAGATTCAAAATTGGTATAATTGGGTATCATTAAGTTATTGATTAGCATTAGTTGGTTAAGAATCCTTCCTATATTGTGTGCACTACAATTACTATATATATATCTTTGTCTTTGTCGACCAGGAGCATACTTGTTACATGGTAAAGCGTGCAGTGCAATTAATTAAATACACAATAATACCTAAACTGGCTGAAAAAAATATAAAAACGTCTTTCGCATGTATCGCCGCAATGAAAAGCAAAAGTTCAACTCGACACACATAAACAACACAGATTAGCACAAATTATTTTTCTAGTCCAGTGACGAAATTTGACATTATTAACATAATTAAAAACTTGTTTTTCAGTTTCGATTTTTTCATCTAAAATAAGCGTGTCATTATTTTGAACTGTAGAAAAACAAACACATTTTTAAATGTTAAGTTTATTTTTTATTTTTTTGCAATAATACATATGTAATTAGAAAATGTAGGAAAAATTGTACAGACCATTTTAATTGGACACTTAAGTACAAATGCAAAGTTGGGCATCTTTCATGATTGTATGGTTTGTAAGTTTGTTGAGGGTATTTTTTCCTCCAGTTAGGGCGGAATCGCAAGTCACATAAAGTTTAAACAATTGCGTTAGACGTTTTTAAATATTAAAACAAAAAAAGAAACACGTAATGCAGAGAGCGGGCGATAGTTATATAAAGTAATGAAATATTTTAACATTTTGCATCGTAGGCAATTTGGAATATGAATATGGTCGTATATGCTATATATATATATTAAGCGATTTATATTTATAAATGTTAAATGGGCTTGAGGATGTCTTGGTGTGAGTGTGTTTGTGTGTGTATACGTATTTTTATGAGTGTGTGTCATTAAATGCTTGGCAGCCCCACAGCTAATCCATCTTCATCGTCCCCTGCCTGTGCCTCTGCCTCATCCTCTCCGGTTCTACCAGAAGCCGCCGGATGAGTAACCGCCGGGTGGAACTCGGCCACGTGACTCATTCGTCGTCACCTTGTTGCCACCACCATTAGTCTCTTTGGACTGGCCGATGGGTGCTAGTGGTGATGCCTTTTGTTCGTCCTTCTGGATAGCCACCTCCTCACGAATCTTCTCGACAACCTTGTTGGCATCCGTCGACCCCATGCACGCATTCATATTGGAAGAGTTTTGCTGATTGTATTTGGGACGCGGTGCATTCACCGATACTTCTGGTTCCGAAAAGATGTTGGTGTGTCCCCCACCAGGTGGTTGCAGGACGCGGCTGGATGGACGGGTGGTGGCGTTCAAGCCAATTTTCAGTTCGGTGGATGTCATTATATTTAATTCTTAGCAGAGCTGCAATAAATGGAATAGAGTAAACAATTTAATTAATTTCACATTCATAACATACATATATATGATATAGATAAGTACCTTAACTTTCAAATTAAAAAAAAATATATTTAAAATCATTTCTGTGGATACATTAATAATGTTTTTAGGTGTCTGTAATTAATTCTTTTTTTAAAATGAAAAAAAAGGTTATCTACAGTTGTAGTAAATTAAAAACATTAATTCAATAAACTCAACATGCTTGTCTACAAATAAATAATAACTACAAAAAAAATTAAGCTTTACACTTTCTAAACATAGTGGAAACTTTACAGTGTATTCATGTATGAATGTGTATGTGTGTGTATGGAGTGTGTACAGAGAGAACGAAAACAGTCACGCCACTTACAAAAGCGGCCAACAATCAAATAACGACGACGTTGGGTGGGGGGAGGGGGTCCATCAACTAAACCATAGGGAGAAAATGGCAGAATAGAGAACCGCGTTCAACACAAAAAGATTCAGAGACAACAGCAGTATGAAACATCCCCTGCACCTTCTTCCCTTTACACACACACACACACACACAGACACAAACCTATGACAAGCCGGCTGTTCACTTTTCTACTAAAATACATGCATACAAAGAATTACACAAAAAATAAATGTATGTCTATTTTTGAGCGCCGAGTTCTTTTGCACTTTCCCGTTAACTTGTCCGCCGCTCACTTTCTCATTTCAAGCGTTTTTTTTTTTGCATTCGTTTTTGATGTCAAGTCGTTGCACATTATGCACAAAAAATGGCTGAATAGAATTTTTTTTTTGGCAAGTGCGTTGATGAAGTGAGAATGAGGTCAGAGTGGAGGGAAGGGCAGGCGAATAGGCGATGACATCTGCAAGAGAAGTGTTGTAAAACGCGGAGAATGATGCGTCATGCTTTGTGGGAGGCAGGCGGCAACCTTCGGTGAATTTCCCCACGGGATGCACAACACATACACACACAAGCACAATTATGTTGAGGTATGTGTGCGTCGGGGGGTAAAACAAAGCAAAGTGAATGACCGAATAACGCAGAAAGTCAAAGATCCGTAAATATAAGACTGGCGCTGTGGTCTTCTATTTATTTTTTGTTTTTGAAGCGCTATCACAATTGTTTAATGGAGCACTTGAGCACCTAAATAAATAAATATGTATGAGTCAACAAAAAGACACTACTACACATACAAATTATTATTACCAGGCTGGCTGTACCGTGTGCAAGTATTTTCTATATTATGAGTAATAAGCAACCTGAATAGAACTTGAAATCGTCGATATGCCGGTTTTCCCTCTCTCTTCTGTTATTGTTTCGAGACTGTTTATTGCCTAATGACAAGACAAATATGGAACATACATTAAAAACAGACATCGAAGGCCATGGGTCTTCGATACACACGTATAAATATATATATATATATAATATAACATAACCAAATCTAGTTTAACCAGAGTGGGGAGCAGACTATATTTATTTATCATAATGAGAGTAAATCCAATCAACATTTGCAAACGTAAAACTGACCCAAAGCACATATACACACATGTACATGCATGTGTATGCGTGTGTGTAGTGAGTGCGGTTTAAACTGCTTGTTGCTAGTTTTTTTTAACCAGCGCATGCGATTAATAAGTGCGAGCGAGGCATGCAGTCGCTAGACTAAAAAGCAAGCAAAAATGCAAACATGGCCACTAAAGCAACGCCTTGGGAGCCCAGGGCGCGGTTAACAGTAATCAGGGGAGAATGAAATTGAGAGGGGTGTGAAGATGTGCTACGTTATTTATATGCTTCCCTTGTACATATACGCATGCATATGCATGCATTAACACATGAACACTTAAGCTGTATGGCAGCTCTGCCAAATAACATTTAATAGCAGCTGCACTTCACAAATACCTATACACACACACACAAATGTGGCTGGCCCTGTGAAGCCCTTCATCATCATCATCAGCAAAATCATCATTAAGCAGATACACAGTTTGCTTCGCTTCGAAAATTCCATGACACAAGTGAAAAGATGATAATTATCGATTTTTGGGGCACATGCAACAAGTTAATGTTGACCTTTGCTTTCAACAATTAACACAAATAAGTTATTAACATACCTTATGTTTTCACTGAGCAATATTTGCTTTCTCGCTGGATAAATAGAATGTTAATCGTAATGCGAAAAAAGACGCCACCTTCGTCAATGAACGGTTTATTTAAAATGGTCAATTGCAGTGTGGCTGTAATCGGTAAGCATGAAAATCTGCAAAATTTGTAATAACTTAACCGGTAACCGTTTGCTGTTAACCGATTTGGCAATCGATAACAATAAAGGTATTCCAGCATCAAAATAACGTACGTTGAGCTGCAAATAAAAAAAAAGCTAGACAAATACGCATTTTATATATTAATTGTTGACCTATAATGTATTCTTCAATTCCACTCCACAGAAATTGAATATATAGTGTTTATAACAGCCATCAATATTCATAATTATAGTCTGAACTCTTAATTATGCAAAAATATAGGCATTATAAATAAGAATATCTCATTTACAAGCAATAAAAATAAAATAAAAAAATGATGTGATGGTCACTCTACTGTGGTGCTGTATCTTATCGATAATTTAAGTCAATTTAATTACGGCAATACGTTAAAGCTAATGCTGCTAATATTAAATTATCAACAAATTTTACTGAATACTATTTTTTTAATCAAATATAACCCCCATATTTTTGAAAAACGACAACTGGACTGTTTCCACTGTTATGATTCCCACATAGCCGTTGACAAACAAATTAGTAAAACGATCTGAGTGTAAAATTAGAAATGAAAAGCCTTTCAAAACACAATTTCTTAAATTTAAATTGTTTCATTTATTATAGAAAACGGATTTTTATTTTTTTTCCTCAAGTCATTTAAAGTTATGGAGTAACTTAAATCCTTGACGGGTAGAGCATCTGAAATGAAAAAAATAAGAGAAACAATTAAAATATAATAATAAATATAAAGATTAAAAAACTTACGATGCGAATGCGGTGTCCCATTGCATGACCGGGCAAATTCCTGTTGAAGCGTGCACGGACGGAGCCGGTGTTACCATGGATGCGGGTCACCTTGCCCCAAACGGCACGGACGCGAGTCTTGCGCTCGGGATGCTGTGGCACGCACTTCTTCGTCTGCGCCTTGTAGACATAAACGCAACGCTTGCCAACGTAGAATTCGCCGTGCTCCCTGCGACGAGCGCCTTCAATCTGCAAATCCGATAATATTAATAACAAATATATAAAAAAAAAATGTCTGACTGACTCACCTTGAGGATGGCATGGTTCTCATGCTGGTTCCTCAAGCCGCGCTTGTAACCGGTGAAGACGGCCTTGGCGAACAGACGACCATGTCGCTTGTATTTCTTGGCAGCCACTTTTGTCTCGGCAGCGGCGGTAGTTTTCTCTGCCTTGGCGGCTTTCGGCGCTTTGGCGGCCTTTGGCGCTTTGGGCGCCTTGGTAACCTTGGACGTAGCGGGCTTAGCTTGTGTGTCAGCCATAGTTCACTGTAAGAATGTGTAACATTTGACATTAAAGAAACTTAGTTTAGATTCACAATAAGTTGGTCTTGTCATTTGTTTTGTTATTTTCCTAGCCATAAACATCGGACTGCTTGCACTATATACGAACACATCAACTATTTGCTGATATGCTCTATATTTTGATCTATGCATTTGCACACTTATTTGTACTTATTATCGTTATTTTCTCGTATATTTTTATAATTTTCAGTGCATAGCATAAAGTACGCGTACCTACCGGAAATCTGTAGATTGGCGAAAGAGCGAGAGGATGACATTTCTGTCAGACAGAGCTGCAATCCAGCTGTTTTTTGACATAAATATATATATCGATAGTAATGTGCGCAGGGTTGCTGTGCAACATACACATTAATTGTATCGCATAGAGAAAGAACTCAAAAAGAAAAGAAAAAAAGAGGAAAAACAAAACTAAATATTACAATAACAATGCTTCTCTGAAGAGGCGATTTACGAAATTTACAAAATTTTAAGTACATGTACATTGTTTGCTTGCTCAACGGCAACGTAACAGCAACAGTAACTGGTTGACTTGCCGACGACATTCAGTTGCATAAAAGCAGTTTGAAGATTCCTTGAGGTCAATAGCAACAACAACAACAACGGCTGCTGCTGCACTTACAGCAGTTTTGCGATTTTTGTCAACAAATGGGTTTTCTGCTGCAACTTTGGAAATGGGAAAAGCGATTGCAATTGCATAAATGTGATATAATACTGACGCGTAGCATCAAAAAGCAGGCTGTCAATCCAACCAAGTAAGATCTGCGCCAACCACCAATCGTGATCATCTGGGTCAGCCAGGGGCCATCATGTTGGTGGACAATAACATTGATTGCATAATCGTTCACTTTGTTTTTATACACAAATTGTAGGCTTGCCGAAGTTGGTCGTATGCTGGAGGCAAAGGAGGGCAAATACGATACGGGCCAGCTGTTTTTGCATCGCATCTTTGGCTATCGTGGTGTCATACTCTTCCCATGGACGGCACGTGTCTACGATCGGGATCTGCATAGTAATCGCAAGCAGCCGGCGGCAATAACAACAACACCTGCAACTTCGACGGAATGCAACACAGAGGCTACAACAACAACAACGCTCAGAGCGCAGACGGGCGACAGCAGCAACGGAACAACAGAAACTGCCCACCATGATGAAGCTCAAACATCATCGTGGCAGACTGGTGCAGGTGCCATCGATGCGCAGAGTAGAACAGCAACAATGGGCACCGTTAATCCGATCGCAGATCGGAGCACGACCAGTGCCGTCGATTCCAAAGAGGTTAAGGGCAAAACCCAAACGTTTTACCAAGTGCTAATCGATACCAGGGATTGTCCATATATCGTGAGTAATTCCAATTGTGCCTCCTCATATTTACTAAGCAAAGTATATTTTTAAGCGCGCCCAAACCGAGGCTGTGACCTTTTTGGGCAATCAGGACTCGAATCGCAGTCTGTATGCGATTCCCGGATTGGATTATGTGGCGCACGACGACATAATGCCATATTGCTCAACCGATAAGCATCCTTTGCAGCACGAACTGTTTGACAAGTTTCTAACATATGCTTCGGATGCGGAGCCGCCATTTGTGGGCCAGGATACGCTTAAGGCGTGGCAGGAGAAGAATCATCCCTGGCTAGACATGAGCGATGTGCACAAGGAGACAACCGAAAATGTTCGCGTCACCGTTATACCCTTCTATATGGGCTGCCGAGAGACGCCCGCATCCTCCGTCTACTGGGTGAGAATCACAATCATTCAACGAAATCCAATCTCAATAGAAAGTTGTTTTTTTTTCCTTATTGATAATGCAGTGGCGTTATTGCATACGGCTGGAGAATCTCGGCGAGCTGAGCGTACAGCTGCGTGAGAGACATTGGCGCATCTTTTCTCTGTCCGGCACACTGGAGACGGTGCGTGGACGCGGCGTCGTTGGCCAGGAACCGATCCTCAGTCCGCGCCTGCCAGCCTTTCAATACAGTAGCCATGTCAGTCTGCAGGCGCCCAGCGGTCATATGTGGGGCACATTTCGGTTGGAGCGCGAGGATGGTTATTCGTTTGATTGCAAGATTCCGCCCTTTTCGTTGGAATCGAAGCCGGACGATGCGAGCACTCCATCGACTGCTGGGACACCCACAAGCGAGGAGAGTGATTAAGAATTTGTACTAGACTACAGTGGTTATTTAAAACTAGTTAAAACGGAAATTATTAGAAATCAAATTATTATTGACCGACTCCACTCAGGAAGTAGACGTTGTGTTTTGTTTTTGGACACTTTATCTATATATAATTAATATATATATATCTATGTAGTAATATTTAACGATCAACTCCTGCATTCTAAGCCAGCCTCACATCCTTGGCCTCCAACTGCAAACGAAAGTCAAACGGACGTCGATTGTCGTGCATCTCGAAGAGCGTCTGCAGTGCATCGATGGCGGCTATTTCGGTGGCCATCTGAAGATCCTCACCAAATCCTTTGCCCAGCAACTGGCGGTTGGCATAGATGCCGACATGGTATGCTGCCAGCACTGTATTTTTACCACAATCGCCTAACAGACGAGGCTCCGGCTCACCCAATTTCCTCTGCGTGCAGATCTCGCCGAGCAACTGCAACGGTTGCTCAGGTGTCCAAATCTCCAGCAGATCTTTCTGATTGAGCTGTGTGCATATGAAATCGCGCACAAACAGAAAAGCGCGCTCGACGCCACTTGAATCCGCTAGCGCACCAATGACAGCGTGCAGCGTTTGGGCGAGCGACTCGCTGCTGGGTGGATACTCTGTGGAAAATATCAGCTCCTTGGCACCAAGATGCGTGCAAACGTGCGCCAGTGTTTCAGTGCTGAGTAGATACGAGGCAATTGCCCGTTGACCAACTGGCGGCACTTTGGGCAAAGCATTCTGCAAATAAGCTTCGATGTAGGCCTTGGCAATATATGCACCCTTCGTGGCCAGTTGACTGTTGTCGCCCGTTTGCAGATCCACCTCGGCAATGCCCAGTTTTCGCTGTCTCTCCTGCTCCTGATGTGCATAGGTGCGCTGTGTAAATGCCGTTTGTAGCAGCGGCAACTGGAATTCCTCGTTCAAACGCTTGCCAAATGCAAACAACTCGGAACGATAGTTCCACTCAACAAATCCCGAACGTGGCTCAGGTTTCTGAGCTCCTTGCTTTTTAGCACGGTGTGCAAGTTCACGTAACGTTGGTGAAACCCAGCGCTTGAAGTGTCGCCGTGCTTGAACTGCAAATAAGATAAGTTAATGTATGAACTGCACTAATCAAGGAGTGCAAACCTGTGCTGGCATTGTTTATGGGCCTGGCAACCGCTATTACACCAGCCACACTGCGCAAAAGGGACATTTTTAATGCGATTTAAAATTGCTGAAGTAGAATGTATGCAGGCGCATATGAGGAGCAGTGTTGTCAACCCATGAATATTTATGAATATAAAATAATCGATAGTTTAACGATAAGTAGAAGGACTAGCGCTGCTATGGCTGTCACTAATAAATATTGTATACCACTTAGAAAAATATCCAAATGTCGTCTATAAACTTAAATATTCAAATTTAAACAAATTTATTACTCAATCGGAATGCATGCGGGTGTATATAAGCAGCATGGCTGTTAATACATTAAACGATAAGTACACCTGCGCTGCTGTATCTATAATTGGGAAATATTTATAAACTATCGATAAGTTTATAGATATTGGGATTTTGCAACTCAATGTCTGAAGAATCTTAAACGCGTACTGGTCACCCTAACGACGCCATGTCGCTGTTTGCATGAAAATTTTATCGCAAAGTGACTGAATCCAAACCAATTTACTTAAATATATACTTATAACATATATATAGAACTGAGTGAAGAGTAAATTAGCGTACATAAGCTGAGAAGATGGCGCTGCAGACATACGGTGATAAGCCTGTGGCCTTTCAACTGGAGGAGGGCGGCGAATATTATTATGTAGGCTCCGAAGTGGGCAATTATATGCGACACTTCCGTGGCATCCTCTACAAAAAGTATCCAGGCATGACACGCATTGTCCTCTCCAATGAAGAACGAAAGCGTCTAGCCGACTCTGGCCTCAGCTCACACATACTGGCGAGTTCGGTTTCGCTGCTCCGCGCCGTTGAAGTCGATGACATTATGGCCGGCAATGATGAGAAGTGAGATTCGACTCCACAAAAATATTCTTCTATCTGTACTAATTTGATAACTCTTGCAATTTGTAGATATCGCGCTGTGTCGGTAAACACCTCGGATACACCGGCGCCACGTGAGAGCAAATCGAAGAAGCAGCCGCAATACGTACCAACAATGCCAAATTCGAGTCACCTTGATGCAGTGCCTCAGGCGACGCCCATTAATCGAAATCGTGTGCACACGAAGAAGGTGCGAACATTCCCAATGTGCTTTGACGACACCGATCCCACAGCGAGTCTGGAGAATGCAGCGCAAAAGGAATGCCTGGTGCCCATACGCCTGGACATGGAGCTGGAGGGGCAAAAGTTGCGCGACACTTTCACATGGAACAAGAACGAGAGCATGATAACACCCGAACAATTTGCGGAAGTACTCTGCGATGATCTCGACCTGAATCCTCTGCCATTTGTGCCAGCAATTGCACAGGCGATACGCCAGCAAATCGAAGCGTTCCCCAACGATCCGCCCATACTCGAGGAGAGCTGCGATCAGCGCGTTATTGTCAAACTGAACATACACGTGGGCAACACATCCCTTGTCGACCAGGTCGAATGGGACATGTCCGAGAAGAACAACAATCCCGAAGAGTTTGCCATCAAGCTGTGCGCCGAATTGGGTCTGGGTGGTGAATTTGTCACAGCGATTGCGTACAGCATACGTGGACAATTGTCGTGGCATTGTCGCACCTATGCCTTCAGCGAGGCACCATTGTCCACGATTGATGTGCCGTTTCGCAATCCTAGCGATGCGGACGCCTGGGCACCATTCCTAGAGACGCTAACCGATGCCGAAATGGAGAAGAAAATCCGCGATCAGGACCGAAATACAAGACGCATGCGACGCTTGGCAAATACAACAACTGGTTGGTAATCGAATCGAGTCGATTCACATCGGATCGGATCGTTCCTGTAATCCCCGCTTGGAGCTGGAAAATATGTTATGCTAGTCAAGAAATGAACGCTAGCACGGCGAGTTTTTCAGCTCTATTTAATAGTGATTATAAAAAAAATCAGTTATTATAAAATGAATTATTCAACATGCATTTAGTTAGTGTGTACACTTAAAAGTAAATTTCGATACATTTATAATCACTATTAAGATATAATTGTCTGTTGCATTCGTCTGATTCCAGTTTCGATCGGCAATACAAATATATAATAAATACATGTCTGTGTCTATTTTAAAGCCAATTTTTGTGTGTGTTGAACTCTTCCTTATAATTGTGGTATACAACTAACTTTCTACTGAGTCTGGTTTGTCCTGGTCCTGATCCCCATCATAGAACTCATTCTTTCCGTCGACAAGTTTATCTTCGTCTGTCTGGGACATGCGCACATCGGGATCCGCATCATCCCTCATGCGCAGCTCCTCGAGATCAACATCGGGCGGTGTTTGCACCATTTGCACACTTGGCGAATGCTGGCACATCTTCAGATTCTCGTACACATGCTTCACAATCAGCTCCAGATACTGCTTGGAGTTGGCATTGTCCTGTCGCGAATTCACCTCCGGATGCAGTGTGAAATCGGGCGCAAAGAAATCATAATATTCCGTTGCGGGCAAATCATTGTCTATGTCCTGATCCAGCAGAAGCGATGTTTCGTGTGTCCAGCAGCGAGCCACATTACGCAAAGTGTAGCCACCGCCACCCACCACCAAGGTGGGCACATTCAGCTGCCTCACGAACTTGACACACTCACCATGCCCGCGAGTACTCAGCGAGAAGCAACCGAGACGATCTCCAGCCAAGGAATCAGCGCCACATTGCAAAACAATTGCCGTGGGTCGATAGAAGTCCATAATCGCTGAAATTATCGGTTTGAAGACTTGAAAATAGCTCTGATCATCGATGCCCTCCTTGAGCGGCACATTGACGCTATAATAACGTCCCGATTCAGCACCAATCTCATACATATCCCCGGTGCCCGGAAAGAAATAGTTGCCATATTTATGAAACGAGGCCGTCATCACACGATCCGTTAGATAAAAGGCCTCCTGGACGCCATCGCCATGATGCACATCGATGTCAATGTAGAGAACGCGCGGATGATATTTCAGCAGCTCCAAAATGCCAATGACAATGTCGTTCACATAACAAAAACCCGATGCCTCAAATTTCTTGGCATGATGCAGGCCACCCGACCAATTGATGCAGATGTCGCTGTGATTGTGATTCAATTTCTGGGCACCCTCCAGCGAAGCGCCCGTGTACTTGGCACAGAAGTCAAAGAGTCCGTCGAAGACGGGACAATCCTCGCCAACGCTAAAGTGCGCCAAATACTTGGTATAAGCAACAGCTGAAAGGATGAACAAGATTTCCAATTGAGATTTGCTTTGTTGAAATTAAAGTTGCATTACTCACAATTGCATTGGATATTTTGTGGAGTGACCTGCTGCAGATATGCGATATATTCATCGCTATGGAAGCGCAGCATGTCCTGCGCACTTGCTCTATAATTAGGAGATTAATAATAATAATTTATTGTAATTATATATTTTAGCTTACTTATATGGCCTATAAATTTTCATCTTCTTGTGGAGGCCATAATTCATCACCAGACTGTGGGTGACGGCCAGGCGCTGTGGCTTCATAGGATGCCCGGCGCCGTAATGGAAATTGCCAACATCGGCATTGTAGAAATAGGAGACGCGTCTATCAGTCATCCTTACGATATATCATCGGCTATAAGCTGATCGTTGTCCAATACCACTCCAATACGGGCAGTATATATGTTTTTGCATATAGCACAATCAGCAGCACAGCCACAATAAACAAAAGACGCCGCGTTGTTGTCAGCTCGTTCAAGCCCAATAACATGCCGTTGCCTCTAAAAACTTTACTAACTTTTCTGTTTTTACTTAGCTATTAGGTTGTAAGTGTCTCTCTAAATTTGACTTTAATTATTACTTTTTTAACCAAACAGCATTAAAACAATTATCTAATGCCGTCGTGCACTTTTGGATTTGCAGCAGCATTGTTAGAGTGAAAACAGTAGTGATTTTGCTCTAAAGCATCTGCTCTTGACTTCCAATGTTTGTTTAAATATTGTTTATTTATTTGAATATTGCACTTTATGACGCGTGTTTTTTTGCATTCGCTTTTGCTGCTCTTTCGGCTGTTAACATGACACTACTAAAATGTTATCAACAGCAAGCACAAATGTTGTCTAATTGCCGGTTTTTTGTTTTTTTGATTTCGCAAATATATAATAATACATTTTGTTAAATATATATATGCATAACATTAAACTGTTGCTATACCGGGAATTTAATAAGATAATGAATAGGTATTCAAGTAAATTAATACAAAATAAAAATTTAACAGCACTGAGGCACCAGAGAATCACAACAGCAATCGAAGAGTGGCAACTGTTACCAAGTCCATTACAGTTTTCGAAGAGTTTAAATGCATATCGGTATCAATGTTGATATCTTGATTTAACATTATCGATAGCATGTTTAATCTTTGCTATCATAGAAAATATTTCATTCGAACTTACATATTGTAGAAATTGTTGCCGGGTTCAAAATTTTGTATTAACACATGTAAATTGATTTTTATCTGAGCAACTAAAGTAACAAAGTCTGCAAGGATGTTTTAGAAACTATACTGATAATTATATGTTCAGAAATGCATACTAATTTTACAATAAATGCATGCCAATTAAATTATTTATTATTTAAAAACTTTACTGTTAAGCAGAACAGCTGTTTCTTGCGCTTCACTGTGAATGCCGCTCATTCTTATCATGCTGATTGATAAGCGCTGATGCGTCGCGTCGGATGTGCGTGTGCAGTAATCAACAATAAATGTCATGGTATAAAGGAATACAAAAAAAAGAAAAGAAACTGTGTCAAACGGTTGCCAAGGAAGCGCGGAAAAGGCAGAGAGCTTTCCAGCAGTGATCAATAGCAAATTCAATTTGCCAAATTACGAAACAGCAAATTGATTTTACCACAGCCGTGCCGTGTCCAAAATACATAAATATTGACCGTGTGTTTGTGTCCTAATGGGCAATAATTGAAAAATAAAAAGTCTCGCAACCGTTGTTCCCCCCGTTTGTTCATCATCCCAAAATGTTAACCCTGTATTACGTGAGCGCCACTTTGGTGCAATCCTGGCGCATTCAAAGGGCCTGCAAAAAAATTGCCGAGCAATTGGCTCAATCATCGAGCGTTGCATTCTATGCGCTCCAAACTGGCCATGACGATGGCTTCGGTGAGACTTCTGCAACCGAATTATATTTTAGAAAAGCCGCAAACTAATTGTTCCGTCTCTTATTGTGTGTCAGATGCGACAATTGCCAGTTCAGAGCTGTGTGCTAATCGCAATGCGGCCAAGGTTACGGATATTTTGTGGCTGCATGGCAATCAACACGGTTGCTGCCTGCGTCCTTTACAAACGGTGCGCATAACGCCATGGATCAGTTTTCCAGCAGCGCCCAGTTGGCTGCCATTTGACTATGCCGCCGATGTCTTGACGCCCACAGTGACACCAACGGACATTGAACCGCAGCCGCGTATAACTCTATCGGCGGACAGGACGCAACATTTGCAATTGTTGCTCGAGGCTCAGGTGGAACGGGATGTGGCCGCGCAGCAGTGTGTTCCGGTTCGGGTAAGATTTGTGATTTTTTATTATAGCTATGCTAAATATTATTATTTTTTTTACATAAATCAAATATCAAATATATTTTAATTGATTAAAATCCTTAGGTACGATTTCAAAATTTGGGATAGTTTCAATACGTGAAAAAATAACTGATTGCATTTTTTCATACATATACTAAATTTAGAAGTGTTGTGAATTTATACACACATATATGCAAATCGATTTGTATTTCTTAAATTTATTTCAAATTTTGATAGATTAAGAATTTACAATTCATGTATCTCTCAAAGTAATTTACTGCTCTAAATTATTATTCCACTAAATCTCTTGAATATTTTTATTAGAATACCTCAAAGAATATTATTTATTTCGGCAAATTTTTTTAATTTATGTTATTTTTCTTCTTACTAATTTGTTTACCAGCTGGAAAATTACGGTAAGCTAATCGCTTGGAAAATAGACTCCCACCTGGCGGTGCTCATTGAGACGGACGTTGAGCACTTCACACAACTATTGATAATGACATTTTTACAAAACAATTTATACATAAACGATCAGTTGCCACTTTTGAGGATTGAGTGTAAGCCCAGTAGCTGATTTCTATTTCAAACATTATAGTCGCACAGTAATCTTAAATATTTGCCTCTGCAGCTGTGCATTGCGAGGGACAACCGCAGCCCTTCGAGCTGCTGGCCAATCATCTGAAGCGTCAATCGCGCAACTCAGCTGAAATTAGTCCAGAGGGCTGGCAGAAGCATTTGGAGGATTTGCGTGGTCTCTGCGTCTTAGCTCACCAGGCAACCGAATTCGAGCAGCAAAAGAATCGCACCGAACTCAAGGCTAGTGCTCCCAAACAGGAGCCGATAGTCCAGTCGCCTGCAGCAGTACAGAGCAGTGTGAAGGCCGTGGCTGTTGTGGAACCCACCACCAAAAAAACCACTCCCACCAAGCCCACAAAGCTAAAGCAGCCGCCGCCAGCTGAAAATCTATTGAGCAAATCGCATGAACCTGAAAAAGCCCTAACCACCATGCCAGCAGCAGAATCCAGCCGGGAATCGAAATCCGCACAAGCCTCGAAAACATCAACGCCCAGCAAGAGTTTTGTGGCTGTTAAACCGAATTCGCCACCACCGGAACCCGTCGCTTCAACATCCCGAAAGCGTCCCGTTTTACAGCGGAATAAGAATAGTTTGGGTGAATGTAAACCGCTTAATGTGCTCGTCTATTCGGAAAGCGCAAGTGCTCGGGATTCGGCAATGGCAGCACTTCGTCAGCTCCTCGAGCCCGATGTGTACACCATTTATCCACTGACACCGCAGCAGGCGGGGCAGAAGCATTGGATGGAGCAGACGGCTCTGCTCGTTGTTTGTGGATCGGTGCCACCAAGCATTGGCCAGATACTTGTCGATTATTTTCTGCATGGCGGCAAGGTCTTGAGTCTCTGCTCGGATATCTTGCACTTCATATTGCCCAATTATCGCACGGCAGAGGTGAATGAATGAAATAACGGTCAAATCAACAATATAAACCATTTCCGTTAATGATTTCAGGTTCGAGAGCACGAATTGGTCCAGTTTTCCTATGACAAATGGCAGCGGGTGAAGATGATGCATCACATTTTCTGCTACCAGCCTTCTCCCGTTAAGAAGAACTTCTCCACGGATAGCGAGGAGTCGTCCGTTCCGTCGCATTCGCGTACACCGTAAGTTATCTGCCGTGTATGTCTGTGATATCAACAAAATTAACCACAACACATTCTAAACATGAGAATACCACACTCAAAGTTCAAATTTAGTTTGAAATGAATTATACAAAATATCTATAAAGCATATTATGTTATGGACTAGAAAATAATTTTGAGTGGATTTATCTCGAAATGTAATTATAGGCAATCGCCTGAGAGTATGCCAGGTTTTAAAGCTTATTAACTTGATTCCCTTATAACTATGCATGTTGAATCGCTTTTGTATATTGAATATTTTTCGAAATAGCTGTAATTACATCAATCTTAATGTTGTGTTTGAAAAATACTTTAGCCAACATAATTAACAACAATTTCTTACTAATTCCAATCTCTTTTGTGTTTCTCAAACCTTTCATGCTCAAATTGGCGCTATTTCTGTACATTTTTGCTTCCATAATTTGAAATCATATATTTGTCTTCTGTGTGTCGATTGATTTTCAAATTCGATTTTCAAAATTAATTTGTTATATTTATTATCGGTATATTGCACTCCCCTAAAATGGAATATTCAACCACTGAAATTTAATATATCCTAATCCTATTCAATTGTGAGTATGATTTCATTTCATTTCCTGTGTCGTGCTACTATATTTTTCAATTCTATTCCACTTTTTTGAGATTTTGAGTTCTTTCTTAATTTTCCTATTGTGTGCTTATCTTAACTTATCTCTCCTTTCTGCTCTCTGTGTGTGTGTGTGTATGTGCTATGTGTGTGCCCTATAATATTATCCTACCTTTATCATTAACATAAACTAAAACGATAATACTCGCAACAACATAACCAAAATATAAACCAAAAAAACATAAAAATCAAAATCAAAATGCGAAATGAACGCCGCTTAGAGCTCTAGTATGTCCAAGGTCCATGGATTTGAAGGATCTCGCCGGGCAGACACACAAACTGGATGTTAAAGTTTTGGGCACTGAGGAGACGTGGAACACGCCAAGTCTAATGCTGGCCAACAGTTTGCAAAGTGGCGGCAAGGCCGTCTTCTCGCAGGTAACATTGAAATCCATATCTCTAGGAACAGAAGTATTCATAATTCCCAATTTTTATTGCAGGTTCACCTGGAGACAAGTCCCAGTGAGTTTGAGTTTGATGAGGATAAATTTGCGATTCTAAAGCAAAGCGAAACCACACGCATCGAGATCTTTACGGATCTCTTGCGTAAGTATCTGGATGTGCAGGTACGAAGCAGTGGCGCAGGTGCTTCCGCCGTGCCCGGTGTGGTTTTTAAGCAGGCTTATTTCCTGGGTCGCCATGAGGTGAGTAATATATCTCCTGTTCTTTGACTGACTATGTTAATCAGTTATAAAAATTTAATTCGCAGTCGAAATTTGAGTTGTTGGAGAAGCTGCGTCCACGTTGCAGCGGCCCTGACGATGTCATAGTGACGCCCAAGCTAACCATTAAGTTCTGTGGCAAAGATGATAAGGCGCCCGTTGCGAACACAAATGTGCTGCCCATTATAATACATTCCTGTCCAGATGATTTCTCCACGGTTGACTACTTTGATGTGAGTGCTGCTCGCATTGTCATTTCAAATAAACGACTTGACTCTTCCCACGGCTATTGTAGAACTTAAAAACCGAGCATATTGGACGCCTGGTCATCTATGTGCCCATCGTAAGCAGTTCCATGCATGTCATCCAGGATTTAGAGCTGATGCACGGTCTTGCTGTGCTGCCTGTCCAACAAACAGCGGGCGTGGGCCGCAGCAATAATCAGGTAAATATATTAACTACCTACCAAATAAACATTATATCTTAAAAATTATTGTTTTATTTGTTTATTTAGTGGCTGAGTCCGTTGGGCTGCGCAATGTTCTCCACACAGCTGCACATTCCCATGGACACCCCGTTGGGCTCACGTCTGCCCTTGATCCAGCATATAATTGGAGCTGCAATTGTGAACACTCTGCGAGGACATAAGCTGTACAGGGTAAGTGATTTTGTTGTATACATTTGAATGAACTTTGAATTGCACTTGGAGACCCAAATAAGAATTGCCCCAAATTGCTGAACATCTATTGGGCTTTAATAAAACATTTAATTGTTCTTTGCTTAACATAATCTGAACATTATATGCGCCTGCTAAAAACTATGATTTTTCAAAGTCGGAAAAATCGTTCGGCATTGACCTGTATTTGTTTACCCTATGCTATTTTAAAGCCTTTAATTTTAATTGGTTATTTCGCACACTCTTTGCATATTGATATTAATTGCAAAAGTTGAGTTTTTCATTGTTTCAATTCGGTTATAAATGCAATGCCCATTTTTTTTTTGTACATATGTGTAAATAATGTGACATATTAGCCTTTTTTTTGATAGCCTTGTCAGCACTCTTTTTTATTCACATTTTCAACAAAAAAAAGAAGAGTATTTTACGGCTTATATATGAAAATGTTTCTCACATCTCGTCGACTTTTGTATATTGTGTTAAAGTCCACACAACTCGAAATAATGGAATTATCTGAACAATAAAATAATAAAATGAAATTTCTTTGATTTTTCATTATTTTTCTTTGCCAATTGAAATTGATAATAAATTTGTTGTTGTAGTGATATTTATTTTGACAATTTTTGTTTTTCGTATATTTTGCATTCAACTTGTTTGCTTTATACATTTTACAATACACAATTCAATATATATATATATGTATAACTATATGTATATATATATATTTGTTTTTCTTGTTGTTGTAGTTTATATATATATATATATATATATATATATAGAGCTTTTCTTACACATAATTAACAATTTTAAAATTGCTCACCTGATTTATGTTTACATATAGATTTGCCACAGTGCTTGGTTTTCATTAACATTAACCGTATTTAGTTATTATTTGTAATGTCTATGTCTATATTTTTGTTTGTTTGTTTATGCATTCATTCATTCAGATTTGCTTGTTGCTCTTCAACATTTAAACGTTGTCTTTTAATTAAACATTTTTGTGTGTGTGTTAAAGTCAAAATATTTTACAATGCATGTGTGTAAATTGCTATAATTTGGATATATATATATACTGTATATATATATATGTATATAGTTTCTCGTTTCTCTTGCTTTAAATGTACTATATATTTACAGTTTCCGTTTGTTTTTTGAGAGTCCTTTCGTGAGGTTGCTGAGGAATCGAGCTTTGCTCTTGCTCTCTCTTTCTCTCTCTCTCTCTGGAGAGAAATTTCCACATACACAATACATATAATGACAATTTGACATTTTTGCGCGCAATATTACACAACAATTACAGTTACAGAGAGAGTATAGCTTACATTTGACATATATAACATGGAATTGTGCTAATTAGAAACTGTGTGAGTGGTGCCTGCTTTGCTTGCATACAATATGAAGAGTAGTATGTGGTTGTTCTTCTTGTTCTTCTTGCCGTTGTGTATAATGGTTGGTTAGAACACAGACTCTGCGGAACGCGACAGATTAACGGGATGCGAGGGGCTGCGAGCCAAACGTTTCTTTGGCAAATGCTCCAGCAGGGAGAGCAAGCGTGCAAAATCGGGCCGATCCTCCTTTTTGTAGGTCCAGCAGAGCATTAGCAGATCCTTGACATCGCGACCAGATTGCAGATTGGCCAGCGATTGTTTCATGCCGCGTCCCACCTGCCAAATGATCGACTCCGCTGGCTGATCCTTGAACGTGAACTCGCCGCAAATGAGCTCGTACCAAACGGTGCCAAAGGAGTACACATCCGAGTAGGATGTAAACTCCAGACACTCACCGGGCGGCTTTCGTGGCTGCAGAGCACGTATCAGTTCTGGTGCCAAATAGCAGAGCCAATTTTGTGGTACGCCCAGGCCCATATCACAGTACAGCAGCTTTGTGGAGCTGAAGAGGCCAAAGTCCGTTATGATCACCTTGCCGTTCTCGATGAAGATGTTCTTGGTGCGCAGATCCTTGTGTATGATATCGCGTGCATGCAAATACCCCATGCCCTGCGCTATCTGCTGGGCAATCAGCAGCGTCCGATTCATCGCAAACTTCTCCCTCCGCTGATGTATATAAGTGTACAGAGTGTTACCTTTGCACAGCGAAGTAACAATCGCCAAATACGGCGGATTCATGCATGCGCCCATGAACAGCACCAGATTCTCGTGACGTGTCTTCTTGAAATTGGCCACCTCATTGCGAAACGACTCCAGCATATGCTCATCCTGCAGATAGTCCTCGTTGAGCAGCTTAACAGCCACATCGCCATGCCACAGGGCGCGATGCACGGTGCCAAAGCGACCCTGGCCGATGCGCTCCATCAAATGCAAATCGCCATAGGGTATATCCCATTCCTTGAGCGATATGGAGTTCTGTCGCCACTGACCCGAATCCCCATCCTCCGTCGAATCCAAACGGACGGGCGTACGGTCTGAGTCTGTGCTGGCACTGCCCGATAACGACACGGTCTTATCGCTATCATTCGACTTGTGTGTGTCCGTATATTCACTGGTGAACGGTGTCCGTTTGTCCACGCCGGCATTGCTCAATTTGCGCGGAAAAAAACTGCCACTGTTGACCAGACTCGCCGTATAAGTCGCGCTACTGCTGCTGCTCACCTGCGAAGAGGATGCCTGCGAGGAGGAGCTGATCGAATGCGTCGACATTTGGCTACCAATTAGCGAGGAATGGCCATTCGAGCTGTTGTTGCTGCCACTGCTGGTGCTCATGATGATGACGCTGCTGCTGCTGTTATTGTTGTGGCAGTTGCCGCTGTTGTCGCTGCCGTTGTAGCAGCTGTTGTTGCTGCCGCTGTTGTTGTTGCCATTGGTCAACGTTTCCGTTGTTGCGGTGCTGCTGCTGCTCAACGCTGTATCATTCGATATGATTAGCGTTTGAGCCGCACTCGCATTGCTGTTGCAAGTGATAGTCACGTTGGGAAAGTTGAACTGACTCTGCGGATTCTGTTGCTGTTGTTGATGCTGTGGGGGCTTTGGCTGGCAGGCATTTGGTGTAGCCAACTGCTGTTGTTGCTGCTGCTGGTGTTGGAACAATGCTGGACTGCTGGGCGTTGAGCTGGTGCAGCTGGAGCTGGGTGAGCTGCTGTCGCCATGGTGCAGCTGATGTGGCTGTTGCAATTGCGGCTTGCTGCCCAACGCACTCTTCCGGGGCACCGGCGATGCTTTACTGCTGCTGCTGCTGTGCTGCGCCGAAGGATCCCATCGGCCGCCCACCTGTGTCTGCCTGAATTCGTGCACATATTCCGGTGGCAGGCCACAGGATGGGGGTACATGCTGTGCACACGATTTGTGGCAGGTGTATTTGCAGTCGGTGCATTTGAGTCCACGGCTCACCATCTGCTTTTGGCACAGTTTGCACGTGGCCTTGAAGCCAAACCAAGTGTTGAAGCGATGCTTGATGGTGTGACCCATGCCCACATGCGCAACACCCGGCGATGGCGGCACTAGCAGCACATTGCTGCTGCTGCTGCCGCAAGCGTCCACAAATATGTCCGAGCTGCTCGCGGAGCTATGGCTATCCGGACTAGGATCTGTGGGCAGCCGGCTACGTGGTGGCCTCGGCGGTTGCTCCGCCACAGCTGTGTCCGAGGCGCTGCTGCTGTTGTGCATCAGTAGCGTCTGATGCTTCTTAGCGGGCGGTGGTGTGCCTGCCGCTGTTGTTGTGCTCCGACTGCGCTGAGGCGTTCCACTCAAGGAGCCTCCCGTCCCAGAGGCTGGCGTAAATGGTGAATTTGGTGGCGAGGGTGTCAGTGTCAGAGTCATCTGTGAGCTGGTAAGTTGTTGTTGTTGCGACTGCGGTTGCTGTTCGCTGCGGGAACTTGAGGCAGAGCTGCTGCCAGTCTTGGGCTTATTGTTCCCATGTGGATGCTGATGCTGGTGATGATGACGATGATGGGCGCGTGGCGAGGCATTGTTCAGACTGAGGCCCAGACCAATGTTGCCAATGCTGCCGCGATGTGTGTGATGTGGTTGCGGATGCGGTCTATCCCACGAGTCCCAGTGCCATTGGTCCGGATCAGCACTGGACGCAACGGCGCTATTGTTGCTCTCCAGCTTTTCCATGCATTTGCGGAGGTTGTGCATCGCTTTGGTCAGACGGCGCAGCTCTTCGTTCAGCTGGCTGCTGCTCGGATTGTGGGCAAGTAATTGCTTCAGTTCATCGTCGCTCAGCTGCAAGGTTTGCTCCAGCGTCTTCAGACGCCCCAAGCACATATTCAGCGATTCCTGGCTGAGCCCGACAACACGTAACCATTGACGCAACTCATTCCCAGTTGCTTGATGATGGGGCAGCAGACCGTTGGCCGGAATCCGCTCGTTGAGCCGCGACTTGGTCAACAGCAGCTCGGAGAAGTAGCGCACCAGCTTGGACTCAAGGCCACGGATCTGTTGTTGCGTCAGCGTGGCGCTCGTTGCACACTGTGTGCGCAGATCGTCCAGATGGTTGGCGGATAGATCGATCATATCCTGTATGATGATTAGATTGCTTTCACTGGCTGCTGCTGGTGTTGTATTGTTGTTGCTGGTGCTCTTGCTAACTGGCGACGCAGTCAGCTGGGCGGCAGCGGCGGCGCTACTGCTCATTTTTGTTGTTGTTGTGGCCCGCCCGCCCCTTGCAGAGGCTGCGGCAGCAGCACAAACTGATTGATTTTTTCAGACGCACTTAGAAAGCGTTACTTGTTTTCAACACTTTGACACGCATTCTGTACACTTCGATCTGCCTGTTTGCCTCGGCGACAAGCATGCACGTTTATGCAGCGAGGATGTTAGGATAGCTTTCGCTATGCAAAAAATGCGATAATTTTTAGTTTTTTTTTTTGTTGAGGGGCAGACAAAACGGGTGCCGTGTTGTCGCCTGCACGCACGAAATTTCTCTACACCCAAGTAGTAGAGCTGAACAACTATCGTCGATGATATCGATGTACGATTTCCTTGGTTAATCGATTGTAAATATACTTATGACAATATATCGCACGAAACTGATTTAATTATAAATGGTTTTTGACATTTAAAAATTCCTTAATAATATCTAATCAATTTAAAATTTTTATATATGGAATAAATTTAATAATTACTAATATGTTGAAGCATTATTTGTTGCTTTATTAAAAAAATGTGCAGGTTGATCTTTTGATTATTAGATATACCCAAAAAATGTAATTATATTACATACATATACATTATTGACTGTATTGCCAAAAATATGTTAAAATATCGATGCATTTTTGTACTTAATAATAATAGTAGCATACACATGTTCCTAATATTTTTCACTATTTTCTCAGGTACTCGATATTGCTTTAAAATGGCCAAATGATATTATTGCCAATGGTAACATAAAAATTGGTGGACTAGTCGTTAATTCCACCCTATTGGGCTCGCAGGCATTGGTGAATATTGGCAGTGGAATTAATTTAAACAACTCAAAACCAACAATTTGCATTACGGATATGATAAAAGAGTATAATGCGCGAATGCCCAATGCCAAATTACCATTACTGAAATATGAGCAATTTATAGCATTAATTTTCAATGAAATCGAAAGAATTTTGGCTGAAGTCCAGAACGGAGATTTCAAAAATTTCTACGCCTTGTATTACGACCTTTGGTTGCATAGGTAAGTGAAATACTTTCAAAATGTATACAAATTTTTCAAATTCATTACCTTTTTTCAGTGAGCAAAGCGTTAAGATTTGCCTGGAAAATCAAGAAAAGGATGCAAAGATTATTGGCATCGATGATGTAGGTTTCTTGAAAGTAAAACTGGCGAATGGAACGATTGAGACCGTTCAACCCGATGGCAACAGTTTTGATATGCTGAAGGGATTAATAGTACCTAAATACAATTAAAATGGAATTCTTATATGCTACAAACTTATTTATTCCTCACTATTTTTATGTAAACATACATAACTTACCGAAATGCTAATAACAGTTTGTATTTTTAAGAGCATTTAGATATACTTTTCAATTATTACATATAATAATATATATTTATTAATGTTTGTACTTAAAGTGATTATTGTGTTGAAGCTTCCTGTTAGATAGATCATTAACACACTGCCAATATACTGAGTGTTTTCCAAATATTTCGAAATTATATATGTAATCTTAAAAATGTATCACTAAGAACTTTGTCATTTGCTAAAATCTGTATTTCCTAAAATATTGAAATCGTTTAAAATCGTTCCCCGTTATAATTGAAAATAACAAGTACTACTACCCTGATATATGTGTGTTTACCGAAGAATTTAATAAAATTATATAAATTAAGAAAGTAATTGTTAATTTCCTTTGATATTTTAGTATAATATTATCAAATTGGTATTTTTTGCAGCTCTGGTCACATTGCAAAAAAAGGGTGGCCATTCTTACTTTTATATATGCATAGTTTTTACTTGCAGCGAACAAAACTACGAAGTCAAAAAATTTATATAAGCGCCCTGCATAAAAGACAAGTAAATCACTGAAAAAAATGGCGCAGCGTAATTATCGAGTGGACCGCTTTGCACAGATGAGCAAGCAGGAGGAGATAATTGCGAAAAAACGCCAGGAAATACTCGAGAAACAGCGAACGGCGCAGCTGGCCAAAGCCGTTGCTGCTGCCCAAACTTTGGCAGCCCAATTGAAAACTATTGAGACGCCCTCGACTCCGACGCTAACGCCGGCGGCTGCGATTCCGATGCCACTCGATGAACAGGAGGAACATGAGGAGCATGAGGAGGAAGAGCAGCAGCTAGCACCATCCCCTACAACTGCGGCTGTGCCGGACGAGGTAAATGACTTGGAAGTGGATAACGGTGAACAGCCGGCTGCATCGAGTGGAAGGGGCAAGTACGATGATGGCACACCCAAGACTCTAAACAGTTTCACCGGCAAGAAGGGCAAAATAACATTTAGCCTAAAGCGGCAACACTTGCCACAACCGAGCGTTCAGCAACCGCCACCCAAGGTAAAGAATACCTTTTGTAACGATGGTTCCTTTCTCGAGAATTTCAAGAAAATACTTGAAAAGCACGAACAACCCAAACCACCGCCCATAATAGTACCGCCCGTACCAGTGGCTGCGTAAGTATATATGTTTTTAATGCAGCCCGGGAAAAACATTCCTTAATCCTTAACATTCCTCCAGCGATGAGAACAACCCTGGCGACTCAGAACAGAGTTTGGAGAACAGCAGTCCGCAGGAGTCAATGGATCTGGCACTCAGTACGATAGAGACTAGTGCGGCGGCAGTGATAGCCACATCTATGGCTGGCACCATAACGGTGTCCAGTGCGGGACACAATCATCTCGCATTTAGCATGCCCGGCACGGGTCCGGGAATGCCGCAGGTGGTGCAACCACCACCACCGCCGCCGTTTGCATTCAATCCAACGATGCTGGCGCAGGGACCGCCACAAATGTCCCAAATGGCTTTCTTTCATGGACATCATCATCATCATCATCCTCATCATTTGCCAATGCAGCTGCATCCGTCTGCAGTGGCACCACCGCCACCACCACCACCGCCACAGATGCCAATCGCATTGGCCAATTTGACTCCAATCTATATGCAACTGGGACCAACACAGCTGCCTTCCGAAGCCGCAATGCATCAGCTGAACGCGATACCGGCACCCAAAGACTTTGACTTGAACGCAATACCAAAGCCACAGATCAATCTGGAGGCCATACAAATGCCCACTGTTAGCCAGGTGGAGCAGTTGGCTCTGCTGCCGGAACATGTTGCAGTTAATCCGCCACCACCGCCCCCACCGCCCATGCAGCCAGAGGAGCAAGCAACGCACCAGCAGCAGCATCAGCTGCCGTCGGAACAACTGCAGCAGCCGCAACAACAACAACAATTGCAGCAGCTTCAAGTGCAACAGATGCAAGTGCAACAGATGCAAGTGCAACAGTTGCAGCAAGGGCAACTTCAGCCATTGACGCCCCCAACACAAGGTGTGTACACTTTTCTCGACACTTCTTTTGTCTGTTCTGTTCTGTTCTGTTCTGCCACAATCCCAGCAAACCTATTCAAAATAACCAAAATTGTCCAAAATCCATCCATCCACCAATATCCCATTCCTCGATCTTATTTTCCTTTTTATATTTATATTTACAAATCGTTGTGCACGATTTTAAAGCAATTTATGTAGTTTTTTCAGAAACGTGCATACAATTGCCAACGTGCATAGAAAACCTAATCGCACTGGTCGCTGAAAATGGTGAAGATTACGAAGATAAAATACGTTTGCATAGAAGCGAATTGCATCCGGCCTTGTGGTAAATCAGCTGCACATTTTCACGCGCAGGGCATTTTAACTGAATTAATTAGTTAATTAATGAAAACGGGGTCAACACAGAAATTAGCCGCTTCATTTTGCTCACTTTTGCTTTAGCCAATTCACAAAATTATTTATACTTTAATATAGGTTTTTTTTGGGGGGGGGGGGAGGGGGCAGCATGAACAAAGGGAAAGAATGTTTAGATATATATAAATGTATATGTATATATCTTTGGAATGTCGGCGATGCAATACTCTTGCAAGCATATGACAGTTTCTATTAGGATTTATATTATATATTCGTTTTAATGCGATTTTGCCAAGTTTTGCGTTGGCGATAAATCTTCAAAAGTTTTTCATTTAAAAATTTAAGAAATACATTTTCAAAGCTTGTATGGCAGATAAAAATATTTTTAATTTGCCAATACGAAACAATCTACAAAATCACAAAAAAAAGTCATGTGAATTTGAGGTCAATGCTAATCGTTAGTTAAAGTCACAGAATTGAACACATTAAACGCAAGTTATTTGAGTTGGGAAATAATACAAAAAAAGAATTAAAACAAGTAAATTGGTTTGAATTGGCAGCTGAGTTTAATTGTCAACAAATATCCAAATTGTTTCGCTGGGTTTTCACATAATTAAAGTCCGATTGTGATTTTCGTCGATTTAAAGTTAGTTGGGTGAGTTGCATGGGATTAACACTTGAGATTTGATGTGGGCGCGCGCGCAAATGACACACACACACCTAACACACACACTGGCCGTATGTTGCCGTCGTCTTGCCACTGGAGGAGTAAGCCGAAGGATTCTATCTAAAGCACACACTACTACTAAAAGGGCGCCACAAAAAACCAACCAACCAGTTATTCATATAATGTCTTTGTATATTGAATGCATTTGGGCACTTTTCATTGTACGTTTCAATTCTTTTTTAAAATTTTAACAATAGGTTTCTTTATGATAAGAACTGCGAGCAATATCGAAACTATCGCTCACAACTGCTCGATTACGAACGTCAGCGTGCCGAGCGACAACGACAACGGGAACGGGAGCAGCAGCTAAACAAGGAGCAGCAGCAGCTACAACAACAGCAGCAGCAGCAGCAGCAGCAACAACAACAGCAGCAGCAGGAGGATGACCATGATAGTAACTCAGCAGCTGATAAATACGATCCGGAATCGGCAATTAGCGCCGATTTTGATTCAGATGATGAGTACATGCGTGGCATGATGGATCGTAATCGCGACAATATCAAGCGACGTATCGAGTGCCGCAACGAGCTGAGCGACGAGGAGCGACGGGAACGCGAAGAGGAGGCGGCTGCCATGGCAGCATCTGGCGACGCAAACGATCTGGACGAGGAGGAGGACGATAGGGAGACACAGCGGCAGCGGCGCAAGCGTGAGCGTAAAAGCCGCTGGGGCGAAAAGGAGCAGCTGCCCAGCAGCTCAGGTGGGCCCATTAAACCGTATGTAAATGGAAAAGGAAATGAGAAATGAATCCTATGTTTAATCTCAGGCACAACACCCACCAGTTTTGGCAATCAGAACAAACCCATACTGAGTGCCGTCACACGCAACGATCCGGCTCTGTTGCAGTATGCGCGTCTTAATTATGGTTCCACCACATTGTCGGAGGATCAGTGGAAGCAGTGCGAGGAGCACTACAAGGTTAACTTGCTGTACCAGGACATGATGCGTAAGCGACAGGAGATCGATCGCTTGGCGCGTGGTGGCAAATTCAAATACGAATACGACTCCGACGAGGACGTGGAGGGCGGCACTTGGGAGCACAAGTTGCGCAACGCTGAAATGGAGGCGACTCACTTGTGGGCCAATGCACTGACCAAACAGAGCGAGGGCAAGCATCACATTGGTGACTTTTTGCCACCCGAGGAGCTCAAGAAGTTCATGGAACAGTACGAGGCAAAGAAGAATAATCGTCAGCCCGATTTGAGCGATTACAAGGAGTACAAACTGAAAGAAGATAACATTGGCTTTCAAATGCTGCAAAAGCTGGGCTGGAAGGAGGGACAAGGCTTGGGCCAAGACGGTGCCGGCATTGTAGACCCAGTTAACAAGTAGGTGGCTATTTTAAATATCCACCTCTTCTCTCTTCTTACTGACTTTATCTTGTGAACTTGTAGAGCACCACAGCGTGACGGTAATCAGGGTTTGGGTGTCAGCAGTGCCGCTCAGCCCGAGGATTGCGACAATGAGTATGATGCGTACAGGAAGCGCATGATGTTGGCCTATCGCTTTCGTCCCAATCCACTGGTGAGCTCTTCAAAACGACCTTTGAAGTGTGTGTTTCAAATTTACTTTTTCTTTCGCAGAATAACCCACGCCGCGCCTATTACTAGGTGACTAAGTAACACTAATAGTATAGCCACTATATAAAAATTGATTAACTGATGCTTTATAATGTTTAAGATTCACTTGCTAAACCCCAATTTATATCCATCTTCCATCAATTATAAAGTTTGTAATTACATATTATGCATATTGACTGCTGACCACAATGAAGATTTACTGAAGTTCGTTAACTGGATTAGAAATACCACAAATCGTATAATTGTTTTTATTATTGAATTAATTTAGAATAGAATTCATAACCAGTATAGTTCGTAATCAACTTATAAGCTATGGCTATAAACGTACGTTCTAGGGACTATCAAGTTGTTTAGGGAATTTCATTTCTTGCTTGTGTTTGCTTGTGTTTTTGTAAAAAAAATGTTTTTGTATACATGGAACTTGAACGCCTAAACGCTAATAATACTAAATTGTACTCGAACTGGAAAATGTTGGCTTGGCCTTAAGAGTAAAGTGTTAGCACCGGTGTCTGATTGCCACGTGCCAGTGCCACTGGGCATTTGATTTCTGACGTCAGCATTTCCAGCCATGACATATAAAGTGGTGCTGAAATTGCTTCCTGCAATCGAGATAATGGAATCGTCATTAGTCAATAAACTATTCGGCGCCAACAGAAAGAGTACTCACCTTGCGCGGCATGGGCAGTGACATAACCACCAGAGATGCGTTCGATGAGTGCTTGACGACCAGCTCATGGATGCGCAGCTGGCGCGCCGTCTTCTCGGCCATGCTGAACAGTTCCTCGTCGGTGATGCCGAACTCGTTGTGCGCACTGCGACGGAAGGGCTCGATGAGGTGTTTGTGCCTCAGCATGGTGTCCGGACGCGGCTGCTCGGAGACGCCCTTGAGCATAATCAGCTCTGAGTATTTGATACGGAATTTGGTCAACAGACTAGCCATGCTGTGTGAACAAAATTACTTGTTACTAAATGTATTACTATTATCATACACTGAGAAAAAATTCTTGCTAAAAATGAAAAAGTTTTTCTTCTTTTTGAAAAAATGTTTTCTTACCAAAACTCCTAATGTAAGAATTCTATGTATACACATACCAAAAAAACACACTGGAAATTATAAACAGTTTTTCCGAAATTTTAGAGAAATCAAACGCGAATTTATGAAATAAAAATTTTGCTGTGCAACTCTTAGCGACAAATATATGGAGAATTTCTAAAATTTAAGTTGATTTTTTTTTCACTACTTTTCACTTCACTTTTTTTTACTACTATTTCAACTTGCTTACTTAGATTGACTTACCTCTTCTCCTCCTGCTCCTCGTCCCTGCCATGGCACATAGTAAAGATGCGCAGCTTCGAATTCTGCCAATGCGAACGCATTGAGATGATGTAGGGCAGCAGTATGGTAAGGCCTGTCAATTAGTAGTCAAATTCATCAATAATGCAATAAACATATATATAAATATATATATAACTAAAATGTACACTCAAAAAATATAGAATAGAAGAAAAAAGAACATTTTAACAAAATTTGAGAAAACATTATTTTTCCCACATATCCTAGCTAAACTAATCACATCTAGATTTCGGATTTCTAGATTTTCTTTTAGCCTATCCCTCCTACGCAGCTGTATAAACTAGTTGTCCAGTACATCCTCAAATAGGCGGAAATATTCCAAGTTTCTACAACGGACATTAAAATGTTTATACTTGATTCGATAATCCTTTTGTTAGAAAACCAAAAGCTAGTAAATAAAATTCAACTGTTTTTTGAAGTTGGAGAAATAAAACTGAAGATATTCTAAGCATTTTAAATTTATGCGAGTTTTCTTTTTTCTGAGTGTAGTTGCTTTACCGCCATCATCGTACAGCCAGAAGACATCGATGGTGCCCTTGGGCTGCTTGCGTGTAAATACTGTCATTGCGTCCAGAATAGTCTTGGGCACTTCGGAGCCACCTTTGGTGAGGTAGGTGACGTCGCCATGGCTATTGTTCACCGTGTAGCTGTGCGAGTTGTGCTGCATGTTCGGCATCGGTGCTTGCTGAGGCATGGTGTAGGTGGAGTTGGGACTGGGATTGTCCATGCCGGCCAGATTCAGATTCGAATCGATGTGGAGCAGGTCGGAGGCAGCTGTCGCTGCTGGCATCAGTTCGTTGGTGCATCCTTGTGCATTCGCCGTATTCAGGTGGCCCAAATTGTTGTCTGGCATTGTCACCTCGGGCGTCACCTCGGAGAAGTCGAGCCCATTGGGCAGGCGTAACAATGCCACGCCCATGCGCTGCGAGAAGGCGTTACTGTATAAATGGAAATGGGGTTCATCTAAGCAACCATTTATTCATCATTTAGTAATTTCATTGTTTTTACTCACTGCAAGATGGCAAAGTAGCTCTCCACCTCCTCCTTGTGGCACAGGTTCCAGTCGGCCTTATAGCCCACTAGCACAATGTTGGGTGACATTTTTCCAAATCCTGTGGACTTGATCAGTGCATTAATGCCATCCTCTATGCTAAAGCCATCGATCACATTGTAGAATGCTTTGATTTTGCGAGCATCCAAATATTTCTGCCCATCCTTCATCAGAGTCTGGCGATTTTTGTAGCCAACGCGTAACTGAATATTGAATATCAAATTATATTATTAACATTATTTATTTATTATTATTTGCAAGCATTTATTCATATATTTTCTAGCAATTTTTATATTTTCAAAATTTGCATGCAACGGTTTTCCCAGATGTAAGAATTTCAAAATGTCAGTCCTTAGTCTGGTTAGTTTCTCATTTTCTCATAAATAGAAGCGTTATATATATATAAATTGATGTATATACACCATCTGGACAGTAAAATAGGTGTGAAGACAATAACATGTGAAATTTCAAAACAAAAAATAATATATCCAAAATACAATAAATTAATTTCGTTGTTGAAAGTGCAAATTGACAGTAAAAAAGGTGCGTGTTGCATAAAATTAACAAAACTTTGTTTTATTTGTTTATTTAGTTTGCATTTAACAGTTAAATATGTTCATTATAATGAAGGCTTAACTGAGCTATCAAATAATATTCAATGGTAGGAAGAAATCAGTACAGGTTTGAGAAAAGCAGACTTGTGCGTAGCATAAGAGATCATAGATATAAGGCAGAAAAACCATTGAAAAATGCTGAGGATTCAATAAAATCTTCATCAGCCACCGATAATCGTTTCGTTATCAAATAATTTTGATCTGACCTAATTTTGACATAATATTTTACGTTTAGTTTTTGATGGAACTCACCGGAATAATATTGCCAACAAACATAAGCGAGTTGTTCTTGGTGAGCAAATAGCCAAAGTCGATGAGAGGCGGGCGATTCTTTGGATCTCCGGCAAGCACCAGCACTTGGGGATGATAGTTCTTGACATGATCCGAGACGTTTTGCAACCGATGGACAGCCATAAGGGCGGCCTTGTATTGTTGCGCTTGTGTCGTGGATCCCCAATTGGCGTCCGGTTTTCGGTACATGACCACCAGATAAAGTGCAAAGATAATGCCAAAGGTGATAATCGCAGCCACATAATTGATAAGGAACATGATGGCCACGCACATGGCAAAGCCGAATAGACTGATCCAGGCATTGTAGTACTTGAACGTGGGCCTCCATCCGAGGGGTCTGACGAACGCCGCATGGAATGTGCAGAAGTTGATCAGAGCATAGGAGGCCAGATAGAAGGTGGAGATGAGAGGTGCAATCAGATTCAGTTCGCCAATCAGCAGGAAGCCTGCCGCGATGAAGAATGTGAGCACATAGCCGCGATAGGGTTCGCCATGCTTTCCATACGGCTTCGAGAAGTATATCAGACCCGGATAGATCTGATCAATGCCGAGGGCTTGAACCAGACGTGGTACAGACAACAGATTCGTTAGCGCCGTGCTGAGCGTTGCTGCAAAGCAGCCGGCATAGATGAGCGGTCCCCAGATCGACATTAGCTGCATCATCTCATAGGAGTTGAACAGACCCCAGGGGCAGCTGTGGTCCTTCAGGCAGGGCAGCTCTGACGACACAAGGGTGCCGTTGATCAGATCCTGCGGCAGTCCGGATGCATCGCGAGCAGCAGCGCCACCAGCGAACAGCACAAAGAATCCATACGATGTCATCGAAAGGAGGAGCGCCCAAAATGTGCCCTTCGGTATCGCAGCGCCGGCATCCTTCAGATCACCACAGATATTGGCGCCCGCCTGAATGCCCGTCACGCTCGGAAAGAAGATGGCAAACACACTGAAGATGTCGTGGTTGACGCCCTCGGCATATCGAAAGTCCGAGCCAAGGTTCTCCTTAAATGTGGACCCTGTCCAATGAATGCAAAAAATTAAATTTCAGACTGATGTTTGTTGAGTTAAATTATTTAAATTATTTATCAACTTACAAGAGAAGCCCACAAATCCCTTGGATATTAGGCCCTCATCTCCACGCGGTCCAATCGCAGCGCCAATTATAAAATTGGCAATGGCCAGCACAATGGTGACAATGAGGAAATTCTGCGCCTTGACCTCCCATTCCATGCCGACGCAACAGATCAAAATTAAGACCAGGAGCGTTACGGAGCCCACAATGCGTATATCATTGATGCCATTGTCAACGATAATAAGCCCGTTGCTCTCTGCAAGGATCGCAATGGGTTCATTTCAGGGGTCAAATGGATTCAAGCAATACTCACTCAGCAGCACATTGAGCGATTCGCAGAAACCAATTGTGTTCATTGATGCTGAGACTGCGTTGGCAAATGCAAAAACAATGCCAACGGATGCACCGAATTCGGGGCCAAGTGAGCGGGAGATGATGAAGTAGACGCCACCGCCCTTCACCTCACCGTTCGTACTAATCGCGGAGAGGGAGAGCGTGGTTATAACACAGACCACAGTTGCCACCGCGATTATGGCTAATGAAAACAGAATGCCGGCCTCGGCGACGACCCAACTGAGGCGCAGGAAGAGCATGACGCCCCAAATGTTGAGCAGACATGGTATGAGCACGCCGACAATCCATCCGAGCTTAATATGCCCGCCAGTTGGCTCTGGCTCTGCAGCATCTGGTATGGTTATGCTCTGTGGATGGGAAGATGCGAAAATAATTCATTAAACAATGTTGATTAATTATTATAGGGAATATCAAAAATCCATTTTTCAATTAAAGTTAAGAAATATTTTTGTCTAAATTAGATAAATAATTATAATTTATGCAAATGTGGATGTGCCTAAGGAAAATGAGAAAATTCCTATTCGAGCATAGTTTTTAATATAATTTTCATCAGTTTCTACTATTTTTATTTATATTTTTAAAATGGTTAATTTTTACTATTATTTTTATTATTAAAAAAAGGTTTAATTTGTAAGCATATTTTTATTTAATATCGACTTATAATCAACACATAAAAAAAAATAAACAAAAATAGTTTACATTAAAAAAAAAATATTTATACAATATTTGCGATTTTTACATTAAAATTAAAAATTGTACTTTAGTTTATATATTCTAAAAAGTATATACAAATCATTTTTAATTTAGTTTTAAATTAAAAAAAATATTATAACTATTCGGACTATTGTAATTTATTGGTTTTCCCCCTTTTAACTATTAAATACAAAATTTGCATTAGTTATTGATAAATAATGATAATGATAATGATAAATGAAATGGAAAATTTTATAAAATATTAATATGATTATCATTTGTTTGTGGTTCAAATAAAACTTAACAATAGATGTTAATAATTTGAAATGACGCATTTGAATGGTAATTGAACCAGTCTTAAATGTAACCATTTGACGTCAATGCTGCATCTTCTTGCTTATGTGTTAAATAAATATATCAACTTATGTTAATCTATATTTATTTTAGTAGTTATACCTCTCTGCTGCAAAGTAATGTGTTGGTCGACAAACATACCATGTGCTACATAAGTGACGTATATCAAGTGCTAAAGACCAAATGCACCCATAGATCCCATCAATGACGCAGGTAGAAGACAACATTTACTTGAGTAATAAGTTGAATAAGTAGGAATAAACATTTAATGTGAACATCTAATGGAATATTCAATTTATAAGAAGAGAATCCGCTTGACTTAAGTATTCATATCAGTCCTTCCAAGTATTTTATATCTTGTTTCTACACAACTCCTTACCAATTATGTAATCTGATGTAAGTTGAAATGTAATGAATATAAATGATGTAATACTGTAATACTGCCCATATGCACTTTAGAATTAACTATTTGGGAAGTGTCCTCACACCCCCTGGAAACCCTTCATTAGTGAGGAACACAATTATAAATAGAGAGATATAAATAAGGACCTCAAAAGCTACTCCAACTTACTTGCTCGAGAGAAAGACTTAATCGATTCCACTCAGCCCAACCCTCTTGGCATATCACTGCTTCTAGATAATCCAATTGATTCAATTAGATCCATTCCTTAATATTTACATATTTCACTTAATTTCTATTTATGTTAACAATGACCTATTCAAAATGCAATACCAAAGTGCCCAGCTCAACATTGTTTTGATTATATATCTTCGCATCTCTAACTCTGTCCCGATTAACATACAATCAAATATATCTGTGTCAGGGTGTTTCCTATGTATTTTTGGACATTTAACGCCACATTGTCAAAAACAGCATCATATTAATTAATTAACTTAATTAACTTTGGTTTTAGAGCTATGCGAAGAAACGAGTCAATATCAGTTCTGTGAATCTAGCCAAAAATTGAGGGTTGAAATCAACATCCATTAGCATCTGTGCTAATTTTGTATAACATCGCTTAAATATATACTTAAAGATATTAATAACTCCCTCCGATTTTGGTAAGCGATTGATATTATTTATATGGCATCTTAATGTGCAAGTTGAGTATTTCTAAAATATTTCAATGGGGACAGAGAGACCCATGATAGGCCCTGAACCGTATTGTGGCATAGGAAGACACACAATACGGCTACAAATCAGGGGCGAAGAAAGACAGATGCGGGAACGGAGCTGGGCAGAGACACCTGGACTCCGACAAGCCAAGAGTCTTTTAGGTGGCTATAATCACAAACGATTTAAGCAAGTAGTATCCCTGGGGAAGACCAGGGTCAGGATACTCACAGGTCTATTGACAGGACACTGTAGACTGAGAAGTCACCTAACCAAATTAGGTATTTATAGTAGCCATGCATGCAGGTCTTTTGGACTTGAGGAGGAGTCCTCAACACACATCCTAACAGAATGCGTCGACTTAACCAGGAAAAGAAAAGAGCATCCTAGGGCAGCATATCATGAGGCCCAAGGACATAGAAACCCTCAACCCAACAAAGATCCTAGCATTCGTGCAGGAGTCGGGATTGATGGAAGAGCTGTCGGCTCAGTAAGGGGGCACAATAGACCCTATAGGTCGCAGTACCAGCTTTCTCCCCAATCATAATAATAATAATAATACGATCAACAATTTAGTATACCACTTATTTAATTTTTTAAACTTATGTTTCTCAACAAATAAAGTTGTTTTAAATATTACAATTATTATGGATTTAGGTGAAACCAAATAAATTGTGCTTAAAAGTGAACTGTAATTTATAAAAAAATCAACAACATAAAAATGAAATGAAATTTGCTGTCTGAGTGCTTTAACAATGGCGATAAATTAATAAACTTTGCGAGAATACACGACTGCTATTGGTTAGTCATGTTATTGGAGTGAACTTTGGATAATAGACAGTTGATTATCTATTTTATTGTTTGCTCACATAATTGAATGTTTTTTCTTTCTTTTTTTTTAAAGTGAGCAGGGCGCGTTGCGTTGGCACTTAACGGGACTCAACAGGACTCGGCAGGACTCACTTTATATTTTGTGACATCGATGGACTTGGCCACACATCGAACACACCCCAAGCCGTTGGCTGGTTACTCAGCTTGGGTCCGGGAAAAGCTCCTGGGCACTGGATCCTAGCTCTGGCTCTTGCTCCCCGTGGGTGGTCAATGTTGATTGTTTACACATTTTTGGCGGCGCTGAGCGGCGGGTAGCCAGACACGCAGACAGATACACACACACAAGCACTCAAGCAAACCCACTGGGAGTCAGTCTCATACACACTGTCCCGACAAGCGGATGCACATATATACATATATTATATAGACAGACAGAATGACGGACGGACGGTGAGAATGGCGGTGGAGGGGGTAATTTAATTTAGTTTATTTACAGCCGCTTTTCGTTTGCCCAAGCGTGGAATATTTTTTTATTATTATTTATTTTTTTTTTGCACGCGCACACGGAATTGGAATTGCGCCTGGTGGTATATACATATACATATACATATGTATGTACATATATGGATAGACACATATGTATATGTACATGAAGCTTGCGAAAGTGGAAGCGGCTTGGGAATGCAGCAGACAGTTGATAACAAGTGGCAAATTGAACCTTCGAGCGAAATGGCGTGGATTGAGACGCAAGCCCTGAGTGAGACAAGTTTAACAGATAACTTAATGACAATAATGGCATCAGCAAATCCTCAGATGTAATAGAGAACAAATCAAACCTTAATGGACACCACTTGGAATACCTTTTAAAAAAGATTTAGTTGCGCATTTAATGGATGGCTTTTTGTAGCAGTGATTCTACTTTGAGATACTAATCAAAACTTGAATTATAATCAAAACGTATAGAATATAAATAATATAAATTTAACGGGATGGGAAGAATATCTATATATATGTTTAATTTAGAATCGGGCTATTGATAACTGACAAATTTAAATTAAAAAAAAATCGGATTAGGCGATTAGGTTTATATATATATTTTATTGAACTCTTTAGATATTAGTTTTATATATAGATATAAATTATAGATATATATCCAACGCTCACATTAAGTACTGAAGTATCAGACGACTGCGTTTTCAATGAAGATCGGGTAAACGATTCGAGAAAACCGCATAAGGGAATTGATAAAGGCCATAAAATTGGCAACGACTCTTTTGAAATGAATTGCAAATTAGAATTAGAATTAGAATTCGAATTGTAATTATAACAATGCCGGGCAAGTGCAGCAGCAAGCGCAATTCAGCTATTCAAATGGAAAAACACAAATCGGAAAATGCGATGAGTCTGTGCAAATGCTGATGATGTAAACACAGAACTGTGAATTGCTCCGTCGTGGGCAGCGTGGTACCATTCGCAGCTATTTTTGAACATATAGAATATATACTCAATTTATGCATTATTTGTTTTAATATCCATATATATTTTTCATAAAAAACGAATCTGTGCAAGTTTTGTTTACCTGGCGGTAAATTGAGCGTTGGAATCAGCATCAAATAGCCGTTGTGCTAATTTGGCATCGCGGAAAATCGAATAAGTCGGCGAATAAAAATCTCTCTTAACGTATTCTATTTTCATTTAATATTCGCTTAACGTATTTATTTTTAGTATCTAGTTATTTTTACTTGACTGGATTTGTTACCTTATTTTAGCCCCTTCTCAGTTAAGATCTTTAGCGTTATCTCAAGTTCCTTTTTACCTTGAAGACACCTTTTTAGTTTGGAAAAAAATTCTATCCACTTTTAATTACTAAATTTAACTTGCTAAAAGCAAATCCTGAAACCTATACTTCATTTAATATACCTTTTATTATTATAATTGGGGGAAAAGCTAGCACAGCGACCTATAAGGTCTATTGTGCACCTTTCTGAGCCTACAGCTCTTCCATCAGTCCCAGCTCCTGCACGAATGCCAGGATCTTTGTTGGGTTGAGGGTTTCTATGTCCTTGGGCCTCATGATATGCTGCCCTAGGATGCTGCATCTTTTCCTGGTTAAGGCGACGCATTCTGTTAGGATGTGTGTTGAGGACTCCTCCTCATGTCCACAAGACCTGCATGCATGGCTACTATAAATACCTAATTTGGTTAGGTGACTTCTCAGTCTACAGTGTCCCGTCAATAGACCAGTGAGTATCCTGAGCCGGGTCTTTCCCAGGGATATTACTTGCTTAAATCGTTTTTGATTATAGCCACCTAAAAGACTGTTGGCTTGTCGGAGTCCTGGTGCTTCTGCCCAGCTCCGTTCTCGCCTCTGCATTTCTTCTATACCACAATACGGTTCAGGGCCTATCATACCTAATATACCTTTGATATTATTATAAAAATATTTATTATATTTTGATACTTTCTAGAAATACTTTACAAAATTGCATTTCAATCTGTGCTTGCTCAAGAATTCAATTTCAGTCACATGACAATAAATTTGAAGACTCCTAAAAATCACAACAAAGAAAATATGTTTCTGAAAAATTTGTGTAATTCGTGGAATTAATGATATATATCACTTTAAGAATTATGAAAAATCAGAAAAATACCACTTCACTGATAAATTAATGAATAATAATACCAATCTCAAGCGATGCTTCTGAACCGTGTTTTCATGACTGAATATTGACTTGATTGGCATTTTGAAGAGCAGCCCGAAGTTATGAATATTATTGCTAAATCCAGTTCCAGGATTCTTAAGTTCTTCGAGATTCATTGATCACGTTAGCCAAATATCCCATGATAATAAGCGAGAGGTCCCCAAAACAACTTTCGAGTTCACTTAACATGTTTGAACTCCTTAAGTTGTCTTAGTGCTGGAAGAACCACAACAATATTTCAATCTACTAATGTCGATCCAATACCATTATCACTAAAGGCCTCAGACGTAGTTGATAATAAGAAAATCAAACCCATATCAGTTAATACTTTTTAAATGTGTCACCTTCCAATTTCCGACACTCCAAACATTATTTCAAATCCCAGACAGAAGTCATTGTTCAAGTTCCGAATCGGTTCCATATCTCTATAAGTACGGACATGCGTTAGTTAGTTAGTGCTTATGTCTGTACATTTGGAGATACGGCGCCGATAAATGGTTAGTACTTAATAAGTGCACAATATCTGATTGAAAATGACATGGGATAATCACAAAATTTGATTAATTATGTGCACTCGAAAATGCGAAAGCGTTATTAGAAATCCTTCAAAAAGAAAAAGTGCTGCAAACATTTTGGAATTTTCCCATTGGCGCTGGCAAATCTTAGTTTTCAAAGCGTTTTATGATAACAATTTTTCAAGTGAACGCTTATCGCATTGGCAAAATTGTCAACACGCTTGACAGGCGCTGACAAGCAGCAGCTTTAATACAATTCTGCCAAGCACTCTTGCACGCTTGCCATGAAAATTGACATCGATCGATGCCAGCGACAGCGCCATCTGTCGGCGGCTCTTTGTGCTGTCAATTTTAATGATACGCGCTGCGCGCTGCATGCATTTTTCACACTTGTCTCGGCTGTTGACTGACTCCAGCTATGCGTTCTAACTGTATTTTTTAATTTTTTATTTGTTATCGATGTGAGTGTGAAGTGTTGTGTGTGTGTGTGTGTGTGTGTGTGTGTGTGGTGTGCTGGTTGGGGGTGGCCAGCTAAAACAATGTAACAACATGTGGCGCTGCAAGGCTCCAGCCATCTTGTTGACAATTAATTTGGCTTTAAGGCCATCCTTGGTGTCATCTTTCAGCACACATGTTCAAATGACACCCCATTGCAAACTGCGTGGCACCAAGCACAAACAACTTACACACACAACCACTTAGGACTCTCGATACGTAATAAATATTTAATAGTTTTAGAAAATTAACTGTGCAAGTCTTTATATATATTGATATATATATATTCTTATCATATTTAAATAATCTTTTAGTCTACGAACATTTTTGGAGGTTGATTATTTCAACATTTTCTAAAAGATATAGATCTAACCAATGTTTGCATATATGTACCTAAGTCTATGCATACAAAGCCCTATAATCGCATATTGAAAGCAAATTTTTATGGTTCCTAATCATATTAGCGTGCATATAAATTCGATTTCAACGCTTAACGCTTTGTAAGATTTGCCTTTAAGCCAGCTTTTACTTTTTTTTATGTTTCGAATCGAATAAATTCTAAAAAAAAGTCTTCAGATTTACTTTACTTTAGATTCGAATTGAAAAGCATAAATACAAATAATAATCTTCAAGTCGAAACTTTCTTTAAACAAATATTATTAAACTTACTTTTGCTTTCTCTTTTCCTCATTTGTTATGGGTTCAGGGGTATCAAAATGTTTCCAGCAAATCGAATACAAATTTAGCTTCGCCTTTACTCAATAAAGACAGTCGGAAAATTTCGAATAATTAATGAATAATTGCCAAATTAGTTGCTGCTACGCAAATAACTCATGTCGATAATAAGGTTTCCCCCCACCAGTGAACATCATCAAATATAACTGAATGGATCTTGCTTTGGGTATATCTCATTCAGTAGCTGTTATTGGAACATGTGTTTGTCTGCAGAACTTTTATATGTATTTACATACGTATGTACATACGTGTATCGAATTTCACAACAATTTGGTATCTGCTGTAATAATTACTAGTTGAGCTTGTCTGGGACGCACACTTTAAGCGGCCGAATCAATTATAGTTTACGAGGCGATTTCGTTGGTATTCCCTTGAGGAGCCACCCGGCGATGTAATGTAATTTTTACGATATCTATCATACGCCACGCTGACGCTATGCCACAAAGCCACAACGGTAGCCAACAGTGAATTAATTAAGGAATATGCGAATTGTAATACGACCGACCACAAGCCGCAATAGACGCATAAAATTTATTGCTTTGGCTTTGGCTTTGGCGATAACTCTGACTAAGGCTGCATCTGGAGGGTCCTCGTCAGCCTCAGTCCCCCAATCAAGTGAATGAATGATAAGGCGTCGCATAGCTTGGCACTGACCTTGACAAAGGTATGGCACAATAATGAGTTAATGATGAACTGGCAGCGTCATCGGCACAAATCCGTCTGCCAATTGATGGGTGTAGGAAATAATATTGCGCATACGTCATGAAAGACTCATTGAAAATGTGAAAATTCTTCAACTAAATAAATAACGATATCGTGTTAATAAAGAATGTACGTACACATATAGGAAATACAGAGTAAACTGTGTGTGTGTGTGTGTTTGTTTTTTTCAAATACCCTCTAATTTGTAGCACTTTATGTGAGGGCAGCTCAAGGAATCTTTAATAAATTTCATTTGTAAGATTTTTCAACAATTTTCTACGTCATTTTCGAATTAAAAACGAAAAAAATATAATGATTATATAGCATATATATATATGAATATTTCATATCAATATTCTTGTTTGTGTGATTTTTTACAGCAGGGTATAATCTCGTCCATAATTATTGATTAATCACTGTCAATATATGAACATTGAGAGCAGTACAATTTTGATTCATTGCCGGATTGAGTTTTGGCTGGAATGTATATTATATTTTATGTTTTTCGAACTGTTTATTATTTAAGCAATTGAAACGATTTCAAAATACTAGATAACTAGTTGCAGATGGATAAAGACTGCGACGGAACTGAAGGGTCTCCAGAACGACAACGGAAAATATACATTTATCAATGTGAACATAAATGGAAAACAACACGTTGCAAGAATGAATATTTCCATGTGTCGCATGGGTTTTTTTAAAAAATGTTTTTTATCTAAGTTGGACAAATATTTTGTGTTCTTATTAATTACATTTAACATATGTAAAAATTGCGAATCAGTAGTTCGAGTCAGCTAAGTCAGAGTCCCCTCGGATCACTCCAATGCAGTTCATTAATAACTAATTAATATTTGTATTAAAATATTTATAATTTTTAAAACTTTACATATGCATTTTGAATACTCTTCCGCAAGAGTATTCCAAGTTAAGTACTTTCCAAAAAACTTGCTCTTTTATGTGATACTTGTTGTCATTAGGATTTTAAGTGTACTTAGAGTCGATAATGACCCAATTAGGAGCAGTTTATGTGATAAGTTATCGTGTCTACAAAATACGTACACTTAAAATAAAATGACGTGTGTTGCGATGCCCTAGAATGCCTTTTATGTCTGAATGACGAATGTTAAGTTTTTTATTTACAATATAATTTGTTGAACTTGAATTAATGCGTTTGTCATGGTTTGGAATGGTATCGCACAATTGAACCAACCACATAAGATAAGTTGAGAATAATTATTATTATATTATAATATATATATATATATATATATATATATATAATATTCAACTTTTGCATTTATATATCATGTATGTTAAAGTGTTTGAAACTCCGTGCTACTTGCCAATCTAATTATTTCGCAAGCCCCTTGCTAATTACAGGTGTAACAAAGATACACTCAGACAAAAAGTCGCACTGATCTTTACAAAATCAAAGTAGATTTCTAAACTGCTAAGTTTTGTCTTTCTTTCTTAATTTCAGTACACATTCTTCTTAAATTAAGAAAAAATGTATATGTCTTAATTTTTACCCAATATTTCACGTATACAAACATTTTAATAATAATTTAATTTGATCCCAAGATTTTACAGCTATTTCATTAATATTTTCTAAATTTCAGAAAACACTTTTCTAAAAATAAAAAATTGCATTTCTACATTTAAACTATATATTTCTAGAAAATAGAAATTTAAGAAATTTATGGAAAATATTGCTAAAAACAAGAAAAACTTTTCAGTTTACAGTCCGATTTTCGTTTTAGGATGATTCAGTTCGATTTTTTTCTGAGTGTATACAAATATTCAAGCTTACTTTGGCAAATTGATGTCGGATCACAAAAAAAAAAACATTCTCAGCGAAATCTTACCTGATCAGCTGCCTCGCCCTGAAGTTCGCCGATTGAGGGCCGTTTCAAGTTGCGCATTGATATGCGATAGTTGTCCAGGCGCGGAAGTGTTTCCCTGCAAAACAAACACAGAAGCCGATTAGTGAATTTGTCATGGAGTGCTGCGGACGGTGGCAAGTTCTTAATATTTCCATACTGATGAAACGGCAGTACAACTCTCATCGCTTCGGTCAGCATGACTGTGTCCAGCAGCAAGCAAAGCACAAATATTCACTAAAAGATATCCACACACAAAACACACTCGACACAGATTCAATAAAAAGAGCAGAAGAAGATGAACTGTAATAAAAGCACGCAGAAATGGGGTAGTCACGGTGGTCAAGGTGATGCCCAAGGGGAAGATGCCAAGATGCTGAAATGTGAATGGGAAAACATCGCTGTTGCCTCAAAACCGTTTTCATGTTTTGATCTCATTTTATTTTTGTTTTAATCATGTTTATTTACTTACTGAAAACGAAAGCAGCAAAAGCACTTCCATTCCCAGAGATAATTGAAAAGCTTCAAAATTCCAAAAGTCAAATGTGAAGAGTGAGCGGGGTAAACGCAACTATAACCAAAAACAGACAGTGGCGCCACAAGAACTGATGGAAAATATTTGCAAAAATGTTTGAAAAATTCCATAAAATACTTCTTAGACTGACAATTCTGTGGCACGGATTCCTCAATTTGGTGACAGACAAAAATCATTTTTTATGTTGCATACTTTTTGTAGAAAACTTGTGAATTTCGTTGTTTTTGGTAAGTAATAAAGTATAAACATTTAAAGATGTTAATTGGTAATAAACAAAGCAAATAAACATGAAAAGATGGAGATATACGCAGTTTCAAGTATAGTTCGAGGATAAAATAAATGAGTCGTGTTCTGATGGAAAATAACAACGATCTGGTAAACAACTATATTGCTGACGATAAACACTTACAACTAGAAGAACTATTGAAAATATAATTAATAATAGAAATAAAAATATATATATGGATCGCTGTTCATGACACGCCTCATTCAGCACCGATTTATGCATGTTTATTAATAAGACAATGAAATATCCAACGGATGTGGCGATATGCATTGAAAAACAAAAACAAAAAAAAGATAAAGCAATATATGTATATATGGATCAGACATTATTTCTGGTTATTAATTTTGATTTAATTTGTGAAGCGTTTACCTTTAAGAATGTATAATTAGCAGGTGTGAATGCATGGCTGATGAAAATCATGTAATTTCAAGAAGATTTGGAATGCCGAGGAATTGGCCATTATTAGGAACACAAATTTATCGTTTGGCATCTTAGCCAATTCTAAATAATAATTTATTATTAATTTAATTTACATATTTTGGCTTTCTGTATTTTTCTGTGTTGACTGATATTATTCGACACTATAATAAATAAATGAGCCAAAAAATCAATATCATTCGTGTAGGGCTGAATATTCCAGTTGACAAAGCGACGATTTTATTTTTTTTTAGATTTTTTTGTCAAGAGCTGTGCCACAAAACAACGTTTAAGCCTGCCACGTCTCAAGGATCAGGTCAAGAAATTTTATTGAATGATCTCGCTTGAGAACGTTGCGTTCTTTCCTAAACAACATTGGGGGTTTCCCGCGAGATGTGCGATTGATAGTGTTAAGCTTAGCATGAACAGAGTTAATGTGCGTATCTGCGGGAATACCCCAAATGGCTACCTTATTGCTGCGTATAGGCAAGATTAGATCTTAAAGTTGAGATGTGTAGCTCAATAACGAGAGATGATGCATTTTGGTCTGTTGTTTAAAAGTGGATTGTTTGTTCTATTTATGATGTGAGTTCATTTTGATTTCTCAATTTTCAATTCAACTGCCAGATAGAGACAGTGACAGCAGCGGGCAGAGCAATAGTTGAGGCAACTGCATCGAATTCTCATATTCAAATGATACAGACATGAGTCTAAACAATTTGCATTGCATGCTGTAAGTGTGTGGATATATACATATATATATATACATACATATATACATATGTATGTGTGTGTGTGTCTATTGATCTAATGACTCTGATTGAGATTTAGCTGGGCTGATTTAGCTGTGCAATTGAAGAAATTTACAAGCAAGTCAAGCGGGAGACAAAACTCAACCACTCTTGGTCTATTTGTGCCTGTCTCTCAGTTTGTTCAAATATATATATATATATATATATATATATGTATATATATTAAATGGGTAATTTGTTGCTGAACACACACAGGTCATCAGCTGGTGAACCCAGAAACCCCCCAGAAACGCATCTAGTTGAGAACTATGCGTGGAACAAATCGTTTTCGACTGATTATCAATACAAGTTGCAATAAAAAACCAAAAAACAACAACAACAACTGCTCGACTTTGAAAACTTGTTGCCATTTCGGTTATAGTTTTCGTATTCAGTTTTGTGCAGTTTCCCAGTTTCGTTATGTGATTTGCTGTTGTAACTTGTTAGCCGTGTGCAAATTTTTCGAAATTGCACTTACGTTCACAACTCATTCTGCGTCCATATCTCATTCAATGGCATGCTTACACATTTTGGATGGTTTCTTGGCATGTTATTAATTCAATTTTATTAAGCAATTTGTAAAAAAATAAATAATAATGATAAAAAATAAGTAGCCAAAATAAAACACAAAATAAGAAAGTTAATTTGGTAAAAAATGATGTTGACCTGGATTGCATCTATATCTATATACATCTATATCTATATATATCTATATCTATCATTGTGCTAAGAGTCAAACTCATTTCACTGTCTACCATTATATCATTTTTATCGATTAAGTTTTAGGCTAATCAAGCTTCCCAGTTTGCACTGTAAGAATGGAAAAAATCATGTTCTACTTAAAGTGAATTGTTGCCGATTTTTATATATACGTATATATATGACATTTTCAATTTAGTTTTATGCGAAACAATTGCAATTTTCATTGTTCTTATGTGAGTAAAGTAAAAACAACAAAAATTTATGGACTGCATAAAGTTTCATTCAAGTTTTTAACATTGCTAAAATTTAAATGTTTTTTTGTTGGTTAAGTTTAAATATTGTTTCGGTTTTATTTTGTTTTGCACTCAATCGAATTTATAATCTGTCATTAAACGCAAATCGGATTATGTAAGCGATAATAATTATGGAAATTCGAAAGCGTCTATTAACGGTACAAATTCACTTATCTCATTCGGCAACGACAATTAATTGTTGTGAGAAACAGACGCTTATACTATATAAAGTTAATTTTTTTTTTTTTCACTATCATGTAAGTGAACTAGAATTGTAATCCACATTTAATGAGCTATTTAGAATTTCTATTAAGAATTGAGCTAATTAATGATTGATCTATAATTTTATATTTTTCTTTTGAATAAATAAATAGATAAGTGTCTATCGTACTTATTATATTATTATACTTGTTTTTTTTTGTTTATATTTGCTGATTTTATTTCTTTCTGTTATGCACGAATCGACGATATTGAAATTATTTGCTTGGCAATATGTAAACTGTTAAATGTGTTTAACAAATCGTTGTTAATGGAGCACGCAAATATTTCAGCCACAAAATTACACATGGCAAATAAAAGAATAATCAAATTGAAGCGGACCGTAGAAAATGATCGGCATTTGAGTATTTCCAAATGTTGTATAATTTATTTTTTTTTTCTTTTTTTTGGTTGAAGCACTCACTTTGTTAACTGCGCCAGACTAAACTTGCGCTCGCCATCCGATTTGCGCAGGAATTGCCCAAAGCCGCGGAAGGACAGACGAGATGTACGGCGACTCTCGGTGCCCTCCGCAGGCTTGGGCTGCAGGTAATTCTCGTCCGTGCCGATTCCACTTGAATTGTGCTCGGCATTTGCAGCACTGCTGTTGTTGTTGGGGCAACCGGGTTCCCCGTCGAAGGCTCCATTCACATTGGCATTGCCGTTAATCTTTAAGATTTGAAAACGATCTGCCATTATTATGATTTTTATTATTTTTTTTTATGTGCTTATTTTTTTTTATTTATTTCTGTGATTCTAATTAATTATAGTTATTCAACGCGCACATTTGCATAGCAAACTGAGAGTCCTGCAGGACCTTTTGTTTGTTGCCTAATTGGGCTTAAACGGATATAAAAAGCGAGCCGATGTGCACACGACGAGGTTTTAGCAACGTTTAACTGCCCATATGAAATGTGGCTATATATTTAACGCGTGGGCAACCCAACTAAAAAATATTAATTAACGATTGACGTTTTTTTTTAGCACTCTGCTAAATAAAATGTTGTTTGTACGCGGCAGCGGTTACAATTTACAACTTGACGCGCTGACTGTCGCACGTCGTTTGAACGCTGTTAACTGTTTTCCGTTTGATTATTATGAACTTTTGATTATGGACACCATTCTGCTGACTGTTTGCGCTAGTTCGGCTTTGGCTTGATTACCAATCAAATACGTATGGCGTACAGGGAATAAGCGCAGCGCGCTTGTGTCTGTGTGAGAGCGTGAGTGTGGTGAGTTTTTCAACAAGTGTTTGTTTGCTGTTCGCTCTATTTTCAGTACACACACACGCACACACATGTGAGCGAGCGAGCGAGCGCGTGTGTGCGTGGAAATCGGTAACAGTGACCGCTCTCTGTTGAGAATATGCAGCAATAGCGGGATAATCTCCCACAGAAAACAACTAAAGTCAACAAAACATGAATTTAACAGACCGGCTGTTTACTTTTACATTAACAGAATCTATAGATAGATAAAAATGACAACTGTATGCAGTGTGACCAGCAGATGGCCAGGATATTTGCATGTCGAATGTCGGCTGATGGTATTTTGGTGTGATAATTTAAGCGCTTTATCAACAACTCTGATTGTGGCGCCATTTTGTGACTGCTCGATTTTGTTAGTGATAATGTGCAGTTTACTTAATTTATGTTTAACACTTTGTACTTAAGCCTGCTATTAGCTTGTCCCGTTTGTTTACTAAATTCACACACACACTTCACCACAACAACAACAACCGCAATCTGGTTCCATCGAATTTAAGTCGGATTTATCTGGTTTGATTGTCTGGCGACCTGTTAAAAAAAAGAAAAAAACTTTTTTAGTTGTTGTTCGACAAAACGATTGAGCGACCATAGAAGTTGTTTTATTAATTTGTTGTATTTAAACTAAACAGTTTCTAGCTGATACTTTTATCCACAATTTATCTACCTCATGTATCCATCAGCAAGTCATCGTTTGACTGCGTGACGTCCGAAATTTGACACATTGCACAGAAGCTCGATTCCAGACGACTGATGGAATAGAAGACTCGGCAATGTCAATAACTGTGCCAAGTGCAACGACCAATTGCGATCGGTCGCAACGGTAACTGCGACAGCGGCCAATAGGAACGAAGAAAGGAAGCAGCGGCAGCAGCAGCAGCGACGATGACGTCAATGGATTGGTTTCTTACAACTTACAACTAGAAATGCATAACTGTTAAGTTCCAGAGTGATGTTGTTAAATTGAAGTTGTTTTTTGTGTCTGGAAAAGTATCTGGATATTGAAATATCGGAAATATTCCCGAAATGGGGAAGTTATCGCTAAAATTAAATAAACATTCAGACAAACTCTGTTGTTGACTTTTCACAACTTCATTACTCATTTCATTGTGTTAAGCATATAAATATTACACTGAATTAAACAGACAAATTTGGGAACTCTCAGAGATGAAACTTTCGATTGTCTGAAACAGCAAGCAACACTATTAGTGAACTAACTTAATTTATACACAATACAAACCAATTTACACGACATGAAGATCACTTAAATAATTTCATTCACTACATCAATACCTATACTATAAGCTTGCTCAAGTCAAAAACGATTTGCGTATTCCTACATTTTCAAAAAACTCCATTTAGAAGATTAGATAAACGAACAATAATTGGAACAACAAACAGTGAGAAAGTAGTAATTAATCTTCTAATCAGACATCTTTAAATGAACTCAAAGTTTAAAACAATCAAACAACTTACTTACTTAGACTTCGACTAGATGATACCCTTAATTTACCGGTAAAACACATTACATATATCGGTTAAGACAGATTCTTCTTTCGTTAATCACCTGAGAAACAGCAACATTTTTCATTAGTTGTAAAATCTGTTTTTCTTTAAATTTTAAATTTTCTATAGTTAATCAATATTTTGCTTAGGCTTATCCAAAAAGAATTGGAAATGTTATAAAAATTATGTTGTTTTATTGTAATCAGTAATAAACAGGGATTGGCGGAAGTTATCTATAAAAATAAAATCAAAGTAAAATATGCATTGCAAATTTGAAGAGTCTATTTTGGATCGATAATCAAGATTTGATTTTTTTGGGGTTACATACTTTCCTAATAGAGCATTAGACACATTTTTTAACCTTTTCAATTTATAATCGAAAAGTAGTTAGTTGAAGAAAAAGTAATAAACATTGTTTACAAAATCAAATTAGCTGAAATTCATTCATGTTCTCAGCAATTGACGTACTAGAAGTAAGCAAGCAGCAGTTTTGCAAGATAAGATTAACACACAACTTGAAAATAGTTATAGACAGGTGTAATACATCACGTCTAATCAGCGAACAAATAACCAATTAACCTAATAATAATATTAAGCCAAATTAATTACATCTAAGAGAAATCGATCAACCAAAAAGCAGGGTATATTAAATGCAACATACAATTAGTTAAGAAGTTCTGTGTGCAATCATTTTGTCAATATAATTAGCCTCTCAACAATTAGTACAGACATCTGTCAAGCAATTAAATTTCAAGCAGTCAATTCCCAAATTTCGAGCACATTAAACGACAATTTAGTATAATATGTTATACAGATAAGCTAATAGATCTGATCATACGTATGCTCGACCTAAAGTACACCTCGAGAAAAATATATGCCTAAATTTTAGAAAATCTGCATTTCTTTGGCACAACGGTAGCTCACTTTTTTATTCCGAATATATATTTCTAAGACAGAAGGTTGTGTCTTTCGAAAAACCAGGATTTTTCCATTCTAAAAAATATCTCTAATTGTACACAGATGCCAATGGTATTAAGGGTATTGTGTCTGTCCGTCTGGATGAGCGCAACTTTTTTCCATATCTTCCAAACTTAGCAGTTTGCTATCAGATAACCTCCTTCAAAGATCAGCATATGAAAATACCGACCACGCCCACTCCCTCCCCAAAAAAGATAAAAGACTGCGGCAATTTCAGAGCTACAGTTACTAAACCTGGAAGAAAGATTATTAGGCGTCTGCTCTAACATTTTTTGCCGGCCACTCCCACTTTATGGAGCATAAAAAACTATATCTAATATCTTGCATAGTTGCCAACACCAATTTACAAAGCATGCGTGTAGTCCGACTCGTAATCTGAGGAGATCTTATCATATAGGGGTTTCCCACTGAGATACACTAGAATTGACAATCTTATCTTTGTTTATGCCCGCACTGACCGGCGGCTTCAGCAATAAACTTAAATCGACTTATTGCAGTTTGAAGTGTTTTCAGTAATTGACCATATAAAAAAATCTATGCACTTTTGCAATCGTTGACATATTTGATTTAAATTCAATTTTGGAAAGCGCATTCGAATTATTTAGAATAATTTGTAAAAACTGAGAAACAGCCATGATGCAAACATTTTTTAAACATTTTCGCAGATGCTGCTTAGATCGTCTAGGATTATCAATTAACATATTTTATTATATAAACATAATAATATTCTAGCAACTAGAAAATATTATTGATATATGCGTACATTTTGTATATAATAATTTGTATTTAGGCAATTTCTTATGCCAATTACTAATAGTTTGCAAATTGTTTATAACTTTGCTCCGCTTTAAATTTCAATTTCATTTCATGCATTCGACTTAAGGCGCCATAAATATTACGGCTCTGAAATGTATCGCTTTGCATAGTAAATTTATCTATACATTTGCAATGACCCCGACTCATATGTAATATAGAATCTATATATAAGTATGCCTAATATGTGTTCAGACACAAAGCGCATTTTGTATAGTTTATTTAAGCGATAATTCAATTGTTGCCTCACTTTTGCCATTTGCCATTGGTTGCTCTACCTTAGACATAATTTAAGTGCCAAAAGTTTGTTTTCCTTCACATTTCGCTTCAATGATGGCAATCGGCAGTATTCCGCTTAAGGAAATAAAAATTCCAAATCTGTATAATTACTGCTGGATAATGCTGCTTTGATTTTCACATTAATTCATGTACCGCGTAAAGGTACAAATTGGCAAAGGGTAGATAAGAATGAAATTCCAAACACATTTAGATTCATTTTAAGATGGAACATTATTAAAATATTCTTGAATATTGCTTAATCCTGGTAAATTTAAATGTATATATAAAGATAAAGTATTCTATTAGAACTGGGTATAACAATGGATGATTTCGGTTATCGTTGTCAAATGTATTTAGATAAGTACAAGAGTGTACCCGATAAGAGTCTTAGAGTCTTCGTCCATGCCTACCAATCTCTCAGTGCAGAAGCTGACATAGGAAAAATATGTTGAAAAATAAGTTCTTGGATAAAAACTTTTGTGTTTACCAAACTAAAATCATTCCATACCAATGTTGCCTCTAAAATTGTATTATTATATTATGGTAGAATAATGGTTAAGTTTAGATGTGAGTGGGCTCTAAGGGTTGACAAGATGGGAAAATTTAATTAAACAATTTCAAAACGAATTTGAAATTCGAATCGTAAATTTGCAATGCTTAATTATACAACTGATTATATATTAGTGACAAGTGCCCTAAATAATGAGCTCAAGATTGACGAGGAGTATTTATTGTATTTAAATTTACATTCTTAAAAGTTAAGTTAAGATTGCTCACTTATGGGATAGGTCAACGGTTGTAATCTGGACAATAAAAAACGTAGTCTAGTTTTTTTTCCGGGATCTCTAACATTGAGTGCTTTGAAACTGTCAATCGGAACCAATTTGAACCGGTTCGATTGACATTCAATTTGACTGTTGCACTGATTAACACATTTTGACGGATCTGCTTCCAAGCCATAAGTGTACATATTTACATATTTCTATACAGATCCACGTGCTCACTAAGGTCAAACTTGTCTAATTGAAAGAGTCAACTTTCAACAGTTTACAAACTTGGAACTACAACAAAAAGTGTGTAACTGCTAATTAATAGAGTTTACCAATTAATACATCTACAAATCTAGATTCGCAAAAGTACGAGTGCAGCTATAAATATATCGATATACGATTATAGCAAATATGCATTTGATATTTGTCCAATCTTGCATCATCAGTGGTGGGCGGGGGGAGGCACTTTCGGTTTTGAGGTCGCGTGGTGGAATTTGGGATATAAATAAAAATAGCAATTAGATACAGCTATAAAATACAAAATGCAAATCGAAAATAGCAAAAATGATATTTGACACATGGTTATTAATTGAATTAACTGCTTTATACCACTTTAAAAAGGTTTTAATTTAGCGCAAAGATCGCAAAGATCGCAAAGATCGCAATGTATCCAGATACAATCGCTTTCACAGGCGGAGCCTTTGTATCTTCAGTTGTGGAGTGTGACTCGTTTTTGTATCTGAGCACTTATGAATGCACACACCGAATGTTAATTGATTGGATAAAGAACTGAACAATTGTGTCCGTCATAATTGCCCACACCATGTGCCACTCCATGATGCGCATTACATCTCAAACAGAATGAAAAGTAAGGGCTCAGAGAAAAATATGCCTATTTTTAGAAATCAATCGCAAATAAATGGAACTACTTCTAGCACGTGCCGAGATTGCTATTAAAATCAAATCAGGGCATAATCGGCTGACCATCTAATGAGTTTAGCTGATAGATCATTTGAGTGAAAAATGATTTAAATTATATATATCATAGTAATAAGTTTCCCAGAATCTAAAAGTCGAAGCCCAACCATTGATCATAGGTGTATAAATATGAAACTGCAATTGACTGATCGTTTGCATCTATAGATCTTATCTGATAGATCTTTTGAGTGACAAAATGATTTAAATTATATATATATACTCGTATCATAGTAATAAGCTTCCCAGGTAGGTGTCTGCAAAATTGCAACGAGGCTTTCTGCTTTCTGAAACTGTTCATCAATTTACAGCAGAAAACAGTTTATGAAAATATTTAAAGTTTGTTTTCATTTTTAAATACGTAAACATCTAAACAAAATAAAAACCAAATCAGAAACCAAATAGAAATCTGATCAATTTTTGCTGAGTTTGGCTATTGTGTTAAATAGTTTTATTGTTGGCCAGAACATTTAACTGCTCCCACACAGTTGACGGCTCTCTGCCTGAATCTACTCATATTAATTATTTCAGTTGAGTATTTTTGCATTTCACTAATTTCTTTGTTTTTCGATTTTGCAAGTCAGCTAATGAAACCAGTTCTCCATCGTCCATAGGACTGATTCAAACCACTTTGCTGCAGTTACAACCCGCTTAGCGCCGGTTAGTCTGGCTGGATTTGCTTGGCTTGGTTTGGCTTGGTTTGGCTTGGGGAGTTGTTTGGCTGGCTGGTTGCTTGGCTGGCTCGACTGATCGCCTGGTTGGCTGATAGCTGGCTGGTTGGCAGTTGCTATTGTTAATCAAGCCGATTGCTTAGAATCAAGTGTTTAATAACACTTATTGTATAGTTTTAGACAAAGTGCACAAATATTAGCAGCTTGGCCTGTGAAGCGACTAATGATTTAAGAAACGTATAACGAGCTTAACTAAACGGGAATTTATCACTATTATTTATCACTAAACTAAGAATTTCAGGCGTAAAAGGTTTCAGGTAAAAATACACCTTACTCTGGACCCATTTAAAATAGGTCGAAAGGGTATAATGGCTTTGTGCACAGTTCTGCCTGTTACATCTACGACCCCATAAAGTATATGTAAACTTTATAGCCGACATAGCCATGTCTGTCTGTCTGTATGAACACGCGGAACACAGCTAGAAACTTCAAATTTGGAATATAGGTTCTCTTATACCCGGCGCAGATCATGTTTGCTTTATTTTTTATCGATAGCTGCATCCGTTTCCCGAAAATCGATAAATTACACAATTTTAAAGGCATAAGCTTCTAATGCAAATGCATTTTATCGATCAATTGTTTTAAGGATGTATCGTAGTTCAGCTCACTCGACTACAGCCTTCTTACTTGTTAACACATATTTAAAATGCTGACATTTTTATATGTTATATGTCATATATTGTTAGATAAAATGCAGCAGAAATATTCGTAAGCCCTTTTTACAGTCCATTGCTATCAAAACTTATTGCTTGCCTCATTCAGGCATTCATTCAAGTGATTTATTCCTCTTTTTTTGGTTTGCTCTGGCAGTCTTTTTTGGCAACATATTGTGAGCCGCACTTATTTTGTATCCAGGCCATATTTAAAGCCCTGTAAATGGGGTAGGCATTAACAGCTTAACGGTGCTTAAGGGCCGTTTTATTTAATTAAGTTTTGCATTTAAAAGTATGTTACAAAATGTTGCATAAATAAGTGATAAGAATGTAAGTGGCTGCATTTGGAGTGAGTGTTTACTGAATGTTGTCTAAAGGGCATCTTCAAACACACTATATCGTGGATTAGTCGATAAGGTGAGCTAATAAATCTGATACAAGCAATATCTGGAGTACCATTGGGCTTTCAGATAGCATTCTATGGTATATAGAGGTATAGCTATTTATACTGATTAAATTGATATCTTTTGATTGCTTGTGTCTGTTACTAACTACGAAAGCAATGTTACCCATTTTCCTAGTTGAATCTAAGAAATAATGCAATCAAATAACACTTGTCTTTTAAAGATCTATTTAAGGGAGTTAAGAAAAAAGATTGTATCCCAATATTTCTCTAGTGATGCCATCAAATATATCTGTATACCTTATGTGTTCGAATATATACCTTTAGCTTCTGGTTTTGGTTTGATTCTCGGCTTCTTACCACTTTGTAAGCGAAGAGAGATTATAAAGATATATAAGTCTATAAATAGAACTATAGAACTAGATAATCCCATATATATTTTAGCGGATATATATATAAAAACAATTCGAGCACCCCGATATGAAACTGCAAACCAATTAATCAACCCATCAATCATCATTATTTCCAATGCGAAAAAAATTCATTTAACTTGTCAATCACTGATGAATGTTTGGATATACATATATATGAAAATTCCAGCAGAGTGGGCTAAATTTCGAAATCACAAGTTCAATGGCGAAATTTTGAAATTGATTTGCATAAAACAGGCACATGAATGAAAAGTGGTTTTCCAGATTCACTGTTTGGAAAAGGAAATGACATTGGATTGGATTAGGTCAATAAAATATTTAAAAGAAAACAGAAGAAGAAGAAGAGTAAAGTGTTTCGTTCTATTAAATATTTATTTGGCATAAATAGTTTACACATTCAAAACATTTAAAATACCTATTCCTTTGTGTAATGGCCACCGATTTGAGTAACTCATGTTAATTATGCTGCTTCTCAATGTTTCTTTTGTTTGTTTTGTTTGTTTTTGTTTTATTCACATTTCTGCTGTTAACTTTCGCACTTAATATTAAGTAGACATTTTATGTTTTATGCAATGACATTTTTTTAGTTTTTATGTTTCGCTTAAGTAACTTTATGATTTTTAAGTTCAATTTATAGATTTGATTAGTTTTTTTTTGGGTGTCCTCGTTTTGGTTCACGTGCAACACATAAGTTTCAATTGGTGTCGTTGTTTTGAGTGTATCCGTTTAATAGTTCAGCGTATTGATGAAAAGCCGTATTAACATCAACATCGACAGTTGCCCGGAAGTATATAACTTTGGTGAAGTGTATAAGTTGTAAGAGTATTTTGCAGAAAATCGGAGCTCTTTGTTTGTGGCACAAATAGTATGGCCAGAAAATCGTGTTTCCATTTTAAGTACACACCGTATCAACAATGGGTGGGTTTCTGTGATGATGGGTTTCTTTTCACGAAATACAATTTACAATAATAAAAAATAAGAATGTTTTTGGTAGATACGAGGTCATATTTCAAATACTTTCAGCGGAGTTTTGCTAAAGCGGGCATATAGTTTTTTTTTTAGCATTAAGCATATCGAATATACTGGGCAAATCAACAAATTCTAATTTAAATCTAGAGACAACTACACAAACTTAACTGCCATAAAATAAATGCCAATCACTATAGCATTACATTCAAATATATATTTGAAATATATATATATATATATGTATGTATAAATACATGTTTTGGTTTTGTTCTGGATCTCCTGGAAGTAAGTTAAGCAAGTTTCCAGCTTCGATGGTGTTGGAGTGCAGCATTTTGTTTTGAAACTTATTTAATTTTAGGCATAAAATAAATTTTGATATTGAACTTTTGATTTGTATACTTGCTGAACACTTTGCCACAATGCTGCACTCCAATCGATGCCACAGCAACTCAGCTGATCTCAATTAACTATTTAAATACAAATTCTCTTATTGGCATGTAAATCTTCAGGTATTGAGCAATAATCATATATATATATATATACATATATATGTGTGTGTGTGTGTGTGTGTATATTTTACTATCTTTGGTTTCCAAAAATGTTAACTTAGACGACCAAATGCGAGACATCGCTGGTATAACCAGGCGAGTAACGCGGTGGCAATGGATTCTGTTGTGGACGCGTCTTGCCCAATCCCAGCTGCGATGCGGTCAGACCCCCCTTGCCCAGATCATAGGGCCGCCGTGTGCGTAGCACATCGGCTCCATCCCCCGGCCAGGCACGTTCCGGTCCCAGTCGCTGTCCCAGACGCGGATAGCGTCGCTTGTCCACCGCCAGGCTAATCGTTCCGGGTGCATGTGTGGCCATTAGACCCACATTATACTGTCGCTGCATGGCCAGCGAGGCACGAATCGTTTTTCGTTTCTATAGAATGATTAATGATACAGATTAATCAATTTTCTTTATATATGAAAAAAAAGAAGGATTACCTCAATGGTGCCACGCCATTTGTCGGCTGCGTGGCGTGCAATATCCAAACGCTTCTGCTTCTTCACCTGATGCTTCTTGTAGATGACCTCGATGATGATGAGTCCCACGCCGCCGGCAATGCCCACACCCACCAATATAAACACGCCCGCCATATTCTTCAGTCCCAGCGTGTTCGGTGTCTTCTCAAACAGTTCACAGTTCTGCTGCACATGTCCATGGAAGATCCACTGCTTATCCAGCTTCTCCATGAATCCACCTGAAATTCGAAATGGTGAATGGTGAAATATATGAAAATGTTCTTAACATATATATTAATCTAAAACATACTCTCATGGAACTCGAGTATGGCCAGTGTGACAGCATCCGTCCAGGGCGAACCCTTCTGCAGGCCAATACCATAGCCGCTGCGTCCAAATAGCTCCCCAGCGGTGACCAGCTCACAATCCTTGGAGGCCTCGTATTCGAGACGCGATGAGTCCCAAATAAAAGCCATCAGTTTGCTGAACGAAAAAAGAGTTAGGAATATTTAGCCACAAATTTAACATATTTATTTAACTATTCACGAGTACAACAATTACAATAGCGATAATAGTTGAATAAAGAGAGAGATCTCAAAGGGGAAACATTTAAATACGAGGACAATACGAATATGATTACGATTACTACGGCTACAGTCGAGACATAGAAAGAGAGAGAGAGAGAGATACATGGGGGAGAGAGAAAAAGATAGTGATAAGAGTTGCTATTGTTGTTGTTAGTTGTTGTAGTTGGGGTGCCAAAATCATGCGACAATTAAACACTCGCAGCGAAGAGCAACAGAGACAGAGAGAGAGAGAGTGTGTGTGACAGACAGAGAGAGACAGAGAGAGAGAGAGTGCGATCTTCAGTTACCCCTTCTTCACATCCTGAATGGCCTGCTCGGCAGTGACATAGTTATTGGACTCCATGGTGCGATACATATTGGACAGTTCCACCTGACGTCTAAAGTACATGTCCACCGATGAACCCTTGACCGTTGCACAGGTCAAATTCTCCATTGTGTTGCGCAGACGGGCATCATTGATGCCGCTCAGCTTCGTCTTGGGCCGCTCCAGCACGAGGAAGGCGGCCAAGTTGGCCGTGTACGAGGCAACAATGATCATGGCAAAGCCGGCCCAGACCATGCCCAGCACCCGGGCCGAGAAGCTGCGCGGCGTCCCCTCACCAATGCCGCTATTGAGTAAAACTCCCCAGGCGAACCAAACCGCCGAACTGAGATTCAATGCCTTCTCCTCGTTGCTGTCCGAATGCGATAGCTTGAAGCGTCCAAACGGTGAGAATCTAAATGTTAGAGAATTCACTCAGTTAGTAGAACGTACATTTAACACCAACATTTAACCATGGCTAGCTAAGTGATGTCGGGGAAGTGGGGGGATTTGCAGACACGAGAGGATGTTCGATGTGCTCGCTGCCTTTCAACCGCCAAATGCAACGAGCAGATTAAGTTCAAATCATCACTCATCGAGTGTCACAAGTAATGTGTGTGTGTGTGTGAGAGTGTGTGTGTGTGAGAGTGTGTGTGTGTGAGTGTGTGTGTGTGTGTGTGTTACCAGTAATTGACTCTATTTTGGGTGCATGTTTTTTTTATTTTAGGGAATTGGGGGGATTTTGGCACGCACCTGTCCAGCAGATAGAGCACGAGCGCCACAACATGAACCGACACCATTACCAAGATCCATAGCGTGTTACTAAATGGCTGCAAGAAAGACACAAGAGTACTCGATCGGGACGGTTTCTTCTCGAGTATTGTAATGCCTTGGTATTTGAATGGTTTCGAGAATTCGATATACTCGGCACGCTCCGGATTAATGGTTAGTGGTGCAACGATCATGCTAGAAGTAAAATAAACAGAGAAAAATTACATATTAATTTTCGAATATATTCGATTTATAATTTCTAATATTTAATATATATATACTAATATATAAAAAGTAAAAAAAAATACTCCTTATATAATAAACTTGAATTTAAAGTAATACTTTAAATGAATCTTTAATGAAATAATTATGCAAATTAGGAAAAATTAAGTTTCAATATAAATTCATTAATAAAACCTGAATACTTAACAATTTTAAATTTTAGCATAGAAATTTTCAATATTTATATTTCAATTTATTTAATAAATATTACGGCAAGTGCCTACAGGTGGCTCCAATAAATCTTACTCGGCACGTTCATTGACCAGCTCGCCAATCAAACCCGTCCACTCTTTGCGCAGCGTCATCGCACCGGAGTTATTCCGCAGGATATAGTGTCCGAATTGGCCATCTGGCGACAGGGCCAGATCATAGGTGAAGTTAATCCGCTTCGACAGCTCAATGAGCAAATCAATGCAGTATCCACGGCAGCAGAACTCGTTGGCTAAAAAACGACCAAATGTTTACATTGGTTAGAGTCTTCTAGTCGAAAATATACCCAGTCAAACCTAATCCTTAAGTAATCAAAATAATTAACGAACAAATTGTTAATTTTGTTTCTATTTTAATGTAAGCTAGTGTGTATCTAGGTAAAGTTTGATATAGGATTGAAAACTGTCCAACTGCGTGATAAATTAATGAAAACTTATTGATTCGGAAAATGAAAATGTTATTTTCTGTAGAAATAAGTCAAATTTGAAGAAAGATAGTCGAAAAATCTCTGTCAATGGAGTGGTGTGCTATATAAGACATAAAATTATAGCAAGTTTTTTTCCGCTTAACGCTTCATATTTAATTAAAGTCGGCTTATGCTTAAGGGCAGCTAAGATTAAGCAAAAGATTAAGCCAAAATAAGGTTTATTTTGCACTCGTCTTAAGAAAATAGAAAAATTCCAATTTGACACAGCAAAGGCAACAATTTATGTCAGGATCTCTTGATTTGCTATAAATCGATATGGTTTGCTTTTGAGGAAAATAACTTTACGGAAATTGTAAATAAACTCGATAAGTTTATGTATAAAGAAACTTTTAAATCTAAAATGAAACTTCTAGCTCTTGTTTAGACATACTGCAATACAACTTGGCCCAAAACATTTTTGCCAATTTTCCATGATGTGAAGCACAAGATTGAGTCTCTTACCAGTCGCTCCGCTGGCATTAAAAAGGGGACATGGACGCTCATCGGGTTCGCAGCGGAACTCGTCGTCGCCCATGCGACGCACATAGACAAAGGGCTTCTCCTCGATGGTGAGCAGCTTGAGATGAGTGGGTATCATGATGCCCTCCGGTTTGCGCTTCTGTTTGCCGCCCCAAATGATCTCGCTGTCATTGATGCGCATCCGCATTTTGCCCCTTGGCTGCAATGTAAATCGGTGTTAGTTTATATAGGAGTGATATCTTTTGCCTGATTAATACTCACGCTATCGTAGCTGAACTTGCCGACAACATGTTGCTTCTGATGTTCACGTATGTTGATCACATCGTAGCCGGCATAGATGCGATCCCCGTTGTCATCGAAGGCCACTTGACCCGTTTCCCCGGTGATATTCCTGGACTTAAGGTACTGAAAGAGTCGTTTGCCTATGCGATGGTGTGGAGCGATTATTGATTTACACTCTTATATGTCATGATTAAGTGCTTACCTGACTCCCAGTTGACAGCGGAGTCACCACAATCCTTGGGCGCCTCGGCAATAGTCTCATTCGAAATCATTTCCTTAATTGCCGACGCCAGCACATAAACGCTATCCTGCAAGCCAAACACATCATGCATATCTTAGATGCTGGCCGGAGTCATTGGCTGGTGTAACATATGCACACTTTACTTACCCTTATGTGTCCCTTGTCGCTGTGGGCGTGCTCCAGCTGCAGACCGAGGATTCCGTCGGGCGTATTATTTGCATGGAGCGCCTGCTCCGTCACAATCCACACATGACCCTCGCCAGTCATGTTGTATTCGCCAGCATCGCGGAATATCACTTGAGCGTCCTCGGTGCTGTGAATACCCATGTATATGTAGATATATGTATATATAAACACATACATATATACGCACATTCAAATACATAAAAAAACACAAGACAACAGCTTATTTTAATGACCTTTGGGACATGGGCCAAGGACTCCTCTTTTAATAAGCTCAAAACTTGTCTGTTGATAAATGGACTTAAATCTGCACAGCACTGGGGATCTAGGGACTGTTGGACCTAATATCTGTACATAAACAGGACTTTTATAGATATAAACTGGACTTTTATAGATATAAACTGGACTTTTATACTTTTTTTATATACTATATTTCAGTAATGTTGAAATATTGCAATTTTGTTGCCTATGCTAATATATAAAAAATAAAAATAAATAGAATCGATTTTTTTTATCATATTACTTATGTAAAAATTAGTTAAAGCTGCAACTAACACAAAGGTAGATAATTATATATTAATGTTTCTACGTACATTTATTACTTTTTAATATAATATGAACCATTTAGCATTAAATATTGGATAAGATATCTGGTAAAGTTGTTGAATAAATCCTTACAGATTGTCATGATGTTCAAATATATGTATGTACAGATAGAAGTTGCTGAGTTGGAGAGTGTAATTTTGGCAAGCCTTGATTTTTGCGGCAAAACTCATTTGCCAACTAGGTTAATAGTCCATCCGTTTTTATTGACTTTTTGAAATAGTTTTGCGTTTTTTTGTTTTGGCTTACTAAGATGAACTGAGCAGTCAAAGGATATTAACAAGATAGAAACCCAGCTTTCAAATAGTTATTTATATTATTAACAGGAATTTGTCAGTTTATGATTACGTATAAATTTTAATTCCGAAAAAGATGAGCTCCTTAAATTAAATCTTTTATGAAAGTTGAAGGAACTCTAAATTTTTGTAAGGGCTCTCTTTCGTATTTTTGGACAACCCATTTGTATGAGTACTTAAATACCTAAATTATTTGTAGAACGTGATGCAGTGTTAAGGTATTTCTCGATGTTAAGTCTGAAATAATGCTGAGTTTCAATTTATTAAAGTTTGTTTCGAATTTAGAATAATATATAAATAAATAATGGCGGACAACATTTAATGACCAGCCCACAGATGATATGTTTATAAGTTCGTCAGGGAACATCTTAGAATCTTAAACCATAATCGAAATTTAACAAATATTTAACTTCAATGACTGAACCAAAGAAGAACGGACATAAATGACAAATAAGGAGTGAAGGATGCACCTTGTCTGTAAACCCTGTGAGGTACTTAATGCATTTTTAACAAAGATAATCAAAACATTAAACAAGGAAATCCAAATGTTCTTGCTATAGAAGTAATGAAATCAAGTCATCAGGACAGGTCTTCACTTCCAAACTACTCGCAGGATACATTACGCATATTAACGGTACTTAAAGTGTATGAGTATATCTTATTAGAATCATTTCATTCACAACTTCATTTTTATATCTTAACTTAAGATACATTTTCCATTTTTGTAGCATACTTTTAGGAGCGACTAAGCTGGCATCTGGAAAATAAGCATAATTTGAAGTTTTATTAACCTACCTGGCATACATGAGATAAACCCTGGACTGTGATGTCTTCATGTCGATCAAATGCTCCGTAAAACTCTCCAGTTTTGGCTCGAATTCAACAATCAATTCGACTGTGGCACGCACATCGACATCATCGTAGTAGGTCTGCGATGTGGTCTGGAAACGACCCAAAATTGCGCGTCCATCCGTATCGGAGCTGTGAATGATGATTACCTGCCGATGGAATATGGCAATGGAGACAAGTCCATAAGTCAATAAGTCATAACTCAGACTACCTACCTTCGTGTAAAGAAAGTGACTGAGCATCTCGAGCCAGACGTCCGCCTGGTGATAGTACGGGGGCACAGTGCGCAGGAATGAGACGTGTATGTTCTTGTCGGAAAAGGCCGCGTCCCGCGAGGATATGCCAATGACGGGTATCGAATAGAAGCCGCTCGTATAACTCACAGCTGCCGGCGACAAATCGCCGGAGGTTTGCTCATGCGAAACGACTACGGCGTAGACCTGAAACACGACACGGCACCAAGCCACACACACACACAAAATCAATTCAATTGAATGAGAAATGCAAAAAGGCAAAACTGGGTTAAGAGACGGTTGGCGAGGAGAGCAATCTCTAGACAAGCGGAAGTGTAAATCGAATTGGGCGTCACCAGAATTCTGCAATTGAGTGCCAAAATGTATGTGCATCATTTGCTGGCTGTGGCAACATGAATCTCATCTGACACTGATTTGTTCTCCAGGGTGTGTAATGAAAGGTTAAAAATGGCCACATTTCGCCAGGCAAATGATAAATGACAATTGCGATTGCGCTCACAGCACAAGTCCAAATTGATTCTGATGGGGAAGCGTTGAGTTATATGCGAGACAATGTGCGATTAATGAATCCCGCCAAGGACACTTATTTGAAAGCACTTTTTCAAGTTCTTAACAGAGCTCATATTGCCAACGACGTCTACTTGAAGATGAGTTCAATTTTACATCGCAGTCTATAAATTATTTTTAAGCAACTCAACAGAAGTACACACTTCATTTCAGTTTTTATAGATATTACTTTAATCAATTGTGCGACAGACTAAAATCTTTGCTGAGATAGTTGAAAACTTTTTCAAAAACACATTTAAATTGCTTTAAAAGATAACATTAAATTTTACTTTCTTTGGTAAACAAAATGCAATAGATTTTTGGAATATTCAAAAACGTAAGACAAAAATAAAATCAAAAAAGGAGAATTACAAAAAATTAAAAATAAGATAAGTTAAACCATTTTTTCAGTTTTTTCAAAGTTTTCTTTACTTATTCAATGAAGTCAAAATACAGTCTAAGAAAATTAAAATTAAAATTAAATTACAAACAAAAATTAAGTATAAAAAATTAAGACTACAATAATTTAATATTTAAAAATTTAAAACATAATAAATAATATAAAATGTAATATATCTGAACGTATTCCAATTCTGGGGAAATCCAGAAAAATCCCAATCCCATTGAAAGTGCACAGTAGTGAATCAATAATTTTTTAATTTTAATTGAAATTTGGAAAAAAATTAAATAAATTGAATGGTTGGAAAATTAAAAAGGAACAGTTAAGTTAACAATTTAAAAATGTGAAATATAAATAGCAATGATTTATTGCAAGGAAAGGGGAACCCCATCAGCAGCAAAATCAGACCAATTGAAAGAATAAACTGCAAATTAATGATGAATCAATGATATAATTTTGTGAGGGTATTTAAATGCCGATATTTACAAATTGCATATTTGCTGCCTATTTGCGCTGAATGTGCCTTAAAGCAATTCGCAGGCAGTCAACCGGATGAACCAATGAATGGAACTGACTGACTAACGGACTGACTGACGAACAAACTGACTGTGTGTGATATGGTCGGACAAATTACCGCTTGTCACCGACTCATTTCCGACTCATTTCCCTTTGAATTATTAAAATGAAGACCCCAAAGCGTGGATGGGGTCGAAGGCACTCTAATTGTATTTGCATTTGCCAGCCGAGATGCAAAAAATGGAAATGATTGCTGTTTGTTTTTCCTTTGATACTTACGCGTTTCTCGATGAGCTTATCGCAGACATTGAACACGGTTTTAATTGGATTCTTATCCATGCGTATTGTCTTATCGTAGTAGGTGACTTTCCGCGGCACATATTGCTGATCGAAATTTAAATGCTGCAATGCGGGTATCAATATTCATAATCTGCAAATATCCAGTTAGGCTAAAAAAAACCCACACTTACCGCTATTGTTGTGCGAAAGTGTTCCTCGCTGTCGGAATTGCTCAATACGCCGCCAATATTGTATGTGGAGGGATTATCGGAAGCTGTGTGCCTTTGTGCAACGAGCACATTTACAATGGCCGCCCCACACAAAAGCCAGCGATATATAAATGCCGCACGCATATTGCTGCAGGTGCCTGGGTGCAAACTTTTTAGGGGAATGGTAGTTGTTGTCGATGATTTCTATGCGCTTCGCATTTTCTGCAAAGGAAGAACACTTTAAAGTTATGAATTTTAATATTTTTCCGCCTAATTGGCGTTGCCACCGCTGATCGCAGCGTGCGCAGCGTTGCCCAACCCAACGTTTCAGTTCATCATATGTTGGTTGTCCATATTGCCAGACTATTCGCTATTTGAAGCGATCAGATGTTTTTGACACTTGTTGACTGCTCATTACGCTCAGTCTTCGATATTGTCGCGTGTCGCTTTGCCGCTTTTTTCTTATCGCGGACCGCTACGCAAGCAAAACTTGGAAGAAAAAAATTCAACAATCGCATTCTAAAATCTCAGTTTTCTACTACTTAAGCTATTTAGTATTGTTTTAATTTATTGGAAAAGTGTGTGGCCTTGTAGTTGGTCATAGTAGGTACGGTGGCGTAAACCAAAATATGCATGGAAATGTGTGAAAATTGTAATTGAAAATTTATCCATTGTTGTTTGCTGCGTTTGTTGTTTGCTTGCGTTAACGTCGCCGTCGACGTCATTGTCTTGTCTCAAAAAGCCGTCTTTTGGCGTTGTGTTATTGCTTCAGCGGTTGGCGCGGGGGCGTCGCAATTGTTGACGTTGATTTGCGCTTTTTGTTTTCACCTTTTTCTGCTGCTGCTGAGTCGCGTGTGTTTAATTTTTTCGTCTTTGTTTTTAGCGTTCGCCTATTGAAAGCAGCAGCAGACAGCGCTGCTCACACATTGTTATTGTTGTTTTCGGCGCTTCCCCTTTGCGCTTTTTTTTGTGGTTAAGTGCGCGCACTCAAGGTGAAAAAAATAAATATATTTTGAGTTCTTTCGAGTGCGGCTTTTTGGAGTGTGTGCGTGTGGCTATAAAACTTAATTTGCAATCAAATTATTCGATTTATGATCTACGAGTGCTATTGCTCCCATATAGATGATCGCTCTGATGATGATTCAGTTAAAAAAATAATTCAAAATAATAAAATAAAATAAAATAGTAAATAATAAAAATATGTGAAAATAACTCGACTAATATCGAGCAGAGGAGCAGATGCTGAAATTGCTGACTTTTTTTGTAAGTAACTAAAAAATAAACGAAAATTTTGCCATCCTGCTCTCCATTAAATTAAACACAAAATGAAACTCGTTCCACCTGTTGTTGGCCGTTTAATCTGTCTGGTTTAACTGCATATAAAAGGGCTTTATGTGGTTCAAAAAGCAAGACTTTGATAACGTTTAAGTGACAGTTGGGCTAATTGCGTAAAAAAAACAAGTTTGCTTTCATGTCGAATAATTGAAGACAAAACAGACAGAAGAAAAAAGGAAAACATTGCCAGACTGCTCCCACTGCCTATTCAGAATCAATTTCAAACACCCAAACAGCAACAACAACAACAACTGTAAAAAGAATCACGCCCTCTCTCGCACTCTCACTTTGCATTCAAAAGAGGGCAGCGAGCAGACAGACGCGTGCTTAATTAAGCGCAACAGACAGAGAGAGAGAGTAAAAGGTGGGAGTGTTAGTGTGAGAGAGCGAAAGGAGCAGAATGAAGCAAAAAGCTTTCATATTCAAATTTGTAGAATGGGTATGGGGTTGGGTGGTGTATGGTGCTGTGCATAACTTGTAGTTATTAAGTAGGGTAGGCAGATGGCGCCACATGCTGCCCACAGCACGCGTTGCATTCAATTTTTTTTTTGCACGCTGTATAAAATTTCTCGCGCACCGCAGATTTTTCAACGACACCCACTCACACACACAAACACACCCAACACCCGCACTATTTGTTAATGCATGTGCAGCTGACACACATGAATACATACATACACATACATACGTACATGCACAGCAAACTACCGATAACGACTCAATTAAACTTTCAGCGTTGAAAATCAATGACTGAGACACATCGAAAGCACTTTAAGTTATGCCTGCCGAAACTCTTATACAAACATACACACACGCTTGCACTCGTCTACTCAATACTTATACTTATACATAGTTCCATATATATTTATATGTGCATAATTTGCAGCCCGATTGAGCGCCAAGAAAAAAACACAAACGTCTTTTGCCATATGCTCAATTAACATAAATAGTTAAACTACAATTTATCGTATAAATAAAAGATACTCGCGCAACGCTTATTGACCCGTAGCCAACAACAACAACTATCGCAATTGAGAGTGCCCTTCACAGCAATTAAAGTGAGAAAGCTCTTTCTCCCTGTCACAAGCACATACACAAACGTATGCATGTACATGTGTATGTGTGTGCGTGTTTGATCAGCTGTAATTGTGCTGCACATATTATCATTATCGTTATCATCATCAGCAGAGTAATTTGCAAACCAATAATGAGACTTACATTTACGTAGACTCCAACTTAATTATATTATATTAAATTTAATTATATATTAAAAGGGAGAACATTACCTGAGGATGTAAACGACTATGGAATAGACTGTTACCAATGTGAAAATGAATTCTTTGTATTTTATTGGTTATGTGCAATGTCCGTTATGCTGTCTGTCCGTTTCTATGAACGAAACTTTTTCAGACACCCTAAGAGATATAGACTGAAATTTGGAACATATATTGATCTGTACCCGCGTCTGACAAGGTGTAAAAATTGGAGTGCTACGTCTACTAGTTGGTTAGGAAATCGATAAAATCGATATTCGCAAGTTGATAAACCCACACATCTCTTAAAATTTTAAAACTACAGTCCCAAAATTTGGTTGGTAGGTTGATGGCGATATCCTTCAAAGACCGGTGCAACATATTTTCAATTTTAAATTAAACATTATATACATATTTAATATAAAGATGAAGCCAACGATAACTAATATCGCAAAAAAGCCAATTCACGTGCTGAGTTTTCCAGTAAAATTAAACAAGCCTTTTGATAATTTGAGAAATGTGTACATTAGAAATAAAAAACATTCTGAATTCACTCCAACAGTAATTGTAAACATTTTAATCAGCTTTTTTTCTTTTATGATTCAGGCAAATTCCAAACGAAAATTAAAACAAAAAAAATTAGACATTTTAATAGTTAATTATGTCCGATTGGCAGTTATCTCATCATATCTCATATAATAAATGACTAGCACATAAAATACAGAACAAAGGAATGTGAGCAGGTGTACAAATCAATTTTCATACAAAAACTCATTCATCGCTCGAAATTTCCCTTAAAGTCTATACGCAAAAATTCGGATTTGTTTCCTTAGTTGATAATTTAATTTATTCCTTTGATATATTTCAGGTTTCTCAAGTTTTAAACTGCGCTAGTTTACTTAGAGTTCACTGAATAAATTACTATAATATTTTTTCTTCTTTTACCTATTCCTTTGATATATTTTAAACTGAGCTCGTTTGCTTATTGCTTCTGATTACAATGTTTTAAAAATGGGATTTTTTGCCTTTAAATTTAAGCAGCTTATTAATGAGGCCTTTCTCAACACAAACTTATAATCTGGGCTAGTTTTTTGTACTTTTCAGTATTATGTTGCCCGCAACTAATGTTGATAACAAAAAATATGCTTTCCGCATTTCGTAGTAAAATTTAAGATTGATAAGGCATATTTCCTGAATTGATAGAACGTATCGAGTGTGCAGCTCCCCTTGAACAGTGAGTGACATTTTTGCAAAAGTTAAATTCATACACACACACACACACACTCACTCAGTTACATCATTGCCTATTTGTGTGTTATTAATAGATGGTGCCACAGGCTCAACAAACACCAACACACCCACTGCGGATGCATCATCAACTTGTATGACTCAGCAACAACAAACACAAAGTTTGATTCCCAGTTTCAGTTGAGTCCCTCTCTCGCTGTTTGAATACCATTTGTTCCCTTGGTATTTGTGCTGTGAAGGATTTTTTTTCCATGGCGAACGTGCCATTGCTGACTTTTTGTTTGATGTTGTGTTTTGCTATTATTATTGTTGTTTGCGCCATTTGTGGTTTATTTGTTTCTGTTTTTTTCTTTTTTGAAGCTGATTGCGACTGGCAGTCGCCGAATGACGATGACTTTTTTTTGTGTAATTCGAACTGACATGCAGATGCATGCCTAAAGATATCTGTGCATGGAAACACATATATACATATACATATACATACATATATATATAACGGCACGTGGATGATACAGGGTAACAAAACAGTTTACAATGCTACCCGTTTGTTCAATTTGCACACGTGATAAAAGTTAAGCAAATGCTAAAATATTCAAAATTACTAAAAAAGGTTTTGAAAAAGTTGTACAAATAATAATAAATATGTGCACTAAGTATTTTTAACAAAAAAAATGCACCAGAAGAATACAATTTTCAAATATTCAAGTAAGTTTTGAATACAAATTAACTTTGTATTTAAATGCAAAAATGTTCGCATTCTCGAAATATGGTTTATTATAATTATGTTGAATTCCGATAAATTTAAATCACACATAACTTATAGCACTTTCTTCTACTCCATATCTTTCGATTTTGAAAACTTCAGTTTTTACTATGCTGCACTTTAATATTATCCCTTATCACATTTGTTGTTGTAGGAAATTTGGTTGTAGCGGTTTTTTGAGTCACCCATTAAAATATCGCCTGAATGGTCACCTCGCTATCAATTGTTGATGAGACTTTTATTAAATGCTGGCGGTTTTCTCGATTCAAATATACGTTGACCTTCGCCAGACATTCAATCGAAGTGGATCAACACAAAAATAAAAATTCATTTACAGGTGCATGACAAATGGATTGCAGTTCAAATTATTTGAACCAAATGCGTTTACAACCCTCTAGATCTCAAGCCGATGGATTTGATGTGGATGCAATGCAATTGACAGGATATCCGGGAGCTGTTGGTGAATATAGCAGGAAGTGATTGCTGCACCAATTTTCGTTATCTCATCTAATCCAGTTTTGCCAAATAAACGACAATTGTTTTATGGCAACAGGAATGTGGTAGTTGGAGGCTACAATGAACAAAGAGAGGAACAGGCACATCAAGACAAAAGGCAACTCCCCAAAGTGTCGCACGGACAAAAGCTTCAATCAATGCCGAAAACTTTGAAATTCGCCCTCCTTGCTCCTTGATCCTGTTGCTATAACCTTTATCCCTTTCATTGTGCGAAAGCTGCCTAAGCCAATCAAGAAGCGAGGGACAACATGGAGCCATGGAGCCATTCGCAAGGACCATTTGCTAAAGCGTCGCCTTTCATCTGATTCCGATAATTTCGCAACGTGTGCGTGTGTGTGAGTGTGTGGGGTGTGTCTGGTGTATGTATGTGAAATTTGTGTGTGTTTGTTTTATATCACATTACTTGTTTAGAGAGCTTTTCATCACAATTGCATAAGGTTAATATTTCTGACCTAGCACCAGACAGAATATTCTTTGTTGGCTAAGCTTATCTTCACTATAATCAAACTATCTACATGGACATCTTTCTTTCGTTTCTTTTGGTTGGGCTTTATATTATTTTGGCAACCAGTTTATTTGCCAGGGCTTTCAAGGGTAATTTTCCATCCCATTTTGCACACACGAATTGTTAAACATATGTTGAGTTGCTGTTGTGCTCCATTGAATTGATCGAACCTTTAAGCTGTTTATTGGCATCCGGAGCATACCGGAACGAAGCGCTTCCCAATCCAATCCAATGCAATCCCTTGCCGCCCTGCCACCTTGCCGCCTCAGCCGGTTAATGCTCCGAGCAGTGTTGATTTTAGTTATTCAGCTTAAGAGCCTTTTGTGCTCAATGCCGTCTACTTTGTGGTTTATTGTTGCCAACATCATTAAATTGAGTTCTTTTCACATTTCACCTGGTTGCTTTTAATATGGTTATTGCATTTATTTGTTTATTCACAAAATTTTCATTGTGTCTGAGCCACTTTCAACTATCGGCAAAACCAAACAATATCAATCTGTTTGCAGTTACCACAATTGTAGACAACAAAAAGCAGTTTGTAATGCAATGGACCAAAAACCAAAAAATAAAATAAAAAAAGAATAACTTGCGTAGGTAGTACGTCACAACGAAGATTAAATACGCTTGCAGACCAGAGCCAAACTGCTCACTTCTCAATTTCATTATTAAAATTAATCTTTAGAGGACATCACCAACAATCTACCAACCAAATTTGGTGACTGTGGCTTTAAAATTGAGGGACAAATGGACAGACAGCATAACGGACATTTCACATATTTTTCCTTTGAATGTTTATCATACAAAAACAACAACATAAAGGGTATTGCATAGAACAATTATTAGAATAACTCCCAAGCTCAATCGCGTTTCCCTATGAGGAATTGTGTGAAAATATTTACAGCAACATACAATGTATATTTTTCAGATACAAATTACACAAACGATTAAGTTTTCGTCTTGATAGTAGTATATGTAAATCCCGCATTCAGATTTCAACTGTCGCGAGTTGTAAATTGGATTTCTCTAGCGCTGTTATCTTCAATCGGTTTATTTATCCCTAAAGAAGGTGTGAATAATATATAATATCATATTGAATATTTGCAAACGGAATGAAATGCATACAGATCCCATAATGGATAATCCGAACGTTTTCCACAAAGTAGCTAAGGGCCCAAAAATATAGAATGTACATAATACAAACGACTATAATAATAAGTGAACAGACAACAGCACTCCAGGTAATGCACTGACCAGTGCTGTGCGGATCCATTGTGTTTAGAAGGAGTCTCTGAAAAGAGCCACGCCTTTAAAGCATATCACTGAAAATGTTTGGATATTGTGTTGATGTATTTACTTTTCACATGAATCACCAGCACACACAGCATTTGTCCTATATTTTGGCTTTCATTGCTGTCTCGGACTTGGCCTTAATCAAATTATATTGGCCATATACATAGGTATATATGTACAGATATACATATATATAATGGCTCGAGGGGGAGGCGGGCGCCTTAAGTTATGCAAACACTTTTGTATGTGTGCCACTCCTACGGGATGCTCTTGCTTTGCTTTCTCTATTCCTTTTGCTGTCGCGCACACATACACACACTAACGCATAAAGACACACATACACACACACACACACGCACACACTTACACACACACGCGCACACAGAACTTTTATCCTTCTTTTTTTTTCTCCTTTTTTTTGGCTGCTGCCTCAACTTTCACTGTGAATTTTTTTTATTGAACAAAATAGGTTTTAATTTATTTAATTTTGTTGTATTCCCTGTCTCGTTTTCATTTTTTTTAGATTACATGTTTGTAAAAGCACAAGCTACGAATTTTATCGTATTTAATTTCCACATACACAACCAACATGAGACAGAACAAAATCGCGGGCGGGCGTTTCTCATACGCACCGTGGTCGACTACGCAGTAAACAACGGTCCTCGATGGGTTTGCTTCGCTCGGAGACCGTCAGTCGAAATTCGACTGGCCTGCTGGTCACGACTTTGCGCCTTGCGCGACGCTTTACAACTGTGTGTCCCTTTTTTGGCCTGGCAAACTTTATCCCTGTGCTTGAGAGAGAGAGAGCTTTCGCGATTCCAAGCAGCTTTTCTCATGCGTGTAGCTTTTCAAGTTTAACGAAAGCTGTGTTACGCCTGCGCGCTTCGTACGTAAACAAACAAGCAATTATCTGTTGTTTTGCACGCTTTACGCTTTCCTCTTCTCATTTGGTGGTCAGCTGATTATATCTTTCGCACGTGCGTTTATCGATGTCACTGTCGCAGTCGACATCGCTGTCGCAGCGACCACCTGTGGCGTTTATATTGTGCGAGAGAGAGAGAGAGAATGATTTTTTACTTTTGAGTGTATATGAGGGAGTTTTATTTTTTTATCAGCTATGTTTGTAGTGAAAAGTAAATCACACAAGGTATGCCAGCCTATAAAGCGCATAAAAAAAATTTTCAGCAACGCTTACTTTCTACATTACAGGGTAATACAGCTTGTGTTGTGAATAAGTAGTAAGGGTTGTGGTACAGATTCGAAGCTACACCACCTACAAAGTATAGATTTTGAATCGAATTCGCAATGGGGTTTTTTCTCTGCTGGGTAGTTGCGTGTTTGTAATCTAGTATGAAATAGATTTGTTTATAATTTGCATTCGTTATAATTTGTCTAATTAGATTAGAATGTTGACAGCCCGATAAGAATACGTAAGCAATATATATTAAAAATAATTTATTTATTCCTGAGGCAAAATCAAATATACTTGTCTTTAAAAAATTCTTGCTGAAACAACAAACCGTGGAATGATAAAAGTTGAACTATATTTATTTTGTAATAGTTTTTCCTATTTGTTGTATAAATTGTTGAGAAAAACCACTCCAAAGTCAGCAACAGGCTTAAAAGCCACTCAAGACACAAACAGAAATGAATAGGAAAAGCACAAACACAAACACACTCACAATGAGTGTCTTAAGTTAATGTGTGACCTTGACCCGATAAATGCAATTGCATTTGCATTAAGTCATGCAAAAAGTCAAAGTCATCGTCAACGCCTTTGTCTTTTTTTATGTGGAAATCACATCATATTTGCACACGACCCGTTTTCATCGGCATCGCTCAAGCGCATGCATAAAGCAGGAGAGGCCAAACTAATGCACACAACTAAGAAAGCTAATTCGCAGCGCTGATGCGTGAAACGACAAAGGGGAAGGAGGACGGATGAAGGCAGCAAGCAAGCACACACATGAATGAAAGCAAAAGTTGTGTGTGCAAAATGTTGGAGCCAACAACAACTACACCATCAGCAGCATCAACAAAAAAAAAACACTCAAAAAGCTACACCCACGACACACTGCCTTACATTGAGAAAGCTTTTTGTGCGCTCGCGCCTGAGCTTTTTGCAGCGACTCTAAGCGTAAGCTTTTCCAGCATTTTCATTTGAGCGCTGGCCTTTTGTGGGTCGTCGTCGGCTGTCGGCTGTGTCAGACACATTAAAAGCTGCATTATTCTTTTGTTGTTTTCTCTCGGTGACTATCGTTAAATGCGGTCGCGCCGTGCAAGCATCTGCGAAGAAAATTCGAATACCTCGTTCAATTATTAATTATTTATTAGTGCTACTTATTAATACGACTTCGAAGTTGAGATGAAAAATGTGAATTGTTTTGTGCAACTTTGATTTGTTTACATCTGAAAATCTGAGAAGATATTAGTAAGTGTTTTCTTTTCATCATCCTCCTTCCCGAGCATGAAAATGTACACCTGGCAAATCAATCTAGAGCCAGGCAATGTGAGATGTGAGCTGTTTGATTGTGTGTGTGTGTGTGTGACTCTGCCCATCATCCCAGCAAAAAAAGGCAAATTTTTGAATGGGCCACCCGCCTAGCAGAGGCATGTGTATACATCACACACACCCACACACACACACAACTGTAACCCCTTAATATATAAGTGTTTACATATACATAAATCTGTGTGAATAGAAGAATCTGGAAGTTGTTTGATTATTGTTATTGAAATGCTTCTTAATTAATTTTAATGCATTTTTAAATAAATTTCATTTTAATTGCCCAACAGCTGTGAGCGATACATAAAAAGAAGAACAAGAAGCGTAATTTATCATTGTTAAATGATAACAGTTGAATTAAATTCATTTAAATGTAATCCAACGAAATCAAATGAATGATTGTGACTAAAGCAGCTGCTACATGATTTAAAATCGCTTTTCCAAGCACAATTGCCAGTTGTGACTTTCATCCCACATTTTCCGGTTCCTGCCACATGCTGCAGCTTCATCGCTGTCCTGGGGGCATTCTACTTAGTCTTTGACTGACAAGTCAATTTTTTTTTTTTTTTTTAGAAATTTGTTGGTGCTTGCTTTCCCTGCGGAATTTGTTGGAATTTCTTTCCGCCCAAGGTCTCAGACTCGCACACACACACACACCCCGAGTTTTGCCTGAACATGAATATGAATTTTCAATGTTTTATTGTGCCTTAATCCCAAATCAGAGCTCTGAGGACTGACTGGAATTTTGCCTAAGTGGATACTGGAATTTAAGCTTAAGACAAATCCACTACTACTAATTGTCTGTCATGGCGGCTGACAAGCTAATACACTCAGAAAAAAAATGTACCTAAATTTTAGTAATTTACCATATTTTTCATATTTCTTAAATTTATGATTGTGTCTTTCTTAAAACGGTTTGGGATTGTCGATTTGGGGCAAGCCTTTGTAATTTTGTAGTAATCTTTTCTTATATATAGTTTGATCTGAGTGTATTTAATTGGCCATTATTTGTGAGTGGACACGATTCGACTTCTGTCCATTGATTGTTGAGCTCTTCGCTTTCTGATTGAATCTGATTATTATGCCAGACAGACACACATCATAAACACAACAACACACACAACACAAGAACACACTCACATGTATTGAATATTCCGAATATTGCCTAATAGTATTTTTTGGGCAGGGACTACAATAAAAATATAAAAAGAAAAATGCCGGTGACTGACCCAAATAATCGCTTGTTTAATGGTTCATAACTCAATGAATAGTATACGGAAATTTCAGGAATTTTATTGATTATTTATTATTGTAGTTGAGGCAATGTTTAATTTTGGACTGCACAACTATTGTAATTTGTGTGATAATTTAAAATGTCTGTTCATTAAATATTCCAAATACCTATTAAGCTGTATGTGGTAAGACTCTCTGCTAAGACTCTGAGCATACAAACAATGGGCATGAAAATCAATGAGGCATGCCATTAAAACAACAATAGCAATACACATTTGTTTTATTTCCCATATAGATTGCTAAAGTATTTCGACTGCCTCAGATTTTTGTTTTCCTATTGTGTCCAATGGAGACAATTATGGTGGAAAGTTTGCTTATGACAAGCGCTTAAAAGTTAAGGGCACAACTTACACATAAAATATTAAGCATAAAGTCAGAGTAAGAATTCCCCATTCTATGTGTGTCCATATTGGGCACATAAGAAATTTGTAGGTATTCGAATTATGATTAATTTATCTGGTTGACACGCCCAAACAAACTGTCTAGATTTCCTGCGTGCAGCAAAGCTACTGATAGCGATAACCCAATGATATACTATAGCTGGCTTATGTAATGTACTAATTAGGCTAAATGTGATTTCTTCTGCTACTTACAAACATAATAAATATATGCTTTTTCTTCCTTTCTACTCTCACAGGACACAGAATAATAGCAGCGACAAATCTTTGCAATTAACTCGCATAACCGGCCACAAACAAAGCGAAAACAACAAGTAGCAGGCGGACTCCCACCCGCCGTCAAATCACACACGCACACTCACACACACCCACCCATACACACACATACAAGTGAAATACATAACACACACACACACCCCTCAATATGGGCGACAATATAATTGGCTCGGCGAGCTTCCTCCACTTGGGCGACATTGTTTCGCTTTATGCGGAGGGCAGCGTTTGCGGTTTCTTGAGCACACTCGGGTGAGTACCATTCATACTGGCACATAGTTTTTCACTCATAGCACTCATTTACTCACCTGCTCACCTGCTCCACCTAGTCAACCACTCACTTACTGTACTTGTAATGAATGACATTTCAATTGAAGATCTTTGAGGACACCCTGACTACTGTTGCGTGGCGCCTCGAGTTTTTCCTTTCTCAATGTGCCACGTAAAGGAAAGCTACTTATATGCTAATTGGTGCAAGTTAATTAGATATAATCAACATGCTCATCAATGCTAGACAACTCTTGAAACTTGCACGTTCTTTTCGAATTTAAAGTGCCTGTACTTAATTATCTTAAAGTTAATCTATTTTCTTTGTATCTTTTTGATTCAAAAAGATTGATTTTGGAATTTCAGTTGACGTCTCGTTTACATACGGTTTCTTTACTTTGTTTACTTTATACTTTTGTCACATATTAAAAAAATACAATTTATTTATTTAGTAATCAAGTTTAATCAAGTACTTCTGCAGCAAATGCTAGGGCAATAGACTTCACTTCTGGTCCAGGAGTAGTACTGAAATCGGGGCACACCTTCATGGATTCATCCTTCAGATCATTAAAGTTGAAGGTAGTTCCACTATATTCCTTAACGAGCTCTAATGCAGTCATAGGAGTGAGATCTATCTTCTCCATAAGGTGGTCCTTGAGACATTCAGGAATTCAGGACATTGGCTCCAGGCGCATCTTTGCATCCTTAGTTGATGCCTGTGCATTGGTAGACATGGTTGTTAGGGTATATTATAGATAGGGCTGAATACACCACGTGTCAAATTTCACTTAGGTCAACGTGTAGCTCTTCACTAATGATCACTCCAAAATTCTTTAAAGTGGTCTTATCCTTTATCTTTCCACTCAGTTCAACGACAGTGTATGTATGAGGCTCTAAACGACACTGACTTTATTGAGAAAAAATTCATGGTTTATATACAGAATTCTTAGACGATAATGTGTGCTTAGGATTAGTTGTGCTATTTACGAGGTGATCTAACAATCAATAGTTATCTATGCGTGTACTGATATCATGGGATTAAGATTATCCTATTTACGACGCTGCCTGTGATACTATCTGCTAACTGCAGGCCGCTCGACAGATGCTGTGAACATTTTCTAATCACAACCCATGGCTTGGGTTTATCTGATTTTCTATATATATATATATGATATATATATATATATATATATATATATATTTATATGAACCTAAACAGACAGGTATTAAGCCCCCTGACAGCCAGCTGTTGGGATGGTTTTAGTACCTGGGCCAACCGGTGGAACATCTGCGTCAATGAGATCAAGTCTCAGCCCTGTACGTTTGCGCTCAGGAGTGGTAACTGTCCAACCGGTCCGCCTCAAAAGCACGGTCATACCTCAGGAGAACCATGTTCGCTACATGGGTACGTATCTGGACAGGAAACTTACCTGGCGCAAACACATACAGATCACCGCAGCAGCATGTAGATCCAAAAGGAGCAGCATCGTGCCCACATGGACATATGGGATTCCATTTTTGGGCACATCGGCAAAATCTTGGGTTAACCACATTCAAGTTCTGCAGAACAGTGTCCTAAGAGACATCTCTGGTGCTCCACCCCATGTGAGCACCCTATGCCATAGAGCAAAATTTGAAATAATTAAATGAAATATATAAAAGGTGAATAATTATATTAAAATTTGAAATGACATATGATCAATGTTACTCAAAATATAAAATGGATCAAAGAAACTAATCAGTCAAAAATAGGAGCATGATAGATCTCAAAAAACTGGACGATAGACTTAACGTTTGTCCTGAAAAAAAAGCCAGATTCCTTTACTAATAATCTCTGAATGGGATGAACCTATCTGAGCAGCTGACAGGTCAAGAAAATCTTTTCATACACATTTAATGGGATCCCAGAAATTTGCTTCCTTGCTAAATCTTCAATATTGGGTAAATTTATTCTTTACTCATTTAACAATACTTTTTATCTTAATGATGACTTTTATTTATACTTTTTTATCTAATTGTATAACTTTATAAGTCAAGTCTAGGATTGTAGATAATAGCTAATATAAATTTTAAACTTATATTTCAACAGTCTGGTGGATGATCGAACCGTTGTGTGCCCCGAGGCTGGAGATTTGAGTTGTCCGCCCAAAAAGTTTAGAGGTAAGCAGTAGCAACATTAAGAGTTTAATTAAACTTAATTATAACTGTATTCAATTCAATTGAACTTTACAGATTGCCTTATCAAAATATGTCCCATGAATCGGTATTCCGCACAAAAGCAGTTCTGGAAGGCAGCCAAACAATCGGCCAGCTCCAACACAGATCCCAATCTGCTCAAACGTTTGCATGTAAGCTTCAAAAGGTTTTATTTGAAGACTAGATCTAATCGTTTCTTCTTTAGCATGCTGCGGAAATTGAGAAGAAACAGAATGAAACCGAGAACAAGAAGCTACTCGGGACCTTCATACAATATGGTCGTGCGGTGGTGCAGTTGCTCCACTTAAAGTCCAACAAGTATCTAACGGTGAACAAACGTCTGCCCTCGCTGCTGGAGAAGAATGCGATGCGTGTGTATTTGGATGCGAATGGAAATGAGGGCTCCTGGTTCTACATAAAACCCTTCTACAAGCTGCGCTCCATTGGCGACTATGTCGTTGTGGGCGACAAGGTCATCCTCAGTCCGGTAAATGCGGATCAGCAGAATTTGCATGTGGCCGCCAACTATGAGCTGCCCGATAATCCCGGCTGCAAGGAGGTAAACGTTCTCAACTCATCAACCTCGTGGAAAATCTCATTATTCATGGAGCACAAAGAGAACCAGGAGCACATACTCAAAGGCGGCGACGTCGTACGTCTCTTCCACGCAGAACAGGAAAAGTTTCTCACCATGGATGAATACAAGAAGCAATACCACGTCTTCCTGCGCACCACGGGACGCACCAGTGCCACAGCGGCAACCAGTAGTAAAGCGCTCTGGGAGATCGAGGTGGTGCAGCACGATTCATGTCGCGGCGGCGCCGGCGATTGGAATTCGCTGTATCGCTTCAAGCATCTAGCCACTGGTCACTATCTGGCTGCCGAATCCGAGTCCGATGTAGTAGCTGGCGTAGTCGCAGCCAGCGTCCATGAGGCGCTGCTCGTAGACTGCAGCAAAGACTCGGGCCTTGGCTCCACAATGAACTCCACCCTAAACGGTGCGTTTTAGCACTTAATGAACATAGGATGTGATAGGAAATTTATCAGTTAGGTTGTCCATCCCCCATTCTGGGGTCTTCCTTCCTTGCGGATATATCGGAACTCTTCGATACCCAATCTAGAAACGCTTATTTTTTCATTTTCATTAAACTAAACTTGTGTAAAGATGTAAAAATGAAGTAAAAAAAACTTAACCCCAACTCCAAAGAAAGTAAATTCTAATTTTATATTAAAAAATACTAATAATAATAATAGATAATTCATAATTTAACATAAGTAACTTTTTGGTATGCAACCTTTGTGAAACTCATGCTTAATTCTCACTGAATTGCAGATAAACAGAAGGGCAAGCTATACCGCCTGGTCTCCGTGCCATATTCAGCGGACATTGCATCTGTGTTTGTGCTGGATGCGACAACAATGGCCCGGCCCGATAGCTTGGTGCCGCAGTCCAGTTATGTGCGATTGCAGCACATTTGCTCCAATACGTGGGTGCATGCCACGTCGATACCGATCGATGCGGACGATGATAAGCCGGTCATGTCGAAGGTCTGCTGCTCACCCATCAAGGAGGACAAAGAGGCGTTTGCGCTCATACCCGTATCGCCGGTGGAGGTGCGTGATCTGGACTTTGCCAACGATGCGTGCAAAGTGCTGGCCATGGTTACCAGTAAACTGGACAACGGCAGCATATCGATCAATGAGCGACGTGCGCTTATCTCACTGCTGCAGGACATTGTGTACTTCATAGCGGGCATGGAGAATGAGCAGAACAAGACCAAGGCGCTCGAGTTCACCATCAAGAATCCCATACGTGACAGGCAAAAGCTGTTGCGCGAACAGTACATCCTCAAGCAGCTGTTTAAGATACTGCAGGGTCCGTTCCAGGAGCACACAGCCGGTGACGGTCCATTCCTGCGACTGGACGAGCTCGGCGATCCTAAAAACGCTCCCTACAAGAACATCTTCCGGCTGTGCTATCGCATACTGCGTCTCTCCCAGCAGGATTACCGCAAGAATCAGGAGTACATTGCCAAGCACTTTGGCCTTATGCAGAAACAAATCGGCTACGATATCCTAGCCGAGGACACAATCACCGCCCTGCTGCACAACAATCGCAAGCTGCTGGAGAAGCACATAACGGCGGCGGAGATCGAAACGTTTGTCGGACTCGTGCGCAAGAACATGCTCAACTGGGACTCGCGCTTCCTCGACTACCTATCCGATCTGTGCGTGTCGAATCGCAAGGCGATTGCCGTCACCCAGGAGCTCATCTGCAAGAGTGTGCTCAGCGACAAGAATGTCGACATCCTCATCGATACACAGGTCAAGGCGCTCCGTGGCGACACAGCTGTGCGCTGCTACAAGGGCGCCTCCGAGGATGTGTGCCTGGCCACACTCACCGAGGTCACCGGCGACGATGAGGATCGCTCCGATGTGCAATCCACCTCGACCACGACCACCTGGGACAGTGCGAGCCTCAATGACGAGTTTGACGCTCTGCCCAACGAGAAGTACGAGATACATTTGCAGTGGAAGGGACAACCGGTTGGTATTTTAACATTATGGTTTTGACCTTGTCTTGAGCAAATGACACTATATGCTGGGACACTACCAAAAACCGACGCGATATAGAGAAGTGCCTTATAATCTGATCCTAGTAAGAGCTTCTTCATGAAGGCAGTCCTGACCACAAACACATACATAATTGCGTGTGTGCTGAGCAATGAAAAGCTCTCCATCGCAATTAGCGTAGCATATTCAAATTTAAAAGCTTCATTTCTATACGTATGAAAGCTCGAGCAAAAGCACAATAGGGCATAGCCGGTATTGCTCTAAGACAATGACTACTTGATGAAAATAATGTTAAGATCAGTGAATTTGCTACTTCGTAGCAGCAAAAGCAATAGAAATGGTGCTCTGCTATTGCTACTGCTTTAAAAGAGCAAAGCCAACAGATAAAGAACTAAAATTAAGCGAGATCACAGAAGAGATCCTAGCATTAGCAGGAAATTAATCAACGTCCACCTGTAGGATCAATCACTAGGAATTTTGAGTTGCTGTTGCTATATATATTTAATATTGCTGATCTCTTTTATTTCTTTCTTCGTTCATGATAATCATTATTTTCTTTATTTTGTGCTGTTAGACGTCGCGCTCCATGGCGGATCTAGCGAACTGTGTGGCCGATGGCTGTGAACAGGAAGCAGCCATATTGAACTATTATCGCCATCAGTTGAACCTGTTCTCCAACATGTGCCTGAACCGACAGTATCTGGCACTGAACCGACTCTCGCCTCAACTGGACATTGATTTGATACTGAAGTGAGTATGTCTGCTGACAAGGGTCAAGTTCTATTCAAATCTTCATTTCTATCCGGCAGATGTATGTCAGACGAAACGATGCCATATGAGTTGCGCGCATCCTTTTGCCGGCTAATGCTCCACATGCATGTGGATCGCGATCCCCAGGAGCCAGTTACGCCTGTGAAATATGCGCGACTGTGGAGCGAAATACCCTCAAAGATGTCCATCATGGAGTAAGTTCTAGATGTCGCTAAAGCGACCCATAGCTTTCAGCTAACGAGAAACTCTTTTTTATTATTCTGTTTCAGCTATGATGGCAAAAATCTGCAACCAGATCAAAACAAACAGGCCTGCCGTGCCAAATTCAATACGACGATTGCCTTTGTGGAGAACTATTTGTGCAATGTGGCTACCAAGGTGTGGCTATTCACAGATCAGGAGCAAAACAAGCTCACATTTGAGGTGCGTCAAAAAAAAAAAAACATAAACCAACAATAACTTAAGTTGCCTTTAGCGAAGCAATGACTTTGCCTAAAGAGGCCTCAGGTCAAAAACCATCAATCTAAATTGTTATATTGATAGCCAAATGGGAACAAAATCTATTGACCCAATATCAACAACCTCGATATCGGTAAGAAGCTGTCCAAATCTCTGCATGACAAAGCAGCACGTGAACAACAACTGACATGATACTGCTGACGAGATAGGAAAACAGGAAACAAACAAGACACAGTAGTGAGATCTGTGTAACCTATAGACTCCTGACCCCCTGTAATGTTTTTTCTTTTGCTTCTACATCGGCACTTGCCTCCTGGGAAGCCACCTTCTAGCCGATCTATCACATTTCGCAGGATAAAGACCAACTAAGATTGTGGAATTCATAACCGCAACTGGCTGGACTCATTTTTCAATCAGTTCCCCACCAAGTTTCTTAAAGCCGGAGTATTTTGGTTTCTTTTTCATTTTTTTGATACAAAATTAGAAATTGAAAAGAATTTGGCCGATGTCCATCTTATAGTTGACAACTTTATAACCTAACCTACACTAACAATAATATTTAAAATTTAACTTACCCGTATTTCTTTTCAGGTGGTCAAACTGGCCAGGGACTTAATATATTTTGGCTTCTATAGCTTCAGCGATCTGCTGCGCCTAACAAAGACGCTGCTCTCCATACTGGACTGTGTGTCCGAGACGACAACTGGTGGCGCCTATGTCAACACGGATATGGCTTGTGAGTATTGGGAAAGTTGGTCCACCTAGATTTAGTTAGCATTTAGTAAGTTCTCTCTTGATCTTGAACTCCTATCTTACTTTGATAAGCTGTCGAAGAGGAGGCAAATAATGATGGTGAGCCTGGGATTTTCCATGTGCTAGTATTGTTTAGTTAAACTAATGCTGCATTACATCTATTTCCCAGCTGAGGGCGGCGTCCTGCGGTCCATTGGTGACATGAGCACGGTGATGACTTCGCTGGCCCTGGGCTCAGTGGGTCAGGCGATAGCTGCACCAGCCATGGCGATGCAGCAGCGCAAATCTGTGTCGCAAATGATGAAAGAATATCCGCTGGTCATGGACACCAAACTGAAGATCATTGAGATACTGCAGTTCATATTGGATGTGCGCCTTGACTATAGAATCAGCTGCTTGCTCTCCATCTTCAAGCGGGAGTTTGACGAGTCCGATTTGGTCGCCCAGACCCAAACCCCCACCAACACAACGCCCACTTGCAGTGAGGAACAAACGCAACAGCAACAGCAGACAACTCCCGGTAGCGCAGGACCCTCGGACTCGGAACAAATAGCCGCAGCCGAGGCTGCCATGGCGGCAGCAGCAGCAGCCGCCTCCGCAGCGGCGGCACGTCAAAAGAATATCGATCTGGAATCGATTGGCGTGCAGGCGGAGGGCATATTCGACTGTGAGCGCAGCGATGCGGCCAATTTGGATCTGGATGGCCAAGGCGGACGCACCTTTCTGCGTGTCCTGCTCCATCTAATCATGCATGACTATGCGCCTCTGGTGTCTGGAGCACTGCATCTGCTCTTTCGCCACTTTAGTCAGCGTCAGGAAGTGCTGCAAGCCTTTAGACAGGTAAGTTCCTTCAACAACTAATACTCCTGGCAGTCTCTTCTAACTCTTGAAGGCAGTTTTCAAATAGGTTTCTTAAAATCTGAGAATATTGGTATATTTGTTCACTTTTGATAAAAAATAAAAAAAAAAACAGCACCCCTTAAGAATATTTTAATTAAAGTATTAAATATTTAGCATTTTATTTAAATGAACTAACAACAATAATTGTTTGCTTTTAATGTCTGACTTTTGTATTGCAAGTAATTCAATTTAGAATAACTTCTAGCATTGAATAAATTAGGCTAACATTTTGGACATTTGATTTATATATCGGATATAATTTAACCATCCTCCAAATAGATACTCCAAATTATGCAATCTTTCTACTAATATAGTCTCCAAAAAAGGAAGAATTAATTTCAAAGAACTAGTTTCTGTGAAGAACAAAATATCACAAACTATACTAAACATTTTGATCAGTGTAGCTTTCCTTTCTTGTCCTTTGTCTTGTGCGTAATTTGTAGAAATTAGTATTTAGCTTAAATATTAAAATATTTATTTAAAAACTGTCCTTTTTTATAAGTTTGTTGGTCGAATTTAGAATATTGTTTTTAATTTAATTTTAATCCAATAACTGTAGGAAATCGTCCTCGAAGTAGTCACCAAAGTTCGCGAAAAAAGTGAAATTAGTAGACAAATTGTTGTTTTGAGACTTGCCACATATCGAAATATTTTACTTTGGTCTTCTAGTGTTTATTTATATTTGATATGGTATTATAGCTTTGTAAATTTATAGTGATTTGAATGAATCGGTGCACCGATGTTGGTATTAATTTGTTGTTTCTCTCTAATTTCCAAATTTTCTTCATCTCTCTTGTGTTTGCATGCAACGCTCTTGATCTCGAATTCGATGTCTCGATGTCGATGTTGAGACGCGTGCCACTTTGCCACATAATCAACTGCATTTCTCATATGTATGTGACTAACAACTAACAACACACCTCACGTACTTGTAATACACACAAACACACACACACTTAAACACCCACAACTAACAACTAACAATAAAGTGGACGTATTCCGCATATCGTAATGAAAGACATTTTGATTTTGTATGTATTAACAAAGATTCGATTGTTGGCCATAAGATTATGTTGCTTCGTTTGACACTTTCGCTTTGCAGGTGCAACTGCTCGTCTCGGACAGCGATGTGGAGTCGTACAAGCAAATTAAATCGGACTTGGACATATTGCGGCAGAGCGTGGAGAAGTCAGAGCTGTGGGTGTACAAGGCCAAGGCGACGGATGAACTCGGTGGGGCCGATGCCACCGGTGGGGCAGACAATCTCGAATATGATGCCACCTTATCGCCAGAGCAGCGCAGCGAATATCAAAAGGTCAAAGAGATACTCATGCGCATGAACAAATTCTGCGTAACGGCCGGTGAGTAAATAGAATCACTCAATCTCAACCATGACCATGAGCCATACCTAATCCATTCTCATCAGGTCCCATTGTAAGACCACGAAAGCATGAACAGCGCCTGCTGCGCAACGTGGGCGTGCACACTGTTGTCCTGGATCTACTACAGAATCCCTATGACGAGAAGGACGACGTACTGATGAAGGAGCTGATGTGCCTGGCCCACGAATTCCTACAAAACTTTTGTCTCGGCAATCAACAGAATCAAGTCCTGCTCCACAATCATCTCGATTTGTTTCTCAATCCAGGCGTAAGTAACACACGCAAAAAGAAAGAAATAAAGAAGAAAGCACACTTTGAAATAGTAAATGCAGTTAAAGATATATAAGATAATGTATATAAATCTAGTATCTAAAAGTGTCATTTTAATATTTACTCGGTGTGTGCTTCTGCAGATACTCGAGGCGAAGACCGTCTGTGCCATCTTCAAGGACAATTTGGCGCTGTGCAACGAGGTCACCGATAAGGTTGTGCAGCACTTTGTGCACTGTATCGAGATACATGGCCGGCATGTGGCATATTTGCAGTTTCTGCAGACGATCGTCAAGGCAGAGAATCAGTTCATTCGCAAGTGCCAGGACATGGTGATGCAGGAGCTAATCAACTCCGGCGAAGATGTGCTGGTGTTCTACAACGACAAAACCTCGTTTCACCATTTCGTGCAGATGATGCAGCAGCAGCAGCTGCGGCGCCAGCAGCTCAGCGACGACAGTCCGCTGAAGTATCATGTGGAGCTGGTGAAGCTGCTGGCCTGCTGCACAATGGGCAAGAACGTCTACACGGAGATCAAGTGTAACAATCTGTTGTCGCTGGACGACATTGTGACGATCATTTGCCATCCCGTCTGCATGCCCGAGGTGAAGGAGGCGTATGTGGATTTCCTCAATCATTGCTACATTGACACCGAGGTGGAAATGAAGGAGATCTACGCCTCCGGTCACATGTGGAGTCTCTTCGAGAAGAGCTTCCTCGTGGATCTCAACCAATTGATATCGAATACGACGGCCACCTCGAACAAGACACTGCTAGCCTATGTACTGAATGGTCTCACCAATCTATTGAGCAGCTTCTTCTCCAGCCCCTTCTCCGATCAGAGCACCATTGTGCAGTCGCGCCAACTGATCTTTGTGCAACTGTTGCAGGCCGCCTATCGCCTGACCCAGTGCAAGTGGCTCTCGCTGGGCGATCGGTTCAACGTGGAGAACTGCATTCGCACGCTGACCGAGTCGGCGAAGATGCGCAGCATTGTGCTGCCCGTCGATCTGGAGCAGCAGGTGGCCAATATGTCCAGCAAGACGGCGATGTTGACGCGCCAGACCACCAAATGGCTATTGGCGTCCAAACAGCCGAAATACGAGAGCCAACAGTCGGCGCATCTGATGCGCTGGGATCGCTCCATCATTGAGGGGCTGCAGGATATTGTCTCGCTGCTTGAGGATCAACTGAAGCCAGTCGTCGAGGCGGAACTCTCTCTACTCGTCGACATACTATATCGGTCCGAATTACTCTTCCCGGCCGGAACCGATGCGCGCAAACGATGCGAGAGCGGCGGCTTCATTCGAAAGCTGATCAAGCACACGGAGAAGCTGCTCGAAGAGAAGGAGGAGCGCATGTGCGTCAAGGTGTTGCGCACGCTGCGCGAAATGATGGCCATCGATGTCAACTATGGCGACAAGGGCGATGCACTGCGTCAGACGCTCCTACTCCGCTACTTCCAATGCAAGAGTGCCACCAAATCGGAGGATGAGCATTCACATCCACAATTGCCGGCTGCTGTCGCTGCTGCTGCAGCTGCCGCAGTAGCTGCTGCCGCCGCCGCCGCCGCGTCCTCCTCTTCCTCCACCTCCTCCGATCCGGCCAAGCAGCTGCATTTGGTCACCCATGGGCCTGGCGCCAAGTATCTGGCACGTGCTGGCAAAACTCTGCACGAAATGCAGAATCACTTGGATCGCGAGGGTGCCTCTGATTTGGTTGTCGAACTGGTCATCAAATCGGTCCACTCTCCCAACATCTTTGTGGAGGCCGTCGAGCTGGGCATTGCGCTGCTTGAGGGCGGCAATCCGATCATACAGAAGGGCATGTTCCAAAAGTTTCTCAGCGATGATCTGAATCAGGCGTTCTTCAAGGTCTTCTTCGAGAAGATGAAGGACGCCCAGCAGGAGATCAAATCGACGGTGTCCGTCAATACCACAGACATTGCGGCCAAAGCGCACGAGCACAAACAGGACACCAATCTCGAGCTGGACAAGATCTCGCGCAAGCACGGCCTCAAGAGCAACGGCGTCGTCATCACCGATGAGCTTAAGCGGGAACTCCACAATGCTGGCCTGGCCACAGCACGTGCCTATGGCAATGCGCGGAATATCCACTCGGGCGAGGAAAGCTCTGCGATCAGTGTGAACAGTCCACTGGAGGATATACTCGCCGAGAAACTGGAGAAGCATCGGGACAACAAGGAGCAGCGCAATCAGCTCTCCAACAAGGTGCTTGTGATGCAGCCCATTCTGCGCTTTCTGCAACTGCTGTGCGAGAATCACAATCCCGATCTGCAGAATCTGTTGCGCAATCAGAACAACAAGACGAACAACAATCTCGTCTCGGAGACGCTCATGTTCCTCGACTGCATCTGCGGCTCCACAACCGGTGGCCTGGGCCTCCTCGGTCTCTACATCAACGAGCACAACGTGGCGCTGATCAACCAGACGCTGGAAACCCTCACCGAGTACTGTCAGGGACCGTGCCATGAGAACCAGAACTGCATTGCGACACATGAGTCGAATGGTCTGGACATTATAACTGCATTGATATTGAATAACATTAATCCGCTCGGGGAGAACCGCATGGATCTGGTGCTTGAGCTCAAAAACAATGCGTCCAAGCTTTTGCTGGCCATCATGGAGAGTCGTGGCGACAGCGAGAATGCCGAACGCATCCTGTACAACATGAATCCCAAGCAACTGGTCGAAGTGGCCTGCAAGGCCTATCATCAGGAGGAGCTCATCGACGAGCACGACGATGCGGATGAGCCCAGTGCTGCTGCCGACGATGATGATGCCACTGTCAGTCCACGCGAGGTCGGCCACAACATCTACATACTGTGCCACCAGTTGGCACAGCACAACAAGGAGCTGGCTGCACTGCTCAAGGCCTCCGAGGATCCCCAATCCGCCAGCTTCGATGCCAAGACAAGTCAGGCTCTCATGTACTATGCAACGCACACGGCCCAAATTGAGGTAATTATAATCGATGATAAATATTTGAAATGGAATTAACATATTTAATGTCTCACTTCTCAACTCTCAGATTGTTCGCAACGATCGCACACTGGAGCAAATCGTGTTTCCCATACCTGAAATATGCGAATATCTAACAACAGATACGAAAATCAAAATACTAAACACGGCGGAACGCGACGATCAGGGCTCCAAAGTGGCCGATTTCTTTGACAAGGCCGAGGAGATGTTCAACGAGATGAAATGGCAAAAGAAATTGCGAAGTAAATCGCTTAGATTCGCATACATTTCTTGAGATCTTTTCACAGATCCTATTCAATATCCATTACAGGTCAGTCGCTGCTGTTTTGGATTAGCAGCTACATGTCGCTCTGGAGCAATATACTCTTCAATTGCGTTGTGGTCATCAATATGATTGTGGCTTTCTTCTATCCCTTCGATAACACTGTGCCAGGTACGATGCCCTGAATTCTAGAAATTCGTCAAGTCTAATTTACCTTATTATTCAGAAAGTATATTTCTAAGAACTAGGGTTTTTCTTTTCTTCCGACTATATTTTAAATTTACTTTTCCTAAATTGGTGGGTTCGCATTTAAACTTTTTTGAAAGGCATTTCTTATGAATAGTAAATATTTCGAGAAAGTAAAAAATATTTATTTATAATTTTTAGAAATTTATTTCTTCAACTTAAAGCCTGTACCGCTTGTCAAAAGTAAAATGAATCGCTTCGTGTATTTTCAGAGCTCAGCTCGCACATTTCACTGCTGTTCTGGGCCATTCTGCTATTCTCGCTGGTTATAGTGATAACGCTGCCCCGCGAATCCGGCATACGCACATTCATTGGCTCGATAATTCTACGATTTATATTTCTGCTTGGTCCGGAGTCAACGCTTTGTTTGCTGGGCGTCGTTACGGTGAGTTTTAATAAATCTCTTATCGATTATTCTTTTACTTTTATCAATATGTAAATTCCATTTATGCAGGTGACACTTAAGAGCGTTCATATTGTGAGCATCATGGGCAATAAGGGCACGCTGGAGAAACACTTTCTGAAGATCATCACCGACTTTCAGCTGCTGTATCATTGCATTTATATTGCATTTTGCTTCTGCGGCCTCATATTTCATCCATTCTTCTATTCGCTGCTGGTAAGGAAATTCGGCAATTAAAGTGATATAAATATATGTATAATATATGACCCACTTTGTAGCTTTTCGATGTGGTCTATCGCGAGGAGACGCTGGTCAATGTGATTCGCTCGGTTACGCGCAACGGTCGCTCAATCGTATTGACTGCTGTCCTGGCATTGATTTTGGTGTACCTGTTCTCCATTATTGGCTACATGTTCTTCAAGGATGATTTCCTTGTGTCGGTTGACTTTGAGGAACAGGAAACTGGCTCAAGTGGCGCACCCTTAACGCTGTCGGTGCCAGCATCGCCAGGCGAATTCTGTGCCACACCAGACGAACTGGGTAGCTGTAATGCTGATAATGTCAAGCAACAAGTGGTTGCCGCTGCTGGTGATGCCAAGGAGCGCTCCTGTGACTCGCTCGTCATGTGCATAGTAACAACCCTGAATCAGGGCCTGCGCAATGGTGGTGGCATTGGCGACATTCTACGAGCACCCTCGAGCAAGGTAAACTGGCAAAGTACTCATGTCAAATGGAATTTTATCTTAAATATTTGTTTTTGACTTGCAGGAGGGTCTTTTTGTGGCGCGCGTCATTTACGATCTGTTGTTCTTCTTCATTGTCATTATTATCGTGTTGAATTTAATTTTTGGTGTGATCATCGACACATTTGCCGACCTGAGATCGGAGAAGCAGCAAAAGGAGGCTGTACTCAAGACGACCTGCTTCATTTGTTCGCTCAACCGATCGGCCTTTGACAACAAGACGGTCAGTTTCGAGGAGCACATCAAGAGCGAGCACAATATGTGGCATTACTTGTACTTCATTGTGCTGGTCAAGGTGAAGGATCCAACCGAGTTTACCGGTCCCGAGAGCTATGTTTATGCCATGGTCAAGGCGGGCATACTGGAATGGTTTCCACGATTACGCGCCATGTCGCTCGCCGCCGTGGATGCGGATGGCGAACAGATCGAATTGCGCAGCATGCAAGTCCAGCTGCTGGATACCCAACAGCTTATCAAGAATCTATCGACGCAGCTGCACGAGCTCAAGGATCACATGACGGAGCAGCGCAAACAGAAGCAGCGCCTGGGGCTGCTCAACACGACAGCCAACTGTCTGCAGTTCCAGTGAGGCGTTGATTTTGCAATTTTTGAATTAAAGACATTCCCTTATGTATGTCAAGCACTGCATAGTTGTTAACGTTAAAGTATTGGCACTATTTCCATTGTAACTTCTTCAAATCTCAGTTGAATCTTATTTTTAAATCGATTTTGTACTTACACATTGTAGTAGAAAAGTGACCTTTTAGTGCTCCGCACTGCTCTCTTCTTTTAACCCAGAACTGAACTGAATTATCCAAATTACAAATTCCTTCAGATTGTATTACATTCTTCGAATTCCAACAATAGATTTGCTCAAGGCAGAACTTATGGCTCAACCAATTCCAGCAACAACCACACACTTTACATAGGGACATTCATTCAAAACAAACAAACATACATTTATAGAAAACTCACTCAGAGAACTTAGGGCTGTTGAAAACTAAACTGTTATTTAGTGGATTTCTTGATCCGCATTTTCACAATTTATACGAGTTGTGTTTCCCCATCCCTATATATGTATATCTGTCTACATTTATATATATCTATCTATCTCCATATATACATTTTTATACCTGTTTACTATGTCAATGGCAATTTATCGCGTAGCGATTTGTAACAAAAATTACTTAACTGTTTATTTGCGCTGTTTTATGTTACCTATTCTGATAATAACTGTTAATTATATAATGTAATATGTGTATAATTGGAATTATAATCATATTACAGTTGCAAGCAAAACTAACTAATTATTGTGATTATACGTTCCCTTGTTTTCAATCTTTCGAATTGTTTATCTTGTACTCGACACGAGTTTTGTTGGTTAATTATTTGATTATAAGCTAACATTTAATTAATAATCCTTAGTGAATCTATTTTACACTTAAGCTACTTTTAAACAATAAAGAAAATAAAATATATAAAAATGTTAGAAAGTAATTTGTATGTTGTACTTTCACACACACTTTCACAAACTTCCAGCCGGGATAGATATTTTTGATCTGAATAATATAATGAACATTGATTTTAAAGAAGAAAACTTGCGTTTTATTTTTTATCCAACATTTTTTATTACATATTAATTAAACTACAGTTCATTTTCATAAAATTGTTCAATGCGGTCTTGAGATTATCGTTTTCTTTGATTGATCTGTATGATTAAATTTGTATAACTAAATATTTATGTATGTGTATATTTGTATGTAAAGATTTTATTCGATTTACTCTTGCTTAAAATTATAGTTTTCAACAAAAATTGATCGAGACAATTTCTTGGGATTTGACGAACAGTTTTCTTTCAAAATATAGGTGTAAAAGTTACAAAAAGTTTTGACTTAAGCTTTAGCAAACATATCATTTTGTCATTAGTCATGCACAGAAAGTAATTTCATCTTAACGTACAAAGATTTGGAAGCTGCCGAAGTTAAGGTTGAAGTCAGTGAGCGGTGTAGATATATATATATCATAAATTAATACTATAAGTTGTGTGGCAATCAATACACAAATAAAGGGACTTGGTAGTGAATACTTGGAGGGCATATGTATACGTTGGGGGTAAAGGAGCTGAGCTGACATGGAAAGCGGCCGATTCTTTTATTTGGTTAACAATCATGATTTTGTATTTTCTTGCTATATATATGTATGTATATATATAAATGTGAAAATTTACTTTTTAAATTACAATTTACTGCCATTTTTGTAATGCTGTTGTTGTACGATAATTTGTTAATTGTAATTGCTATTATGTATATATATTTTGTAGTAGTGTTTGGAAGAGAAAGAGAAGGAATTGTAGTAGTAAAAACATAGTTCCATATGCATACATACATGTATAAGATTAGTAATAGTACTAATGTATGTATGTGTGTGTTAATGTATATAAATTAGTTGTCATACCATATTTAATATTAATTAACAATATTTCATTAACTTCTCATATTACAATTCGTGGCATTTATAATATTGTTACATTTGATTGCTAAAATTAAGTTCTTGTATTTGTTAGGTACAAAGAAAATCGCATGGCCAGCGTTTTTGTATCGTTTGAAATTCAGTTTTTTGTTTTTGAATCCACGCGGATATTTTAAAACGGGTTTCAGCCTCAGTTTAAATATAAAATTCATTTTTGAATTAAAAAAAGGATTTCACTAAATGAAAATACTAGACTGATATATAGTCGTCTGTTTGTTTTTCGGTAAATAAGTCTAGAGTAAATAGGTATCTAAATTGTATAAAAATGGCTTTACTGGATACCCCTGATCTGATACGATATTTTGTTTGATTAATTAACTACGGCCAAGACAAACCGGAAAAATATCGGATTCAGGCAATAAGAACAATTTATTCGCATTTAAAACGATTCGAGTTAAGTTCGAAAGTTTATTACTATTGTCCCCTAACTAACTGCTTGAGTTTCCTAATTGATATACAATTAACTGTAAGTCCTGCTGATGTTGAGAATATCATATTTATATTGGGAACACAATCCATTAGAATACCTATCTACCCTATAAGGAGTGCATTGCCTTCGCAAGTGGAATACAATTAGAATATTGCTTAATATTGTATGGTCGATCAGTACATATCTTTCATAAAAATCTATATTTGAAACCATTAACCTAATTTAACGTTTTGTAAAATAGATGTTTTGAATTCTTATAATAGTTGTAAAAAAAACTATAAAATCAAAAACTAATTTTTGCAACCAAAATCGAACTAAAAAGTTGACAATTTCTGAAACGGCTAATGGGAAATGGTTTAAGCAGATCGGAAATTGCTATATGCTATATGTATATGCAAATCTATTGAAATACATTTTTCAGATCAATATTTAGTGTAAACTATTGTTCATAAAACTGACAAATACCTTTGCGTGAGTTCTAAGGGAATAATATTTAATAAACTATAATTAAAATGCATTCAAAAAAAAATGCGTACGATAAATAATAAAACTTTGAAATCTACATAAGTGGACCGCGGTGCATAGCTTGTTTATATGAATCAATATAAAATGTATAACTATTACTATGGTAAAATCATCATAGAAGCCATACGAGCTGAAGCTTTCGTGTTTATTATTCTTAATTAGTTGCGTTAGAAGAATTTGAGTAAAATTGCTGCATAAAATTTGCTTGCGACTAGAATTAAGTTGGTTGCTTGTTAGATTTGTTTTGTGTATGCATTGTATATATATATATATATGCATATATGTGTGTATGTATGTATAAGTTTGTATACAAACAGATCATTAATGTATGTATATCATATACGCATATGTAAATATAGATATATGTATATGTATATGTATATGGATAAATTTATTCTTGCTACACTTTAACTAGCATAGCTGCCTAACCTGCTGCTGCTGAGCTATATTCATTCAGACGACATCTGCGATGGCCTCGACTGACTTTTTAGTCATTCTTTGTTAATCAAATTTAATCAAATAAAGCTAATAAATCGCGAAATGTCACTTGCTATTCGTGCCATGTACAAAAGCATAACTGGATAATTCGAATATTTGAAAAGCATTCTGAAGAAATGCAAGCAAGCTGCTCGAAGCTCACGTATCTCGTATCTGTATCTCTACACTGTAAATAAAGGTAAATGTATGTGTATATGTGTAGTCTATATACTGTTGTGTGCCCGAACCAGCGTGAACCTCTTAGACTGTGGTGCCATATGCATTGTTAAACACAGCACGCGAACTATCCGTGTCCAGCGATATATCCTCGGGACTGGCCAAATCGACGCGCACGTTGGAATTGGTGCGACGCCGAGCTGTCTGTGCTGCACCCCAATTGCTGAGAGTCCAGTGAAAACCGGAGGCGCTCGGTGCAGGCTCAGCATCGACTTTGACCTGTGTGCAAACCTGAATTGTGAAGTGATAATAATAAATATGCCAATGAAATTTACAACTTAAGCTGATACCTCTCGATTTCCGCAAGGTAAAGTCTCTGTGCCGTTGCCCAGTGCAGAGCCAGACGCGGAGCCAGAGCCAGAGTCCCGGGTGCTGCCAATGCTGCTGCTGCTAGCCAGCGAATCATTGCTAGATTCTATAACCGCGCCATGATAACGCGCAACCGAATGCACTGCCTGAAACAAATACAATATTTGAGCACAATTGGAAAGACTAAATTGGAGCAGCTCTCGCACCATGGCGTCGCCACTTTGGCAATCCTCAATCGATTTGAGTATCTCCCAGACAAGCTCCGAGTCCAACGGTATGGGTTGCTCCGTATCGCGATTGTAAATGGCAATGGCAATGTGCACGGGATGCGGCACTGGCAGCGGAATGAGCAGCTTCTCCGTTACGCTTCGCTCACCGCACTTCTGCTTCCAGGGTCGCCACGGCTTCAGGCCATCCTGCGTCGCCTTCGGTATGTGCTGGGCGCGATGAGCCCGCACCCGAGGCGTCGTTAGACCCACGGTCATGTCGCTACCACAAATAATAATTTATTAGTTTGACATTTGCATGTTTGAGGGGTGTCATATATAGTTGTCTTACCGCTTTTCGGGCTTGCGAAAAGTCAACGTGATGCGTGATCGGGGATTAAATGCTGTCACTTCAAGGAATGGTAAATGCACTTGGACATTGCCGCGCGGCGCGTAAACATTGCCCAACAAATCGAGGCCCTTGGAACCGATAACATCGTTGGCATTCTTCACCATTTCCGTGTAGCGTATTAGATCGAGCGAGGCATGTGGTTCTAGTTTAAAATGCGTATCACTTTCAGTCAATGGCGTTAGAAAATCTAAACTAAATATGTCGGTATATAGGAGACCTGCGAGGCCCGGCCAATCATTGACCGACAGACCCTGTAAAATATTAACGATTAGTACTATGAATATTGTTCATTTTGCTATCTTTAGTGAGCCACTTACCTTATTATCCCAAAATTCGTCTTCGCTAATGGACAGTCTACCGATGACATGAGACGGATAGTATTTTTCGAGTAAATGGGCGGCCAATTGGATTGCAATCTGATTAAATTAAAGATTATAAATTAATTATACAAACTAAGGGTATTATTCAGTTTATTGTGCATCGATTTGAAATGTAAACAAGTCGGCTTAGACATGCAAATAAATATTGTTCTACTTCATTTATACAGATCTGTTGGAATTATATTCAAAATCAATTCCCCCTCGCTTGACTGAACCACTTTAATCATGAACCACTTTAGTAATAGTAATCAATCGTACCTTCAATTCTTTGGTGTTCAGCTTAATGCGTGACTTGACCTGTGTAGTTAGACTCGTTTGTAGCTCCCTTCGTCGCTTTTCTAGCTTTTCGTGCAGTGAGCTCATCAAGTCATGTGCCTCGCGATCCAGTGCCAAATATGGACCTGATTTTGATAGCTGAGCCGAGAAGGGGCCGAAGCAGGCTTCGACAAACTGCAGGAAATCATGTTGAGGCTGCAATACCACACGTTCGGTGGCATGTTGATACGCCTGCAACTCGTCCAGTTCCATTTTAGCTTCTAATGCTGCCAAAGCCTGCTCCGGCCGTATGATGAAGTAGTAGTCCAAGGCTAGGCCAGGTCCGGCAATTCGCTTTACGGCAATGCTGTCCGAGGCGGGCACCCTTCCGCACTTCTTAATGAACAAATGAAACGTGACTGAATCCCAGAGCAGCCGCAATGTATAACGACCGACACCAACTGAAAGATAATGTATAAATTAGCACCAATTTCTATACGAATTTTTATATATTTACCTATCAGCACAAGGCCTGCTGCCAGCGGGCAAAGCAGCGTAGCCACCAAAATCGCCACCAGCGGCTGCAGCAGGCCCTGAATTAGAAAGTTCCATATGAGCGCCTCCAACAGAATACAGTAACGATTTCGTGAGTTGTCGGGCGCATCCAGATCATAGACAAGTATCATGTAGATGTGCAGCAGCAGAACAAACACTGGAATCCAAAGGGGTGCACTCAATGCGAGCCCAATGCTGAGGCAGCTGGTGGCAATGCATATCAATGGGAATGCAAACAGAATGACAATGGTGCCAAGGAATCCTTTTACAAAATAGTTCCAGGTGCGATTCAAATTGCGTGTCAAGCCCTTGCCGATGAAGCCTAAGATAAAATAACAATAATTAAAAACAAAATAGATACAAATTATTCTAAAAGTAACAAAGCAATGTGAAAATATGGAACATTTAAAATACAAACTCTGCAAATGTGAGACATTGCTTAAAGCAGACACGAACCATAATCCTGTGTAAATATTAATCTCAATCCTTGTACACAAAAGTAGTATAACAGGATAACATACTAAATAAATCCGGATCCGGATCTTTTATGACTACCTTGGAAGCTATTATTAAACTCATTTGAAAAACTACACGTAAATTTGTCGATTGGCAACAACAATGGCTGTGCGGCGCCTCACCTGTGTCAGGTTCCGTTTCGAAATGAGTGCGGGATTTTGATATGTGTCGCCAGAGTTCGATGAGCCGCGAGGCTAATGTCTGTGTGATGCTGGTCTTGCGTGGAAAGAGGGTGCCATTGATTTGCGAGAGTTCCAGGTCGGGCATGAAAGGCTTAATGCAGAAGAGGGCGCGCAGTCCGAGGGGACTGCACCAGGGCACCAGGATGCCGAGCAGAAACATCATATTCCAAGTCCAGCACCAGGTGCGCTGCAGCAGATTCAACAGACGCCAGAAGGGCCAGCGTGTGCTCGTCGTGCGTATCATTTCCTTCTCGACCAGAAATACCGGCTGGCTGGGATCGGAACGGGGCGTCACTATCGATGTGGCCTGCTGGCTAATGACTGTGGGAATCACATCCGATTGTCCCTGGAAATTGCGGCGTATTATCCATGCCTGTGGCGACCAGATGCGACACGCCCATTGAAAGCTGCGCGTCGGTGTTTTGGCATTCTTCAGCTCCTTGAGCAGCACGGGCTCGCGCTCCTTCATGAAGGCCAGATCACGCGACAGAAAGTAAGCAGTCTGATGTAAATTGTGCTGACTGCACATCTTCAGGGCCTCCTCGTGCGCCGACCAGGCGCACTTGTACAGCTTGTGCTGCTCGGCATGGCGCAGCTTGGAGCGCAGCCAGGGTGCGACGCGGGACAGCACAGAGTGATCGTTGGCCAGGCACTTCTGGTGGTCCTCGCGCGTTCGTTTGATATCCTGCTGCACTTTGTCCACAGCCTTATACATGATGACCACCGATTGGGCCTGCTCCACCAGTAGCTGCGGCACACCGCCACCCAGTTCGGCCAGTTTGGCGTTGGACATAATGGAGCTGTAAACACGCTGCAAATACTCCTTCATGACCGCATCGTTAACCTCCTCCTCGATCTCCTTGTCGTTCAGCTTCTTTGCGCGCAGCTCGGCTATCAAACGCTCCCGGAAGTGTAGAAACCAGCCGCGTGTTTCTCGCTCCAGGATGCCCACAAGCACGGGAAGCGCTTTGCGCATTATGTCGCGACAGAAGAGGCGCAGGTCGATCTCCTGGCCCTTCGGCGTTAAAAACAAATACGGCACAGGCTGTGTCACCTCGCAGCTATTGAAATCAAACTTCTCCATTGTGGCGCGACGCAGCATTTTACGCACATACGAGCAGAGTCCATCCAGACAGTCCTCAAACTCCGGCTGCAAGGCAAAACAATTTCATCAATTTAAGCATGCATTTCATTTAATTCTATGTTGAAAAGTTTTATTCATAAATAAAAATTAAATTTATTAAGGTATAAAAATAATAACCCTAATGAAATGATAGATATGATTAAAAGATTTAATAAATAAAAACTTGTTAATTATATATTTTGAGTTGAGTGCGCGTCTTTAGTAGTATTGCAGTTGCGATGATTACGCTATACGTTTTCCAATAGGTCACATCTCGATCTTATGGCAGATGACTTTGACATATGGTCAAGCAACTGAAGTTAGTATATTTATGGGGTTGAATATCGTCAAGCAATAACGTTTTATAACATACAAAAACGAGCAACAGTTATTTGTCAGCTATAAATATATACACCTACCCGACACACTAACTCAGCTATGAGAAAGCGACAGCGTTCCTCCTTGATCTTGTAGTCCAGATTGTGGGCCAACAGAGCGGGTACACCGATGAACATATCCGCCAGCCGCATGAGGGCATCGAGCAGGGCATGCACCGCATGCACCACCGAGAAGAAGTGCGAGAAGATGCGCGCACGCGCCGTGACGACCACAAAGCGGGCTGCCAGCGCCAGATCGCTGAGGAAAGAGTCGTTGGCGCGCAGTGTGCCCTTCTGGAGCAGCTGGGAGAGGCGCCACTTGTGCACCTGCCCAGAAAAGTGCAAGCTCGGCACATCAAATTCACTGTTTGTGCAATATGTAAAAGATTTAGACAAATAAATGGGTTAATTTGAACAATATAAAACACACACATAGAGGTACACACATAGATATATTTATAAGGACACAACAACTTAATGGCAATCTGTAGGCATGCTTAAGCGTGGGCCAAATTCAAAATTATATGTTTTGTCCGATTCAATGTAATTTCGTTAATTAATTAGTTACATTTGAGATGTGTGCGAGAGTGGAGGGATTGTTGTTGTTGTTGGTGGTGGTAGTCGAGTCAGTGAGTTGTCTAAATAAATGATAACGGTGAATTTAACAAGGCACAAACATAAATTGCAGAAGAAAAAAACCAAAAATGAACTAGTTCTAGTTCGATTATAACTGTACAAATGTGTACTAATAAATGAATTGCGAAGTGAAATTATGTTAACAGTTTGTGACTGCTTTATTTGTTAATTTTCATTGTAGTTTAAAGTTGTTCAGTTTATGGGTATCCCACAATGTTTTTAAGATTTCTTTCTAAGCAGATCTTTTTTTCATTTATGTTTTTCGTATTTCTGTTTTTTATTCAACGACGGCATGCATAAATTTTGAGTAGCTTTATTTATGAACACAAATGTATAAACACAGAGGAAAGAAAAAGGACCACGCATAATTTATGAACATTTATTTATGTTGGGTTTGAAAAATGAAAAATATATATATAGATAGATATGCATTTATTTATATATGTATATGCATAGGTACTATAAGATAAGGAACACTGACTAAACAATGGCAAACACGCAAAACATTTATTTCAATTTTTTTTTGGTTTGTTTCAGTTTGTTGCTTATTGTTGTCTATTTACCCATTTTTGCGTATTGTTTCCAATTGTTCCAAAGTTAATTTCTTCGGCTTTCCATATTTATCCTTTTGCAAGCTTAACAGGAATATTTTACATACAAACATTTGGTTTACGTTAATTGCAACCGGTACGCAGTAGTTGTTATATCGGAGCATTTATTGACGTAATGTTAATGGTAGCAGGGTAACAGGTGTGGCATGCAAATAACGTTAAAACATAACTAAACAAAAATCAACAAATTGATCATATCGTTTGGCCCCCATAGACTCTCTTTCGAACATGCTTATTATTTTGATGGTTGCTCTTCATTTATTAGCAGCTGCTGCGTGTGCGTGCACAAGGTGACAAATGATTGGTTGCCTTTTCTTTTTTATGCATTTATTTTTGTTTAATTGGCGAAGCGTTTGCATAATAAAAGGACGTAGAACGACTTCGCTGAGTGGGGGGCTGGATGAGGAGTGGTCTGTGCTGCCGAACATGTGAATAGCGCATGTTTGCATGTTAGTGTTAGCTATATGGAACATATCTGAGCATAACTTGCAGATCGGCCAGTGCTAATGTAAATTTGCTCAGACTGCTCTTTCAATTGTTGTATTATATCATCACTATCATAATTCACTTCCTTGCCAGACAGCAGACTTTGCCAGCTTTAGCTTCTATTTGTGTGGTATCCGAACGCATGCAACCTACAAAAAAAACTCACCCAGTTTCGCGCAAGCTTTTCAATTGTGCGTTTGTTAGGCGACGCGGCTCTCCGCTGCCATCAGAGGCGACTGCGTCCAGTTCATCGAAGGGCGGCGCTATAAATAGGTCACTCTGATTGATGGGACGCTTCTTGCGACCGCTGACACTGTTTGTTGCATTGTTGGCCGTCACATTCAACGTGCTCGTTGCCAGTGGCTGGGGCAGAGCTGCAACGGAGAATATTCAGTTAACATTATTAATTAACAATTATAATATTTACACATTTACTTATGGGAAAACTCTTCCAGTGATAAAGAAACTGCTCAGCGACGCACTTAATCTGCTCCACCAGTTGCTCGACTTCTGGCGGTGCACCAACCAGATTAATATTGAACTCGACGGGTTCACGTTCGGGTGCAGCCAACGATTGGGGGCGCAACAAATGTGGGTTGCCAGAGACGCTGCTGCTGCCATTGCCAACAATTGGCGGCGCTATCGGGACTAACGGAACTGGCTGAAGCGCCGGCGGCTGCAATGACATGTTGATGAGATTCCCCGCAGCAGCAGCAGCTGTTTACTCCATCATTGGCGGCGGTGGCTGCGTTTGTTTGTGTGTGTGTGGCTTCTATATCGACAATTCAAAAGCTGAAAATATTTATGGAATCTGTTAATCCAAACACAACAAATGCCAATTAAAATGTTTGATATGCGCGCCATATTAAAATTAATGATCCAATTGAAAACACACACAAACCACATACGAGTGTGCGTGTGTGTCTGTATGTATGTGTGTGTGGGGCAGATCGCTCACAAATTAATTTTTGGGCAGTAATTCGAGCGAGATGTAAACAATAGATATGAGTGAGTGAGAGCAGGAAAGATATTTCTTTACACTTGAATCGCCCAACTTGCACGAAAACAAAATACGCAGGTAAATGCGAACAACCTTTCACAATTTTACAACACTCGTCAGTTTAGCTTAATTGCGCGCTTCGTTAACTCGGCAAGACGGTTGGATAAATGTTTGCCTCATTGTCTGGACACTTAAAAAACTATATATATATATATATATGTATAATGCCTTCCAATTGTGCGTTCCACGCCCAACACAACAGACAAACCACCACACCACCCCACCGCACTACACAAACACTTGAGCTTTTTATTGTTTTATCGTGGCGCACGCAGCAAAGCCATTTCTTGGGTTTTGAGTTACAACTGCCTTTTACTTCGCTTTAAATATCAGGTTGCTATTACACACTAGCATGTGCATATGTTTTGCATGTAAGTAAACATGTACTAAATTCAGATCGAGAATTTATGCTACTAAGAGTACTTTAGAGCTATCGATGATTTATCTATCAGCAGTTTTATAGCCTTTGGATACGCACTTTTTCAATTGCACTTGCTCGACATTATAAAACGATTTAGAAGTCGAGTCAAGCAAAAGTTTATTGCACGTTCTAAATGACTGATTGAAACTTACACTTGGTTTATTTCACAGAAAGTTTTGTTGCTATTTTATAGTTGTTATACAGCGAGCTGTCTCAAAACTTTATTACCATTTCGAGACATGCTGCAAACTATCGATGTTTCGATAGTAGTTTGATGACACAAGCTGGTTAGATTAATATCAAATTAGGCAGAGCGACATCTAGCGCTCAATTTTTCTTAGAGCGCCTTCATACAACAGTCCCAGTCGGAAGAACAGAGAATAATAATGCTCAAGCTAAAGCTGCAACATGCCTTGATTTTTAGAATGCAGTATATATTGATGCCATTATTTCTATATTTCCTTAAAGTTTCGCCGGTTCGGTAGGTATAAAGTAATAATATCGATAATAAAATTAAAGCTGACACTATATATACGATACATCGTACAACAGAAACGAAAACAGCTCTCATTTCAATTACCATCTATTACTTTTTTGGAATTTCTATTAATATTCAAACATTCTTATTAAAAAAATTCAATTCGGCATATTCGCTTCTTACATTTTATTATCAGTATTATTGCATTATTTTTTTTTTTTGTATATTTATCATCGGCATTGCTTGTTACTAATTGTTTTTGAGCGAGTGTGGACACACTAATCGTGCTGCAAAACTGCAATTCAAATCCTCATCGGACCACTGTATCATACAGCTACCATAGGAGCAGTTGGTCGAACGATTAGTTTCAAGCTGTTGGATCAAGATAGGCGTAGACATATGTGTCACCCATTCTGATAAAATATCACGACTCAAATGGGGAGTGTTCAGTTCACAGCTAAACCTGAAACAGGTATTATCAGAAAGAGTTTGGCTTAAGCGACATATTTTCTGAGAATGCTTACAGCTAAGCCTGGAAGCGAACGGCAGCTGTAGTGGTGCATCTAGTACAGCCAGAGAACAATTCAATTTGAAGTTTTTTCGATATTTTATCTGTATAATACAAATGTTTTAATATCAAATTTCTATGCTTGGTTTATCGAATAATAAAGTGTAATTAATTTCAATACATGAGCAGCTCAAGCTGCAATAGGCGCTGATTGGTTGGACAATGGGGCATGGTGGCAGCCATGTTGGCAATTGCCTTCGCGCGTTCGCGCAGCTGCTTCTGCATTATGCAATCAGACTCCGTCTCCAGCTTCAGTTGTTTGTACTGTGAGAGTGTGATGTCCATGGCGGCGACCATCACGTCGGGTATGACCTTAATGACCTCGCCGCTCAATCGCCGGAAGCTGGACAGACACGCGCCGACATCCTCAGTGCTGTTGGGTATAATGTCAGATATGCGTTCGAGCTGCTGCAACGCCAATAAAAGTTGGCCCTCGTGATATTTATCAAAGAACTTGAGCAACTCCCGCAGCAGCGTAAAGCTAGTAGAGACCTTGGGCTCCACATCCGTGTGGCGCGTGGCCAGTCGTGTGCTGAAACGCTCCGCTTCCAAGCTGAGCCGCGCACGCAACGTGCCCTCCACCGGAGGCTCCAGCACGCTCTGGGCCAGCATTATGGAAATATACTTGAGTGCTAGGTTCAGGTTGCCAGCCATATCATAGAGGCGCACTGCCATCTCAAAGTTACCGCGCGCGATCAGCTCATCGGCCACCAGACCAGCCATGGTTGGCGTGTCAAAGTCCGCACAGCTAAACTGTCGGAACAGGCCCCTGTGGATGGAGTAAAGACACAGTACAATTCATATATATATAGATATATTAGTGACATGTTTCGATCTATTCGGATTATCTGTCTGTAAAGTGTACGAAGAGTATCACAGTCCAGACATTAATATATATATATATATATGTAGCTGTATGTACATACCCCGAATAGTCATCATCGGTCGCCGATCCCGTCGGTCTCTTTCCAAATATCAAATCAAAAATGCTGGTGTCCAGCGCACCGCTATTGACAAGCAGATCACAGACGCACTGGAGGAACATGTTGCGTCCCTTGGGATCGTGCAGGTTACGCAGCGTGTAATAGTAGTGCAGGGCCTCGGCCGTATTTGTTCCCTCGAAGCGCTCTACATAGAGGCGAATGAGTCGCGCCAGATTGAGGCGACGCAACGGCGTCGGATCCGATATGTCAATAGAGAGCAGCGGCTGCGACACACTTCGCACACCGCCCAGCATGCCCAGCTCGTGTAGAGCTATTGCCATGTGGACAGCATGCACCCGATTAGCTTCCGTGCGAAAGAGGAACTCAATGGCTGCCTCAAATTGGCCTGTAAGCGTTAGCACTTGGAAGTACAGATGCGGGTGCTGGAGAGCATCAAAATATTCCTCGCCATAGGTGGTTGAAATGATGGTTTGCAGTTGGGCATAGCCAGTCGCATCGCCGGGATGCAGCATGGACAGCCGGATCCAGAGAAAGTCATCAATTGTTTTGGCCACTTCACTGTGGGTATCGTCGGTGTCGCAGCTGAGCAGCGTGCAGTACACAGCCTTCTTGAAAGCGTCCGTCGAATTGCGTATCTTGTTGGCATACTGCAGTTTCAGTTGGCTCTCGATATTGGAGTTGACCACGCCCCCGTTGCGATCGGCAAGGAGCTGGGCAAAGTCATCATAGCTGGATCCGGCTTCACGTAAAAATTCCAAAGCCGTTTCGACGGCTCCACAGCGTAGACTATAATAGATGAGCGGCCATAGGGGTTGGCCACCAGCCAGCTCCACCAGACCGATGGTTTGTTGCCCGCGAAACAGGCGATCCACATGGGCACGCACTAAACGATAGATATCTTCCCTATTTCCAATGCTCACCAGTTTATTCATGTAGTCTCTATATATACGCTCCAGATATTTTTTTGCATACAACACGAATTCAGGCCGCTGTTGGCGACTTTTGATGGGATCCCCGAGACAGAGGGCATCGTTCACCTGCGTCATACAGGACAGCATCAGCCACATATTGTCAACTTCCAAATCGCCAAGAGTGCTGTTCGCAAGCTGTGCGTATTTTTGAACGGGATTCGGACGAGACCCGCCCTTCAGCAGTAGTGCATTATACTGACATAGCTCCTCGGCATAGTGTAGGCCCATTTTATCGAGATATGTGAGCGGCAGGAATTCCGGATTTAATATGGTTTGCTCCGGTAATCGCTGCAAATCAATAAAATTCTGCGATGGTCCAATCAATGCCTCCAGCAAGCGGGTTTTCTCTTCATTCCAGCCGCTTGTCAAAGTTTCCCATTTTCGCTTGTTAACCGAGTCGCTAATCTGTGAGCGAGGAATCCAAATAAATAAAAATATCTAGCCAAAAGTCAAACTTACATTTTTATTGGTCTCCTCGATGACCGAAAATATGGCATTCTCGCGCTCGTTCTTGAGGAACGTGCGAACATCTGTGTCCGAACAAGCCACATCCAGCGGCTCAAACGTTTTGCCCGTGCTCAGAGTTTCGAGCTTCTTGTTCAGTTTGGATAGGTTAATGCCCTTGGAGCCAAGTAATATTTGCCTGTCAATGGAATTCCCGTAATACAATTTAACAATTTAAATTGCGTTAATAACAATTACGCTTGTATCTCCTTGGTGCCTGTCTGGGTAACATGGCTATGCAACTGTCCGATGGACAGCAGTATCTGTTTGAGCGTCCGATCTACTCCGGGTTCATCCTCAGCCTTGCCTGGGGTCAGACTTTGTGCCTCCTGGAGCAGGGTGTTTAGATCCATTTCTATAAATATATCGCCGCCACAATAAAAACGCGGTAGAAACGTAAACCCAAACGTAGTGCTGCGAAACGGATATAATATTTTGTTCACACTGTGCAATACTAAAAATGTTATCGCTGCATTTAAAAGCGTCGAGCAATTTAAGAGAAATATGTAATACAAAATTTAAAAAATGTACCAGGGTATTTAGATCCTTTTTTTATATAATTATTTCGCCACAACAAAAAAAAAGCGCAGTCGAAACGTAAACACAAACGTAGTTCTGCACACTTCGCAACACTGGAAATGTTATCGCTGCATTTAAAAGCGTCAAACAGAATTTGAAGAATTATTTATTACAAAAGCACTTATAATTTTTGTCAACCAGAGCTATAGTTCCATAAAAATAGTCTAATTCAATACTATTTAGAGACAAATACTGATTGTATATTTACAGTCCAATGTGACAAATTCCACAAGTCAAACAAAATCTTGATCTGTTTTTCAATTGCTCAATTTTTTCCGGATGACATTTACAACTGCAGCTTCTCCAATAGTCTGGCACTAATAAATTCTTGACAATTGCCTCTTTGTAACATGCCCAGGACCGGAATCTCTTCCACTTTTAGAATCATAAAAGTTTTCAAATACGTGTTTTTTTCTCATGTTCCATTTCCCATTTCTTAATTGTTTTTTTTTTAATTTTTATTTATGTAAAACAATTTATTCTCTTGTTGCTTTTTTTATTAAACATATGTCAAAATAAATATTCAAATGCCTTAGGACTAGGTAATCGGTATGACATAAGATAAGACATGCTTATCTCTTATCTTAATCCCTGTCCAATGAGTGCAACAAAAAAAAAAGATATTTATTTATTTTACAAATTATATTTGAATTGAAACTAAAGACAAAATATAAGATTGCGTATAAATGTTGTAACTGAATTGTTGTTGTGAAAAAGTGTACTAACTTAAACCTGCTTTTGTTCCTAAAGTCTGACCTCAAACGATGCTAAGCCACACTTGGGATCCCTACTTATTTGTTAGTTGTTATTTATTTGTTTAAATTTGCTGATAACTTATAGCTAATAGTTTGTAAAATTTTGCCATTTTCGCAGGCCAAACTATTTTAAAAGAATATAATATGAAACAATTGGCCAGAACTTCACAGTTTCGGCCAAACACTTATGATACAATACAACTGCTTTTCTCGGGTGGATTCCCATTCTCGTTCTCAATTAGCAGGAGTAATTGATGAAAAATATCGCCGACAGACTGAAAAATCCACAAATTGTCAAAATGATTTAATTTTAACAGACACTCACCTCATTTTGTTTGGCGGATGTTTCAAGAAATGCGGCTCGCCAGGATTCAGCTAGTTTTTTGCCCTCGTCCGTGGAAACTGTGCGCTCCTGATGCAAGTCCGTCTTATTTCCTACTAAAACTACAGGTACACTGTAAAATTTTGAATAAAAACAGATATTTTTGAACAACCATGAATGGTTACAGTTACACAATTTCTTACTATTTCATGCCCATCACATCCAATAACTTTTCGTATATGATTTTGATGACTTCAAAGGACTTTTGACTGGTTATGGAATACACCAAAACGTATCCATGAAAGTCCATGCTATACTGAACCGGGAATATGCTATACTCATCCTGTCCAGCCGTATCGACAAGTTTAACCCGATAATCCTGCGAGTTGACGCGCGTCGCCTTGGTAAATGCTGTAATTTTATACGTACAACATTAATCACATTAATCACAATTATCGAATTACGTTTATTGTGCCACGCTGCAATCACATGAACAAGAAAAAAGCACAAAACGCATGGCAATCATCATTAGCATCCTTCACAGAGCTATCTCAATGACTAATTTCCGATTTTGTTGTTTACATTCGCATTTCCAAGAAACAGCTGCTTATTATTATTATTATTATTATTTCACTTACTATTCTCGATGGTTGGATCATAGGAGTCCACGAATTGGTTTTCCACAAACTGTATACTGAGCGATGATTTACCTATTGATACAGGCAAGTAAAACGCAATTATTATTACGAACATTCCAATAAAAAATTGTCTGCAATGCTGTCTGTTGTGTCTGTTGTCAAAATACTACGCAATTACACTACAAGCAACAGCAACAACAACAACAACAGAGCAAACGCACCTATAGACAAAAACAGCAACAGCAAAGTGCGATTAGTCAGACTGAGACTGGAGCTGAAGTTTGAGTGTAGAGACGGAATAGGCTCACTCACTACTCACCCACTGAACGGTAGCCCATCATGGCTATGTTGCGTTCCTTTGGTGGCATTATGCAGATCAATTTATAATTTCTTCTACCTTGTCAAATTGTTGTAGCCCTCTTTCAAGAGCGTATGCGTTCGCCTGTAAGTGTGTGTCTGCGCCTTTTTTATTTTATTAATGACGATTGAGCGATGTGCTAGTTATTTGTTTTATCACAGTTTTAAATTCACTGCAGCGGCGTGACAATTTTTTTTCTGTTTAATTCAATTATGTATTATTTCTCACACTAACTACGCGTTTTCTCAGATGTGGCCACCTAAAAAAAAAAACTTTACCATCCGGTATTATGTTATTAGCAGCGCAATTGCGCGATTTTGCGTTAAACAGCCTGTAAAATTATTTGCTTGTAAAAACAAAGATTGGACTAATAAATTAAGTTTTTAGCTATAGTTAGTTAGTTATTAAATACAAATATTAATGTAAAGCTATTATATGGTGAAAAAACAAATTAAACCAAATAAGATTCATGTACAGCGCTTAGGCGCACGATTTATTTATAAATAAATAAGTTACAAAAGCTTAATGGTAACGATTAACAATGATATTTAATTATATTTGAAAAGAGAATTATTCCTTAAACGTGAATACTGAGCCAATATTGTTTTCAATGAGCTGTCAATACCAATCACCTAAAAGAAAAACTTTAACATTCGGCGTTATGTTATTAGCAGCGCGAATGCGCGATTTTGCGTTAAACAGCCTGTAAAATTATTTGTTTGTAAAAAAAAAGATTGGACTAATAAATTAAGTTTTTAGCTATAGTTAGTTAGTTATTAACTACAAATATTAATGTAAAGCTATTATATGGTGAAAAAACAAATTAAACCAAATAAGATTCATGTACAGCGCTTAGGCGCACGATTTATTTATAAATAAATAAGTTACAAAAGCTTAGTGGTAACGATTAACAATGATATTTAATTATATTTGAAAAGAGAATTATTCCTTAAACGTGAATACTGAGCCAATATTGTTTTCAATGAGCTCTCAATACCAATCACCTAAAAGAAAAACTTTAACATTCGGCGTTATGTTATTAGCAGCGCGAATGCGCGATTTTGCGTTAAACAGCCTGTAAAATTATTTGTTTGTAAAAAAAAAGATTGGACTAATAAATTAAGTTTTTAGCTATAGTTAGTTAGTTATTAACTACAAATATTAATGTAAAGCTATTATATGGTGAAAAAACAAATTAAACCAAATAAGATTCATGTACAGCGCTTAGGCGCACGATTTATTTATAAATAAATAAGTTACAAAAGCTTAGTGGTAACGATTAACAATGATATTTAATTATATTTGAAAAGAGAATTATTCCTTAAACGTGAATACTGAGCCAATATTGTTTTCAATGAGCTCTCAATACCAATCACCTAAAAGAAAAACTTTAACATTCGGCGTTATGTTATTAGCAGCGCGAATGCGCGTCAATTTTGCGCTAAACGGTGTAAAATTATTTGTTTGTAAATATGAAATCACAGCGACCTCTGAAAACTCTGTTTAGCAAATCAAATAAAAAAAATGAAATCTTATTACACAATATTACTTTTCATACACAAATAACAAACACAAAAGATTTTGGAAAGTATATATAAATATTAATAATGGCAAAGCGGCTAAATATTATTGGAAGTTGTGAATTTTGCGGTCGTATGGTGGGCAGTGACGGACGTCCCATTGATAATGCTAATATCCTATCGAATGGACGTGAGTTGGACGAGCCCGCCATATCAGAGGATAGTGAATCGAGCTCAGCTGGTTCAGAGAATTCAATGATTGGACTGCAGGAAGAAGATATGAAATATTCTGATTGTGCTTTGGTTGATCCAATTTTAGAAATAATCAAGAATCAGTTTGAGTACGGCCCAAATACCGAAGTAAGTTTACAATTGCTTTGAAATGTTGTTAAAACATATTATTTTTTATTTCTTAAATTTACAAGATATCGGAGGATGTTGCTAAGCTTGTTATGAGTGTGCTAAGGGATTAGTGGCAGAGACATTATTGCTCCACAGGCAGCAATACCCAAATAAACATTTTTTCAATTTTAACTTTTATCTATAAATTCTGCATTAAGAGTTGGAACTGTTATATCTGCCAAAAATTATTTAAATTTCCGAATTCTTTTCAACAAAATAAAGCATCAAAGTTAAACATGTAAAATCGAGACTAATTTTAGATTTCAAATGAGCGCGTCATTTGTCAATTGAGGACAGGGCTGCCACTGAAGCAAACAAAAAGCAGCTGGAAACTTAAAAAAAATAGGTGGCAACCTACCGCGGCAGACTTGTGTAAGAAAAACAAGATTCAACTTTAAATTATTGTAATAAATTTATTTTCATGTGATCTTTGACCGGATACACATAAACATTGTGTGTTTGCCGTGTTTGTTCTGCCACTATCCACGTAAACAGCCCGCTAACTACAAATGGTAGGTTATCAGGCTGCTCACCTGTTCAAGGCCATTCAACGACAAAAATAATTGCATTTCGCTTTCTGCCCAGTGTGTAAATCCATATAGCTCTTCAGAGACGCTTATGTTTGATTTGTGAGAGATGCTGCCCACCATCATATTCCGACAAATGCATCGCCCGCTCATTGCCAGTGGTCCAACAACGCTGAAGCATGTGCTCGGCGTCGGCGGCAGCAGTTTTGTCAACTGCCTGAATCGTTATGCTGCCGCAACCGGCTTCATCCGCATCTCCTTTCTGGACATCAATCAGCGTCGCAATTGGGATGTGGCACGACTGCGCCTGTATGCCGATGCCAAGAAGCAGTCGCTGCAGCTGCGCACATTGCAGGGACGCGATCGCCTGCAGGTCGTCATCGACAAGCAGCGTGCGGAGTTCATTGAGCGCAAGAATATCCTAGTCGATGATATTCGCGAGGCCAGGCACAAAGTGCAGGAGCGTGTGCGCGAGAAGATTGTCGAGATACGCGAGGAGCGTGAGAATATCATGACCATACCGAACATGCTGACCATCAGTCGTGCCCTACTCTCGCCATACATTGGGTATGTGATTGTCCAGGGCGACTTTACCCTGGGCATGAGTTTGCTCGTCGTCGCTGGCATTACGGATCTGGTTAATATTAATTTCTCATATTATTATATATATAATATTTATTTATTATATTCTCAGCTGGATGGTCAGATTGCGCGACGCTGGCCATCGCAGGCTAGTAAATTTGGATCCTTCCTAGATCCCATGGCCGATAAGCTGCTGATGGGGTCTTTGGTCATTTCGCTGTGCTATAGCGAACTGTTGCCCGTTTGGCTGGCGAGTGTTGTTGTCTTCCGAGATGTGTTCCTAATTGGCGCTGGTTTTGTCATACGCTACATTAGTTTGCCACACCCCGTAAGTGCCGAGATATAGCTTAGTAATATATTAATTCTTCATATATGATCGTAATGTTGCAGAAAACGTTTTCACGTTATTTCGATGCCACCCATGTAACTGCCCAATTGGAGCCGACGTTTATCAGCAAGGTGAATACTGGCGTTCAACTGGCCACCATTGGCTTTAGCCTAGGCGCACCTATATGGAACTATATTGGTGGGTATTGCACAATGTGTTTGATTAACACTAAATATTGATTTCGATTTATATATCAACAGATCATCCGGCGCTGCATGGACTTTGGTATTTAACTGGCGTTACAACCGTCGCTGCGGCTCTCAGCTATGTCATCAATAGACGCAATACTTTTAAGATAATTAAGAGAAAGTCTTAGAACTGAGCATTTCTTCTTCCGCTATTACCATAAAGAATAGTAATGGAACACCAGCTGCAATGATTAATATATAAAGTTATTTTGTAAACAGTTAGCTATTAATAAAATTTCTGTATTTTGTTATTGACGTTGATACAATGATTTCAAATCACGCAACTGTTGTCAAACTGTTGGACGTGCTGAACGAGTCTTTCTGGATTACGTTACCAGATGTGTAAACAATTATTTTTCATTTAACACATCGATGTATGCTCATGTAAGTACCTAAATCCGTACATTTAAATTTATAGCTGCTGTATTACAATATAGTCGCCATAGGAAAACATGTAAGTGATATTTTATTAACACAGGTATTCGCCGCAGTGCTGCCACAAACAAGCAATGGTTATCAACATTTCAGATAGCGAAAGTATCGTACAAATTAAAAATGTCTGGCCGTTTTCAGTGTTGCACAACGTAATATTTGATCAACGCGCATCATTTTGTTGGAATTGCTCAAATGAGTTGTTTTGAAAAGCAAATTAGAAAATAAGCTGCTAGTGAATCAAATACAGCCAGCAAAATGTGAGTAAGCGCGAAAAAACTGTCACAAACAATGTATATATATTGTTCCTTGCAGGGAGAAAGTATGCGAAGATACAATGCGCGAACTGGATAAAATTTTGAACGCCAGCGAAACTTACGCAGATCGGCTGGCAGCATTTTTGCAGCAAAAAACTGCACCCAAACCAAAGCAAAGGAACACGCCCTTCGTTTTCGGCGGCTTAGACATCTCATTTGACTTCGATGTGGATTTAGTTAAACTTCCGCCCAAAGTACAGCCAGCAGCTGCAAAGAATGCTGAGCCCAAGGCGGAAGAGCACCCACTGCGCGAAATCGGACGAGAATCCCCGGATTCAGTTGAGCCCAAAGCAGCGCAGCCAGCACAAACCGAAGCTGCTGTTGCGCTCTTACCCGTAACGGAGAATGTGGCTACTAGCCCGGTGCGAGTCATCACACCACGTCGATCGATAAGACGCAGCATTCCTGGATCCGATCGTCTGCGTCGTGTGGCCATCCAGCGACGTTCGCGCAGCTGTGGACATCGTGATCTGCTGAAGGAATTCAACAATATCTTTGCAAACTCGAGTTTTGTAAGTAATACTTATTGCAAAATAAATTGTTAGTTTTTGCAGTCAGAAGGAGGCAACTTTAACCACATAAATTACTTTTATTGTTATCCAGAACGGCGAGCAAGTCAAAAACTATTAAAAACGAGCTTTCCAAAATATGCTTTACAAATTTTTTCCATTGTTCCATTGGTTAAAATTCATGGTAAATGCGTCTATATATTGTAGCCAGAATATATGCGTGTAACATCTCGATTAGAGCACTCTTCATAGCTTTGCTCTCTAAACAATGTCTTCTTTTTTACAGCTGCCCACGCATAGCAGCACACCCTTAACGGTAAATCAACTCGCAGCGGGGACAGAAAATCAGACAATCTTAAGCGAAGCAAAGACACCCGAAAAACACGCCCCAGTAGATGCTCGACCAAAACCGTTGCAGGAGCACTTTGAGGACAATCATGAGCTGTCAAACATTACACAAGCGAACAGCTCCATCTCGCTGCATTCTATGCAGCGTCAAACGATGTTAAACAGCGACGTAAAGCGGCGAACCTACACCATAGAAATGGGACCCAAGCCAGGTCAGCTCCTGCTCTCGCCTTCGGGTAAAATGCAACTGTCGCGCTCGAACTCCATTGCTAATGTCTCTCATAGAAATTCGTGTATGCGTCCGACATCAAGCGCTGTTCAGTCAAAATTAGCAGCAGCTCCGGAGCGTAGGATATTGTCAGTTCCATCAACAGAGCCGGAGTACATTGTTCCCAAATCACCGCAACTGGATTTGCAGCAAGTTGTGCAGAATCTGACAGGCAGTTCATCGTTGGCGACAACACCTTTTATGGTCGTTCCCATAGCGTGTCTGAATGCCAAACCCGCTAATGAACAGGCTAAAGCCAAGGCAGCTCCAACTACAGTTACGACCAGTAGAACAGTAACTAATCAGAGCATACAAACCAGCTGCAGTCTGCGTGCCGATCGAGAAATCGATTTAAATGATATCCTCACTGAAGACGAAAGCACCGAGGAGCAGCAGGTAGCTTCAGTTAGAGGTAGCTCCAAACAGCTGCTTGACTTACACTACTCTCGCTCCAAGGATTCGCGTAGACGGAGTAACCGCAGAACGCGTCAGACTTTTCTGAATAAACCCTTGAAGCCAGCCATTAATGGCGAACAGTTTGCCCAGGAGCTAGCGCGGATGAGCAACTATGAGGTAATTGATCTACGCAAGCGTCGATATCGGTCGAAGGAGCATCCGTTGAACGGACATCGAGAGCGATCGATAGAGCAGTTGAGGCGTAATTTGGATCAGTCCTGCGCAAAGACAAATTTCATCACTTCGTCCACTCCATATAAGATCCCAGCTGCACCGGCTTTGTCCTGTCCTGCTGAAACTATGTCCGGCTCGGACAGTGATTTTCAGTCCAACACAACATCGATGCCATCACCAGCTGCACCTCCTTTGGACTTTAGGGATAAATCTCTGCATCAGCGACGTTCGCGCCTCAGTCGTCATGAGACTTTAATGGTAAGAAATTCGCTTCTTATACATGATATTCGACCGTGAAAATGCGGGGAATCTTAATATGGTTATGAAAGTGCATAGGAATGTGTTGCAAGTGTGTTATTGTAATTATAGCAGAAGATATATTTCATAAAAAGTATAATTTATGTATTTGTATAACTTATTCCAGTTTGAATCAATGTCCTCCGCGATGCCGCCGCTTGATTTCAGGGATAATTCTATACAGTCACAGCCCCGGAAAAAGAAAGACAAACAGCGACGCAAACGTTTCAGACATCGGGAGCCACCTGTAACTGTAAGTTTGACGCCCAACCAATCACTTTATTTATTTACACTCAATCACACTTACAGAGCGATGAGGATCAGCTCGTGGGGGTGTGCACACCGCCTGCACAATTTCGCTGGTCCAAGACCAGACGGCAGTCTGCACTGATGGAGACACCAGAAACAACCCTAGCAGCACCGCCCTCGCAGTTTATTGATGTGCCCGAAACAGATGCTGAGGAGGAGCTGCAACAGCAAAGCATTCAGATTTCGTACATGGAAGACTTACGCATGAAAACGCCAACACCACCGCCGGAGCAGCCCTTAACAGAGGATCAACCACGCCCCACCACAGGTTCACAAATGTCCATGCGGCTTCGCTCAAGCAGGCGGCACAGCAAGAATAAGCAGTTGAGCGAAAGGGAGCAGCAGGAGCATGCAAAACAGCAACAGAAGCAAAATCAGGAAGAGATGCTGGAGAAGGTAAGGCGACTGCAAAAGGCACAGCAGCAGAAGGAGCAACAGGAGAAGGTGCAAAAGGAGCAGCAGCAAAAGGAGCAGCGGAAAAAGGAGCTGGAGAAGGAACAGACGCGAAAAGAGCAGCAGGAGAAGGAACAGCGGCAAAAAGAGCGTCAGGAAAAGATTCAGCAGGAGGAGCAGCGGGAGAGGGTGAAGTTGCGACAGGAACAGCAGCAGAAAAAGGAGCAAGAAGAAATGCTGCAGCTGGAGCAGCAGGAAAGGGAAAAACAACTGCAAAAGCAGAAAAAGCAAGAAAGGCAGCAGGAGCAAAAAGAAAGGCGGAGTGGGCGGCAGAAGAAACACAAGCAGCAGAAACAACAGCAGGAAGAGGAGCAGCAGCAGCAGCTGCTGGAACACCAGCTGATAGAAGAATCAAATCAAGAGGAAGTGCTGGAACTGGAAACGGAGCAATTGCCGCCGCCAGAAGTGGTCTTTAAAAAACCAACAGCGCCAGCCCCGCAAGCAAAGCGTTCTAAAAAGAAAAGTTATGTTTCAGAGCTGACAAAATTGAAAATTAACCTCCGGTATGAGACTCTGCCACCGGAAGAACAGGAGGCAAGCATCGAGATGGGTAAGAATAACATAAATTCGGTTCGCAAAATCAAATTATACAAATTGGGAATTGGTTTATAATGGAAAAATTAAACAAATTAAACTTATTTCTGGCTGAAAGTATTTTCAAATTGCGAGCGCCGACTGTAGTATGGAAACACAATTTATTAACCAAGCTTCCATCCATTTTTGATCCATTTTAGCCGGCGTACGACGTTCGAGGCGTGGTCATGTTCCGCTGTGCAACACTTGGTCACACACTGTCAAGGATCCGTTTCAGTTTATGTACAAGAATCTCGCACACTTCGAGCTGCCAGCTGGCTGTAATAGCAGGCCGCAGCAGCGATCAACTGCAGCTAATGACATTTTCTTCAAAATCAGACCTCCTGTGGCCAGCAGTACTCCATGCCATCCAACAGCTCCAATTTCAGAGAACAGAGTACAATCGCCCGCTGAGCCCAAGAGGCGAGGACGAAAAAAGAAGGCAGCACCAAAAAACTCACCTGAACTTAAAAAAAGGTGATAAGAAACGGAAATAGCTGCTCAAATTGCATAAATAATATAAATTAAAAATGTAGAAAGAAGTGCAATCTTCACTTAAAGATCGGCGATACTGGATAACTACCAACATATAGTATATAATGACAGCACAATAGAAATAAAAAAAGGGAGTATCCAACTTATTCAATGCAGATCCATATAAATATTTATACTTTTATAGATGCTTTCAGGCAGTAGCTATATTCGATATGGTTTTAATAGTAGTAAAATACTTTCAATTATTATGAACTGGCACTTACGATTTTATTTGTATAGTATATATGTATTATTATAATTAATTAAACAAATGTGTAGTTTTTTAAATGTAAAAAAAAATATATTTAGCTCAACAAAATTATAGATAAATTTAATATGCTTTTAAATCACTCAACGCAACATACTGCTGAAAATAAATGATTTTTTATGATGTTATACATATTGAAATGTATTTGAATATTCAATTAAATTTTAATTTGTTTTCTTTATTCTTTACACCTTCGTCTGCAGTTTCTTATTAGTCCCATTGTAAATTTGGCTGATGGTGCCTCGACTCGCATTGTTGTTGTTTATGTCTGCATGGAATGTGTGCGCTCCGCAAATATCTTTATGATGCTATTTATTTGGCCGACTTCAGCATCGTTTACCGTTTCAATTTATCTGCTCCATATGCCCCGTGAACATGCATGTCTGATATATATCTTGAATACTTGCAGCTCTTTCTGGTTTATTCATAATTATCTGATTCAGTTTTTAATAAGATTCTCATGTATACATGATTTCCACGATTCATAAACAGGCCTCGCATGTTGTAGCACTTTCCTAACAATCTACTTTATTGCTATTAAGAAAACTCACAACTTCATTCTGATACCCTGCAATTTACACAACAAGGGAATAGCTGAAAATATATTTGTACAGGAAAAGCTTTTGCTTTTTACACAGATATGCTTTTTACTGGAAACATTCAAAGCTCTTGGCGCAATTTGCATTCGCTAAGAGCTTTTGCCAGTTGAAGCTTTTTAGAACATGTTTTCCCGTACTAAAATTTGGTTTGCAACTTGGCACACAAATATGAATTCCCCAATCTGTAAAATATTTGTTCATTTGTCAACGTTTTCACTTTGTATGTTTTGAAGAATATATTAAACAAAGATCAATTACCAACACAAACGAAACTTGATTAAAATAAGCAAGAAAGTATCTACATACCTATCAAAAGTCAAACACTTGCTTAATATTAGAAGCAACTAATCAAATATGAATGTATTTTCGTGGGTGGAAAAACTAGGAAAAGAAAGTAGACTAGAAATGCGTACGGTATACAACAAGGCAACATTTATATAGACAAAGAGATGAACAGGACTACGTCGTGTCGCCTTTAGATGCTGAGCCACAATAAGCACCGTTCTTGGTCGGATATGCATTTTTCTGCCTGTTGTGTGCCTTTGCACATTGTCAATGTACCCTTTCCGATGTGTTGAGGGTATAGGAATTAAATTATACAGAAACACATGTCAAGCTCATTGCAAAATTTGACAGTGACTCGTTAAAAAAACAGTTTGAATTTAATCAAAAGGGTTCCATATCCAATTAGACTACCCAAACACGGCAAAGGACACCAAATGACGCTTGCCAATCTCCGGCAGTACACACATATGTTTAAATGGGAAACCAGTGAAATATTTACGCTTCTTTTTGCTGGTTTGATGAAAATTATGCTATAAATATTGGGAGTACATGCGGTGCGTGCAAATAAAAAAAAAGAAGAAAAATCAAGTGACAAACAAGAAAAAATGCTATAGTTGAAAGCAGTTGACTACGAGATTCCCTGTTAAGTTGTAAGATACTTAATCTGATAACAGGCTTGGCTTAAATGAGTTTGTAGATGATTTGTGGCATGAAGGATATATGGGAAAAGGACAATCGTATTACAGTAGTATAATCATGGCTCGTTGCACTTGCGAAGTACATCCTCGACTATCTACCCTTTCAGGGCTACAGGGTATAGAAACACAAAACGACAATCTGCCAAACAGCCAAACAGCTATTCGCACGGGCCGCACACGAAATATGGCAGACAATATCAAAGAAATGCCTCAAATCACATGCCGTGAATGAGTTTTTTGCTGTTTTTTGTCTATTTGTCTATTTATTTATTTTTTTTTGCTTTTTTTTTGATTCGCTGCGTTTGTTTTTTAGCACTTTGGCACGCTGTCCTTGTAAAAAAAGGACATAGACACACGCGACGCGCGTACGCAAAACACTTGCAAGCCTCCTGAGCTCACGATTGCTAGATAAATGGATGCGAGTGGGTTGAATGTTGAGCACATTCACGTGGCGGCATGCGGCAAAACAAATTCAAATTCAAATGCCATGTGGAAGCCATAAAAGTTGCTCGAACGATGGTGGACTATGGTGTGAACGAGTCGCAACCATTGGGGAATTGGGCTCGCAATCCTTTTCAACTGATAATATGGCACTACCGGGCTATCTATGGTAAATTTATTTCAGGCAACACGCCAGCAACTATGGCAGTGTGGCTGGGATTGGGGCAACCTTGACCCGGCAATGAATTTGCATTTTTGGAGATTCATCACCGGCGACGTCGCCACCTTTTTATGTTTGTGCCAAACAAATCACCAAATTTACAAGCTGACTTGCAAATTTCGACTACGAACATAGGATTGCCCATAGTTTGCCAGCGAAAACAGCAAAATTCATAAAACTTTTCACTTGATTACGTTTGATTCCTGATCACTTTCACTCAAGTCAGTCAAGTCGCGCCATGACTGAAGGTCAAAATACGACCGAGTGCCGTCAGTTCCATAATGCAACGTTGACTTTGTTTATCAGCTATTTTGCATAATTCAACTTATATTAAAATTGTAAAGGCAACAACTACAGCAATCGCAAAAGACAACAGCGCATTGCGTTATCCTGTGAGCATCCTTGGCGTCCTTTGGATCATTTCTGAAATGACTGTTGTAAACTAGTGCTTTATATTCATTTATGCCGCTGCGACTCTTGCTCAGCTACCAACTCAGAATGGAACTGGAACTGCGAGAAACTTTCACGCACCCCTCTTGGAGACAGTAGCACAAAGACTGCATAATTTCATGAATGCATAGACTCCAAATGCTGAAGGTGCATGCAACTCGCAGCGACGCGACACATTTTTGGCTGGCGATAAGAGCTTGGCTAATAGCATCTCAACAGACAGAAATTACAATATTCACGACAATTTTGTAAGTGAAGGTATTCCTAGAAAAGTCTAATTTCCCAGATGCAGCAACGGGAACGTGAAAATTAATCTCATTTTGAAAAAATCGGAGAATTTACTACAAATTTGGGAGTAATTTTTTAAATTTTTAATACCAACTGAAATTAAAATAAAGTAAAGCGATTTATTTGAAAGACCTGGCTTAATGCTGGAAAATGTTTTGTTTTATTAATAAATGAAAGTCAACAAGGTAAAAATTACAATTACAGCTTTGGGTGAAATAAATTTCTATGGAATTAATTACATTCGCTGCGTGGGAATAAGCCAAGCAAAAGTTGTTCATATATTGGTTTAGGTTCATTATTTGGAAGAAAAACTCACAAATTATATTAATCATTTGTTAATTATAGAAAGTTGAAGAACAGATGCGATGGCAAACAGACGAAGGCCGACGAAGGATGACAATGCGAAAGAAGAAGGTTGACTTCCTGCCAGGCTGTAGGGACAACAATTTAAATTCCGTCGGAATCCTTCTCAATGTAGCGCAGTGTTACGCTCGAAAGCAGCGGCAAAGCCAACCAACAGCCAAAAGAAGCAACAACAGTAACAATAACAATAACGAAAGCAACAAAAACAATAGTAACAACGACAACAACAACAACAGCAACAACAACAACAACAGCAACAACAACAAAAAACGATGGGACTCATAAACCAGGCACGGCGCCAATCAATAAAACGAAACAACAGCGAAAAATGTGAGCATCAAATATTTGTAGGTCTCGGCCGGAGTTAAGATGTGGAAAATCCCCCAAACAGCCGCCGTCCATTAAAACCAAACGCTGTGGAAACTGGAAGCTGCTGCTTAAACGAAATGAGACACGCCTCTCTCACCTCTCCCTCACATCCACAGGCAGCAGCGAGGCCAACGAAGCATTGAACGGGATTTGCTTGTAATAAAGACAAACAAATGAAATAATTTCGACTGCAAACAATAAGACATAAATTTATACATGCATAAGTTTATGTATATATATGTATGTACATATATACATCGACATAAGTATGTGTGTCTGTGTGAGTGTGTGTGTGTGTGAATATAATAAATAAAGAGAAGGATGCGAACTGGAAAGTTTTTGCTGGCCTTCGATGGCAGCTAACAAGGAAGAACTGCTCTCTTTGATACGCCGATCTTAAAATACACTTGCAGACTAGAGTTCAGAGTTCAGCTTAAACTATATACTATATAAAATATGTATATGTATACATATTTAGAGAGCAAGAAAGAAAACATAACAAACATATAAAAACTATAAAAACCTACAAGAAGTCACCTTTCGATTGATTGTTCCTATAATTTAAGGGCTCCATTATACGGAGATCGAAGATGGTTTAGAGAAGCTTACTTAAATCTAAAGTCAGTCAGGCAGACTTTTCTCTCTCTCTCTCTCCTTTTGTCGTTGCCTTTCTCTTCATCTCCATCTCTCTTACTCTGATTGTGTTTTTTATTCTGGGCTTTGCCAAACATCGTTTTACATTTGAATACCTTAAGATATCTTATATTATTTGGCATTATTTACAATATGAACATAATTTGTCTTATTAAATTTGAAACCAATTACTTTTAATGAATTTGAATTACTTTTTGAATTGAATTTGAATTACTTTTAACATACATTAAATGATTAAATAAATGTATCTAAAATAAATCTTCTTTTATAGATTGCACATTTGAAAAAGCGAAACGAAAGCGCCCTTCGAGAGTGTATGAAACGGATCTGCCCTAGACATTAGGCTGTCGACTGACAGGCTACTCCACACATTACGCATATGCACAGTTGCTCCACTTTCGTTGGGGCCGCCATAATTCACGACACACGGCGCTGAGCCGCTGCCAAAATGAAGACATCGGCTACGTAAATTGGTTTAAGCTGACGGCGAGCAAGCTGCTCCTGCAACACTCCCCCCCTCCCACCCAGCAGCCCCTATTTGACCCAATGACTGAGCACGCAGTGTGGTGCGGGGGCCATGAGGGGCGTGGATAGGAAAATTCGGGCTAAGGGCTAAGCTAACGAACTGGCCCAAAAGCTTGGCTGAAGAGCAGCCACGCAAAGGTTATGCCAAATTACGTAAATTTTTGAGGCTCAGCAAGAAGAAGCTGCAGGGTAGAGAGAGGGTCGGTTTGGAGAGGGAGAAAGGGCGGAAGGGGGGGGGGGGGGTGTGTGGACGGTAAACACAGCCCGTCGCCTTCAGATATAAATCATTTAAATTAACAACTTTTGGTTTATTAACACAATTTATTGGCAGCAGTTTGTGCGGCATCAGCGCACAGTTTCTATCCGAGGTGAGCGTTGCGCACGTTTCAGCTATATTTAAGCCTCAATCTTGCCCCACATGCCCCCAACCCGCATCGAGAATGGAAACAGGTGGGTGGCTCTGTGTTTGTGCTTTATGCTTTATACTTCATTGCCCCGCTGCCCCGCTGCTTCGATGATTTGTTATTTGTTAGTGCAAACGATAATGGCAACAAATGAGCTTTTATTGTTCCAATGGGCAGCTCTTAAAGCCGCGTCCCCATTGCGTTAAGGTTGTTCGATATAAATTCATGAAGCATAAGCCATTCAGGAGGATTTGCATAATTTGTTGCTGTTGCTGTTGCTGTTACTCACGGCAGATTGTGGACCAATTGAAGTATTTAATAGATGGTCTGCTTTCCACTCTTGGTAACTAATATTTAGCCTTAAATTTAACATTTAATGTTAATAAACCGTTAACTGTTTATCCATCAGCTGCACTTTCATTCAATAAATTCGAGTTTTACTTAAACTAATTTTCAGTTTTTGAAACCAGATTGAAGTTTTCAAAATGTACCAAGTCATGCTTTGATCTAATGCGCTTAACTACTTGACATAGGAATCTCTCTCCGATTTACATAGGTGTTTAGAACAAATCCCCGCTTATGTTAACATTATTAGATGGTTTCCATTTTGGCATGTGATTGTGTGTGTGTGTGTGTGTGTGTTTAAGCAAGCAACCATTTTGGCACGTGCCACTGAAATTCGAAATCGGCTTTAGAATTGTTTGCTCACGTCACAGTTTGCCCCACAAAAAAAAAGGAAAGGAAATCATGGTTGCTAAGCATCACTCGCAAGTCTCCTATTAATCAGACATTGATATCTTACGGAACACAAAAAATGTTAATAGGGGGAGCAGCAACGGCACCTGAGTTGCTCCACAACTGCTGTCTTCAGCCCCCCCACACCCTGTCTGCCACAGTTGCCTGTGGCGCTTATGTGCATACATTTATGTGTGCGAGGACTGAAATAAGAATGGAAAACATCCAAGGGCGTAACCAGCATTTGGTAAAAGGGGTGAGCGGAAACAGGATTACTTAATTTTTAATATTGGTCCGCCCAAACCACTTGGTATACATTGTGGTCAACTAATTAAAATTTTACTAAGGTCTTTGCAAACTCATCTGAAGCCGAGTATCTTATTTCCGATTTTCTCGAAGCGACCAATCGGATGCGTCACTTCACCACCCCCCCTTCCAAAGCGAACACCAGTCGTACGGCGTAATATGATTGTTTTTGCTGCGTTGTGAAATTTCATTTTTCTCGTACCGGGCGGCTTTTGATTTTGCATTTAAATTGGCACGTGCCACACGGGCAAACAGCTGGGTAAACCTCAGCGGAACTCGTGCACCGGGCTGCCACTGGGGCAGCTGGGAGTGCAAAATGAAAGAACAACTTACTGCCGCCTAAAGGCTTTCACATTGTATATGGTTATTTGACAGTTTTTCGATGACATTTTGCGAACTAGGGACAAAAAGGCTCCCAGCTGAGAATTGAAGGTAATTTCTTGAAGCTAAACTTTGCTTTTGACATTAACTTGAGTGTCAAAGGTTGAGTTGATGTCAAGTTACTGAAATACTTTCTCAACAATAAGCAGAGATAGTAAACAATTTAAGATGTAAGGTGAAATCAAGTTAATATCAATATCATAATATTAGAATTTCATTAAACTAAATGTTGAGGGCGTTAGGTACAAATTTGTACCAAATGAATAGGACTTGTAAAATAAATACTTCCAATTTACATAAGGATTTGAAATGAATATCTTGTCATAACTTAAGCTGACTGCCGAAAGCTATATGCGGGGTGCAACAACTTAAAACAAGATTTGAATCGTAATGTGTAATTGAAATAAATCACTTGACAAACGATGTTTTAGCAGCAAAAATCAGCAATGAAAATGTCAAAATGGCCAGAATAAAAATGTATCACAAAGCCAGGCAAAACGAATGCCAATGAAAAGAAAAGAATGTTCTTAACACTAATCATGGGCAGAGCAAGGCAAAGGACTTGCAACATTCGAATCCACTAGCCTAGGCATGAAAAGTAGAGCCACCCACAATCACTCATTCGCACTCACTCTCGCACTCACATTAGTATTCGCATTCGCATTCGCATTCGCATTCGCATTCGCATTCGCACTCGCACTCCAACTTCCTATTCCGATTCCGAATCCGCTTCCGCCTTCGCACAGCGTCCCTATTGTGCTCCACAATTGGTTCAGCTTGTTGTTAAGTTTCCTTGCGTCACTGGACAGCATCGATTTTACTTTTGTTGTGTGGAGTTCGGGGAGGGGGGGGGGGCGATTGGAGGGGAAGCTGTCAGTGATTTTCTTTTGCTGCCTGCTGCCCGCCTGCCTATGAAGCCTTGAGTTTATAAAGCTCTTTCGAAATGTTTTGACAAATGATTTTGTTTGTATTTTTCATTTCATCGAATTTGGAAATGGCCACCAATTGAGGCCTGGCGACAAACGCTGCGAGGGGGGGGCCCTTTAGTTTGGGGAGGGGTATAAATAGATAGCTAACCGCCAAAGTTAGATATTTGGTAAGTTTGGACTGGCCCCAAAATGTTGCGCACAGATCATCAACATTGATTTCAACTTGAAGCACTGTATCATCAACAATTTCCCCATCTTGATGGACCCGAAATTGTCCTCAATGGCATCGTCGCCGCCTGTCGTCGGGTTCCGTCTTCATCTGCTTCCTCGACTTTTACCATTCCTTGAACTCAAATAAATTGTTTGTCATTATGACTTTCAAAGATGTTGCCCACTTTCCAGCTGGCCACACATTTGTCAAGTATGTCACTGACTTAAAGCTTAACTTGACTTTAAGAATTAATTGTCAAATTATATCCACTCAATTGCAGCCAATTGTACAAATTTGTCATCTGATTGTCAAATATCATTTTCAAAATGTCACAAAATCAAAATTTGAAACTTAAGCAAACAAGCAAATCGACTCATCGAGGACACTCGCCAGAGCTCCCCCCATATTTTTGCAATTAATATAATAACATTGGCATAATTAGTAAAACGCACAGCGAAACAAATTTAGAAATTTCGCAGTAACCCAATTATTTCCAACCACTCCACAGAAACGAGGCTCGAATTACGCATGGACATGGCGGCAACGCCGCCTCTTCGTCTGCATAATCAATTAAAAATAATAATAACAAACGCAAACAGAGTTTACAAAATACGAATTAGTTTACATGCGGCTGCACATTACGGAAACTTATCTATATACCCTGTACACACTTAAATAGGCGGGGTATTATAATGTGTTACAAAAGTCAAACAATACTGCAATTTTTTCTATTGAGCCTGATCCACAACCAATAAATAAACAAAGGAAATAAAACAAACTATCGATGCAATTGATCGATAACTATTCGTTAACCAAAATTGCATAGATGCCATTAATCGATAAGTGTTCGTTAACCAAAATTGCATCGATGCAATAGATCGATAACTATTCGTTAACCAAAATTGCATCGATGCAATTAATCGATAACTGTTCGTTAACCAAAATTGCCATTAAGATCCATTAAAGGCGCATGTATTCGAAAATGAAGACGAGATTCCAAAGCATATTTGGAATATATTTTCTTTTTTTTCTTGAGGAGCTACAGCTCGCAATTTGTACTTCATTTATATCCAAATTAATCTCAAGGTAATCAGATTTTATATATATAAAATAGGCTTATTCAGCTCGTAAAGTCAGTTTTATTCGCAAATTTAATACATATTTATTTTTTTAATTTATTTAGTATTTACTTAAAAAAAGAGTTTCATTTGGGCTTCAAACAGTCACCATTTCCAAATAAAAATAAAAAAATTGAAATGAGGCTTAAAATTTAAATGAAAGTTGCAAATTTAGTCATATAAAATCGTAGGGGAATAATTAAATTAAAAAATATATATAATAAGATATATAAACTCAATCGTAGTAGTGTGAAAAATCACTAAAATTAATCAAACGAATATTTAACGGAAAACATATATGATTATTATACTCTGCGGAATGGTTACAGAGTATATACTAAGCGGGAATACCTGAAATGTTTGGTAGCTGCAGCTCCGCGAAAATGTTGCCAAATATTGGAAATGGCCACTGGTAATTTCGATTATAATTTTTGGCTGGTGAATTGCGATGCGTTCAGTTTGCATTGGCTTCGCCAGCAAACACGATTCACACGGATTTTGGCCGTGAAGCATTTCATTTAAATTATGTTAATATTGCGACTGACAAACTGACCGACTGATTGTCAATGCAAATTAAAATTACAATCAACATTTTGACTCTGAGCGTGCTTCTATATATATATATATAAATCCACAAGGTGGTCGGTCAAGGCATTATTCAAGGCATTTAAAAGTTATTAACATACTTTAATAAGTTAATTATATGTATCAATTTATAGTAAAATTTAAACAACAAATTTAAGCTATAGATATTATTTATTCTATTTTTATTATAGTATATTTGTCTACCATGTTTTCACTGGCAAGTGTGACAAATTTCATGGCTCATTGTCAAAGATTTAATATTCAGGAAATATTTTTAAATGCCAAAATAACATTTACGTAAAACAAAAACAAATGAATATTATCGAATAAATATAAATACTTTCAGTTCAGTAGTGTAAAACACTTTTGAAACATTTGATAATTGATTTAATTGCGCTTTTATAAGTATAAATATATATGTATATAAATAAATATGGATATATAAACAGACGATATAAATGCAAGAGAAAGCCTAATTCAATCATCAAAGGAAAGAAACAAAAGCATATTTGATGAAAATAAGCAAATAATTAAACACACACACACATATGCACAATTCATAATATGTATTGTATTTATATAAATAATTTTTAAATAATTTATATTGCATTTTGGTATTTGAGAGCAATGCAAAGATTCTATTTAAAATCAGGTTTACTTTAGCACAAATTGTACAGAACTCGTAAGTAAATGCATGCATTACATATGTATAAATACTTCTTAGATATACATACATATATATGCTTTCATTTATATATATATATGTGTATATCAAATGAATCGGTTCACACATAGCGAGAAAATACATAAAAATTCTGGAACAAATGCAGCCGGCGGCTGACTTTTCACAGTTTGGCTAAAACATAAACAAGTAAAGTCGGAAAACGGAAAATCATGTTCTAAATATAAACAAAATCGCTCATTAGCAGCGTCCCGCAGAGCAACGAACACCAGATAGATATAGAACGAGAGAGAGAGACAGCGAGAGAGAGACAGAGAGAGAGAGCGAAAGTTGGGGAGAGCAATTGAAATGCATAGTTTGTCTTAAATGAATCGTCATTCGCTCGATTTAAATTGATTTTCATATTGTATGCATTTAGATATATATAGAAGAAAAATGTAGCGAAAACTATATGCTCTCATATATTAAAATAAACAGTTAATCTTTAATATATATATATATATAATGGGATACATATTGGTAAATAAATAAATCCGAAAATCACTTGACATGATCAAAAAATCATTTAAAAACTTGACAAACCAACCAGTTGATGAAGGCTTTCCACAAACGTTAACAATTTGACAATCTTTGAGTGGAAAAATAGTATACTTAATATTAAAATTAATATAATTAATGGCAAGTGACAAGTCGCTTGATAAACCAGATTTTGACCTCCTTTGTGCAAGTGTTTTCGATTGTAAAAATAAAATTTGTGTAGGTTTTGCGGGCCATGTCCAAAAGACATTTGAACAGCAACAGCTGCGGCAACTTTGGAAATTTTCAAAAAAAAAAGCAAAAGCAAAACAGAAACATTTTCGAGTCGCAACGATTTTCCCCAAGATTTTCCCTGATCAGCGATCAGTCCGCGAGAGTGCGTCGTCGAGCGAGGAGGCCCCAAGAACCAAAAAAAATAAAAGATATATATATATATAGACGGAAAACCGGGAACTGTGTACGTGTGTGGGTTTGTGCGTGTGTGTGTGCGTGTATCCAAGTGAAAGTGTGCAAGTTATTTATAGAGCGCTTGCACATAAAGACGCACATACAAAGCGTATATGCTTTATCGAGAAAAGTTCACATACACACATCGTTGATCGTAGTATATAGAGACTGAGGCAGAGGCAGAGACAGAGGCTGAGGCAGTTGCATCAACGGAACTCGACAGAATGACGGACGTGCCGGAGCCCGTGCGCAAGTGCGCCACTTTGTTGAAGGGCACACGCAGCGATACTGAAAAGTTTGCGGCCCTGTTCATGGTCACGAAACTGATGAAGGGCAAGGACTGCAATACGGCGGGCAAGCAGCTGCTGTTCGAGGCGATTGGATTTCCGTTTCTGCGCAAGCTGCTCGTCTCCAAGGAGCTGCCCAGCGATTGCCCCCCACTCGTCTACAAGAGTGTCGCCTTGTCGATACTCACTGGCTTCTGCCAGGAGGAGGAGCTGGCCACGCACAAGGATATTATCGGTGCCATACCCACACTGCTTGAGATTGTGGAGCAGGCCGATGACGAGGACTACGAGGATAATCTGATTGTGGTGAGCGAGTCGTACAGTTGCCTCAAGAGCATTGCCAGCTATGAGCCAGGACAGCAGGCACTTCTGGCGACCGGAGCCATTCCGAAGATGTCCCAGATCTATTCGGCGCAGAGTTTCCAAACGGATGAGGCACTGCATCTGATTGTGCTGCTGGTGAAGAAGTTCGGCGTTGCCTCCTGGCCGGAAGATCCCACAGCCTTCCATGCGCTCATCCAGCGCATTGCCCTCGACATGGAAACCGATCACACGGAACGCAAATACGAACTGTGCCGCATTCTCGCCGATATTCTTGTCACCTGTAGGCGCGAGATTGTGCTCAACTCGCTAGATGGCCAAATCTGGCCGGAGAGCCTCTTCAAGGGCTGCGGCGACATACTGAAGGCCAAGATTGGACCCAAACAGCGTGATCCGGCACTGCATTTGATTGCCAACACGCTGCAGGTGCTCGGCATGCAGTGGGTCTTCATGGACGAGCAGAAGCAGTTCTTCCTCATGCTGCTCCAGCTGGCGGCCATCGAGGTGCGCATGCAGATGGACGAGAAGAAGCTGGAGACGACCTTCAAGCAGGCAGACCTGATCAGCTGCTGCTTTGTCATACTAGAGCAGTGCATCGAGTATATGGCCACCGATCAGTTGGATCTGGAACCCAAGGAGAAGCAGACCACGTATACGGCGCTCAAGGGTGCCTTCAATCAGGTGCTCGCTGTGCTTACCCGTGTCAGCCAGGACAAGATCAGGGACAATGGCACTGCACGTGACAAGGCCTTCATCGTTGCCCAGGTACGCATCCTGTCCGCCTGGCTGGCACAGGAGACGACAGCCATGCGTCCGGCAATCTACAAGCTGTTGCCCTTCATGCTCAAGATTGGAAACGACAGCTTCCAGGAGCTGAAGACTTGGCGTGCCGGCTCCCGTGAGGGTGCTCGCCCAGTGGATGTGTTGCGTGTGATGGTGCCGGCCCTGTGCCACTTTGCCGTGGAGGATGATGGACGCCGGGTGCTCTTCACCCACAAGCTGGACGAGGTGCTGCTGGAGTCCATTGAGCTGTACTTCAGCATTGCCCACTGGAAGCGTCCGCCCATCCCGCGTGCAGAGCGACTGAAGCGCATGAATGAACCGGATCCGGTGCCGACTCCAGAGCAGCAAGCCGAAATGAAGGAGGCGCGTGCTGCAATTGTTGCCCTCTGCAACATACTCATGAATTTTACGGTGCTGGAGCCCAAACGTGCCGAGGATGCGCCCACTTTTGTCAATCTGCTCAAGTTTGTGGTGGAGAATCTGCCAGAGCTGAAGGACACGCCCGACAACCTGGTCGTTCATGGCAATCTGTCGGTGCTGGGCCTGCTGCTGCTCAAGCAGCAGTCCAAGAAGGTCAAACAGAACGATTTCTCGATTTGCCGTTACATTCAGGCGACAATTCGATTCCTCTGGGATGCCTACAACATCGATGAGAGCAACGATCCTACGGCTCTGGTTGTCTCGATTGCCTACAAGGGCTTCTGGTCGGACATCTCGGAATTGTGGTTCCTCGGCATGCAGACCATGTGCGGCGTTCTGCCTCTGGTGCCGTGGATATCCGAATTCGCTCTCGAATCCGGCTGGCCCGAGGGCATTGTGAAGACGCTCAAGAAGGTGAAGATCGGCACACTCCCGCCAAATGTGAAGTCGGCCTATGAGGATTTCCTGTCTCAGCTGGTGGAGATCAATACCGATGTTGTCGCTGTACTGAAGAAGAACGATGCTCTGCGCGTCTGTCGCAATCACAGAATGATGGAACTGGGCAAGAAGCTCTTTGGCGATTAGATCTACGACAGCCATAGAGATTTATACTTTAGGAAACGTTTCCTCAACTATTTTTGTATGAGCTTTTGTTTTTTATCTATATACTATATATACACATTCATTTTATTCGCTCACTCTCTCTCTATCTCTCTATTATGGTCTGTCTCTTTCTATTTGCGTGCATGTGTGTGTGTGCTTGTCGGGCATTTCTTTTGATACACCACAAAATGTGCTTGCCGAAAGTGAAGCAAACCGGAAATACATATTTTGTATGCACTTTCATGCTCTACTCACAACTATTCTAATAAAATAATTAAAAATCACTTAAGTTGAAAATAAATGTGAAACAATACAAATAAGATGACAAAAAATCGACAATTGCAATAAATTTCACTTTCAAAACAATCGCCAGCTGCCTGCCATTCATTCAAATTTGGTTGCCGTGTATATATATATATACATATATACACCCATTTTATATAGTATAAGATAAATATTTATTTAAATGGCTTAGTTTTATATTTTTTTCTTGTTTTGTTTTTTGTATTTTTGAACAGAAAACACATCACGTCATAGCTCTGTTCTGTCGACAAGCACCAGCAAGATGAAATACAAATGATAATAGGGGAACAAAGCTCGATGAATAACAATAACAATAACAATTCAGTTTAAATATGATTCTAAACTCGAATTTGTTCCGATTATTTAAACACTGAGCAATAATATGATCAAATGTGCAGCATTTCTTATCGCAATAGCTATCAGATATATAACTCCTTTATAAGCACATTCAGAAATAAAATCATACTGAATTTAACAAAAATCGACATACCTTTGCCGACAAAGGCAACCTATCAATCAGACAGGACATTTCTGAATCAGAAAGCTATGTCTTTCGAACATTCAGGGTCTTAGATTTAGATAGTGTATTTAGAATTTTGTTATTAATAATGATTACGATGTTCACATTCATGTCTTTGATAACACGTTGAGGGATTTTCCATATCCAAACTCGGCCTCTGAAGCAGCCAGCAATCAAACTGCAATAGAAATCAGAAATTTTATTACCTAAATAGGAGTTTGCATTTTCGTAATAAGAAATCTATTTCATATTTAAGCAATTTTTGCATGTTATATATATTTAAACAAGAAGTACTTGTTTTTTGTTTTTATTTCCGAGTTTTCTTTCTGCGAGTCAATATGACATGCGAATAAAATCAGATACTCCATATAAAGTACTTTAACAAAATAAGAGATAGCAAAACATAATAAGCCTTTAATGCAAACGGTAGATTCTTGGCCGATAAGTGCAGCCATTGAAAGGAAGCAAGGACATCATTTAGCACTCTTTCACAACGTATACGTAATATGCGCAAGTCAAACAACTTGTTAAAACAAGGGTTAGAAACCGAAGATGAAGGACAAGCAGCAGCAGCAGCAGCAGCCGCAGCAGCAGCAGCAAGCAGCAGCAGCAGCAGCAAGCAGCAGCAAGCAGCAGCAGCCGCAGATGCACAGCCAGCTAAAGCCGTCGATAAATCTGCTATAAATCTTAAGGCATTGCGACAATTTTCCAAATTGCGTGTGTGTGTGTGTGTTTGTGTGTGTAAGTGTGTGTTTGGCAATCGGAGGCAGGTTTTATCCTCTCTTGCGTTGACAGGCTCAGGAAATATTATACAAAATGTATTGCTCAATCGTTTGATAACGAACGGACCAACATGTTACCCCTCGAACGGCTGCTAGGAGAGAGTCGTTGCCGTGTGTTTGCTTTTTATTACGATATAATATTTTATTGTATACTTTTAGACATTTGAATATTTAGCCAAGCACCCGCACGCAGTCCGAAATTGGAGCGGCAAAGCACCCAAGTCCCGGTTGGGTCTACCTTTCGCACAACCCTTTTTTTCTCATCGTTTTCTCGTCTTTTTTGTTGCCTTTTCCAACATGCCAAAATGTGTAAATTTGTTGGGGACGTTGCTGGTTGGCTTCTGCCCCGGGACAGTTTCAATGTGGTGTGCGGTGCGGTGCGGTGCGGTGCGGCATGGGGGATGGGCGGTGGGACATGGGTGTGCTTAACGCGCTGTGGATTTCAGCTATTTGTGCATTTGACAAAGGTAATAAAAAAGGACGTTTGGCTTTTGGCGTCGACTGCTTGTTGATGTTTACCCAGCCTCTGGCAACAAAATATTTTTGTATGTGTCCCAGTCGACTGTTTCACTTTTTTTCTACTTGCTTGGGTCTTAAAGATACCTTTTATAGTTTTAAGCATGTCTGAAACAATTTTTGTTCGCTTATCATCGAGCAAAATGCTTGTTGATTTACAAAATTGCATCCAGTAATTGTAAACCCCTTTAAAATTGTGTTAACCCAAGTACGTAGAATGAATTATTCAGTACATTATTTGACGGAAAAATACGCAAATTTAGGCTAATTACTCCAGTCCGGAATTCGTCTTCATAGCGTCTGTCCAGACAACTGTGGAGTTTGAAAAATAATTTGTAGAATTTTATTTTATAGGTCGATTTTATTGTGAGTGTATGTTTACAGAATTTCTTAGAAAATTGGGTTAGTTTACAAAACTCGTCTTGAATGACAATTTTGGTTTACTGAGAAAAGTGTGGCACCTAACAACAAACACAGTGCTGCAAACTCAATAGCCAAACACGCATTGAATGAGCGATTCATTAGAACAGCAAGTGCGACAAACACTCATGAAAAGTGTGTGTGTGTGTGTGTGAGCGAGTGTTCTTGCAGCATTGCCACCAGTGTGCAGACAAATTCAAACAGCTGTCTGTGCGCTGCGACATGATCCGTTGAAACCATTGTTTGTCTATGTGCGAGAAACAATGAATTTTGTATGGCGAGGCACGGATACCCTCACTACAATGCGCGCATGCTCATGAAAGGCTGAGTTTTTACGATAACCGAGAAAATGTCGCAGCAAAGTCAAGCGAAATGATAACCTGTGTTTGCTGCTCGACACGTGAGGCCTGTCACATTTTGGGCAGGTTGCATTCGTGTCGACTCGAAGTAGAGTAGGAAACACGGTCACAGAAAAACATGCAGCAGGTTTTTAGTCAATTTGGCACCTCTATGTTTGTCTGCTTAGTGTTGCCACCCAACTCGCATCTCGCAACTCGCAGCTCGCATCAGCAGTCAGTGGCAGCAAGTAGTGCAACTAGTTGAAGTTATCTTGATTGCAATTAGTAGCCTCCTCATACATTGTTGCTGCGTTAATGAAAGGAAAACAAAAGAAATTGCTCGTCCTTATGCCAAGGCAACATTCACCGTTGCTTTTTGTGTGGCAGCTGCTGCTAATGTTGCTGCTGTTGACGTTATTGTTGCTATTGTTGGGGATGGCACTTCATGCAAGTCGTTTGCCGTTGTCATTTTCTTGATAAGTCCTTGCAACTTGGCTAATCTTTTTAAAGCACACAATTCACTAAGCTGTTCCCTCAAGCAGCGTTTATTCATGGCGTAAGCCAGTTAATGCAGATTATGCTTACATCATTTCAAACTTCCTGATTGCCATTTTGTGTGTCAAGTGGCTCTGTGGATGAGCATTGATTAATCCTGATGACGAAACTGAGTCTGCATCTAAATCACGGGTCGATGTTGCATTCTGAAATGATTCAACTTTTCACTCTATTGTTCTTAATACAATTTTGTGACTAAGCGCAACATTTGGCAACATTAGTGATCGATTTCATATAGGAGATAAACAAATAAGAAGCGGTCACAGCTATCTGGCAACCTTGTTGCCATTGAGCCGATATTATTGAGTGAGAGTTATCGAGTCAGTACCGATGTGAGTAAAAGTATCGATATCTGCAGACAGCGGTGAAGAAAGGCGCGCGAAGCGCAATCAAAAATAAGTTCAAATTCATAATCAATAAGCACAAACATTCCAATGTATTTCGTTAAGCCAATTCATTATAATATAATAAATAACTATATACCATAATATCTACATAATGCATAGTTAAATAGTTCTTAAAGTTAAATTAAAACGTTTTTAAATGAACAGAACAAGTTTTAATAATTTGTCCCTAAGCGCAGGTATAAAATGTTGTTTGTATTGATTTGATAGTCAAGAAAAAGTCCAGAAAAAATACCAAAGGAAAAGGCTGAAAAAAAGACGCATGATTAAAAGCAGCAGTGGCTGGATCATAATCTTATTTATAAATCCGGATAATTGTTGAACTTATACAGCAGTGGGATCGATGGAAAAATATGGATTTCCCGATGGGATTTACTTTGAATGTAAGATTTATTCAGATCTGCCAGATAAAAGGCTCAAACGGCAGTACTACTCAGGACACTTCTATTAACCATCGCCACAGGACAACACAAGGAACTCTTCGCTTTGTGAATTTGATAAAAATTTAGTAAATCAAAACTCCATTTGTTTTTATTGCGCTATAGCGAAGTGCTTGTATGAATATGTGTAAGGACATACTCATAAAATGATATAGTTGCATAATCAACTGTTTTCAACAACATTCTAAATGTCAGTGCTCAACAGGAGCGAGTTCCCCATTCGAGCGCAACAGCAAGAACAAGGCGGGGAGGGCAGGGATTTCATGTGATTTTGATTGCCAGGATATTCAATTGTCATTGCCACTTGTTGGCAGCCAGCAAGGGAACTGCAAAAAGCAATCGCACTAAGTAAAAAGGGTGGAAAATGAACGCACGAGTAAACGCGTTCACTTGCAGACCCCGGACCAAGACCAGACCAGGACCAAGACCAGGAGCCGGACGGATCAGGACCCGATACCCGGCGCCGACATAGCAGCTATAATAATGTGAAAATAAAGAAAATCATGCTCGCAAATTTCCAATTGAATCCAGCACAGCTCTCGCGCTAAGTGCCATAATTGAGGGTGCAAATAATATCAAACTGGATATTGGTTTGATGCAGAAAACGCTTGCAAAAACTACACTTTATTTAAAATTGCGCCAACCACCACCAACCAAGCCCGCCCCCTTTTCCCCCATCGAAGTGAATTGAAATTGATTCACTCTTCACATGCTGCTGCCCCTGCAGGAGGCAGTCAGAGCATTACACAGCTGCAAATAATTCATAAATTATTCAAGCTGCTTGACAACTGCTACTGGCAAATGTTGCTGCCTCTCTCGTCCTGCCACTACGGAAACTAGTGTCAGTGTCAAATAACACGTGTATCTGACGTGTTAGGTAAATTGATGCCCCCACTTGACAGCTCCTAATTCAGTTCATTATCCAGCTCGCAATTGGGTTAAGTTTTCTTGTTTTGAGAATCTTGTCACTTAAAATATTTTACGATTGTTTATGGTTTGGTGAACTCGTTTAATAATTTAAATATAAGCATATAAAAAGTAAACATTATATAATAACACACTTTAATTATGGATTAAGGATATTTAATACTTTGCTAATATTTCTAAAGACTTAAAGAAATTTTTTTTCCTGGCTCCAGGCTAGTTTCTTTTTTATTATTATTTCTGTTAAATATTCCACTTGACGTGTATCAGCAAAAATTTGAATCACAAAATGAGGTCAACAAACAACAAACAACCCAAATAAAATCAAATAAAGTGTGAGTGCCACACATTTTAATGACTTGCAAATTAAAATAATCTCGAACAAAAATAGGTTATTAAATGAAATATCAGAAGAGCGAGAGAGAGAGAGAGAGGGAGAGAGAAAACCCTAATCAAAGTCGCGAAACTTTAGTGAATATAATCGGGGGAGACAGTGGAAGTCCCCAGTGGCGTCAGGTGTCCTTTGCCCCTGCAACACCTGAACAGCTGACCTTGGGGAATATTTCGGTGTGATCAATGAGCAAGCATGCCACAAATTTTAATGGCTATCAAGCGATTCATTGAACTGGTGTTATCAATTGCAGGCAGCCGCCCTGCCACTGGTAATTAAATTTGTCATAACGTCCAGATGCCAAAATTTTTGAGCGGCAACTCACAGCCACAGGGGATTAGGTCGAAGGGATGCGAGGAGCAAAATTACGCGCCTTTTTAAGACGGACGCCTAAAAGCAGGCAACAATTTCCACAGAAGCGAAATATGTGCACAGAGAGCGAGACAAAAGTTACACCAACGCCATGCGATGCTCTCTTAAACTACATACGCTCTCTTACACAAGGAAAGCTTCTTCCTGTACACACATAAATATGTAAAAGCTTCAGAAGTGTTTTGGCGGCTTTGCCATAAATGTTGGCGCAGAGCTTTCAACCGAAATTGTTGTTGCCACCGTTAATGATGCGTTAAATTTAAATGGCCATAACAATTAATGATAATTGCCTTTGCAGTTATTGTTGATAATATGTTTGTGCTTTAGAAAATTTCTCATCTTCATTTGTCTGCCTTTAAATTTGACTCTTTCTTGTTGTACGTAACAATCGAGCGGAAGTTCCTCGGATAAAGCAAACAGTTAAAAGTGAATTATTTCTTAAGTACTATGTTGTTTTGTTCCTCTTTGGAATTCCCTGGCTGGGTCTCCCGTACAAATTTAAATAACATAAACTTTGTTTATGAGCAACACGCTGTTTAATTTTTAATTTGATTATTAATGTTGATGCAAAATGTTTGTTTTTTGTTGAGCATTCGCGCAATATTAAATATTTAACAAGAAGACTTAATAGTAATTAACGGTTATTCATATATGCATATAAACAGGATGTCCATCAACTTTTTTTTGTTTCTCTTATTTATTTATTATTTATCTATTTACTCTTATTTTATTTACTCAAATCATTTGCGGCAATAACAGTTCTTTTAATTATCAAATAAGTCATAACATTTTCTATTTCCCCCAGCACTTGATGAAAAGCTAATCAATTTGGCTCAATGGGAATTCGATTCTTTTACTTTTTAGCTTATTAAGTGAATTCCCAGTTGAAGAGTTGACATTCAACTGAAAACGCTGCACTTGCCCCATCTTGACCTCCGTAATCAAATATAATCGAAACAGTGCCGAGCACCTCTCCCAACAACCATTCGCCATTCACTGCTGCAACACGAAAACGAAAACGAAAATCAAAGGCATTCCGGGGTGAAGTGGGTGGCGTGGGTGGTCGCCGCACGTTGCACGTTCCAAGCTGAACGCCAACGGCACACGAAGGGGCAGCTGCAGCAGGCAATGAGTGCACTTGTTGCCATTCACAAATTGCTTTCAATTTTTAGCAAAAACTTTCATCGAGTGCCGCTCGACTGCCAACAGGTAAGCAAAACTAATAACTCAGTGCTGCAAATAAAATACAGTTTATACAGCTTTTATAAATGGCAAACAATGCAGCGGGCATGTCCTTAAGATGGGAGTCCTGTTTGCGGCTTTCGATGACCAGCAGAAAATGTTAAATTGGAAAAGCAATTTATTGGGCGATACTCCAACATCTGAACTAACTGATGTATTTATTGACTCATTGTTATTTGTAAATTGGTTTGGTAAAATTGAAAAATTAAATTTAGGTAAGATTTATGTGACATATTTAATAATATTCTGCCTTTGGCCTATCAATGTTAATAAATACGATGATGGATGAAGAAACTCAAATATAAATAAACAAATATTTATTTCCAATATTCTCTCTGATGTGTGAATACTAAAAGATGGGCGGTTAATATATTTATATATGCATATATTTCCTCTTAAAACCATTCAAATGTTCAAATCAAAAATTCTGGATTGGAAGTCAATATTAATAGATATATTTGATGTGCGTATACTATTGAAGAAACTCAAATATAAATAAACAAATATTTATTGCCTATAATCTGAGTAATCACACCTACAGTCAAACGTTTGGAATATGTATAGTTATATATAATTCATAGCACATAAAATATGAATTATCATATGATAATAATATATATATATATGTATATTATTTTTGTACTCTTTTTTATCCTCTTAATACCTTTAAAATATGCCAATAACATTTAAGTATCTGAAACCAATATTTTATTATATATTTCATTAAGATAAACTGTTGAAAAAAGGCATTTCCAAATTGTATCTATGATTTTGGTAGTATGTATATATATGTGTATAAATTGTCATCTACTATTGGAGCCACTTCCTTCTGTCTGTTACACCCATTTCGTCCTGTTACACACATTTTGTGGACAAGAAATTGAAATTGAATTTGTGAACCCTTTTGCCAGGTTGGCTCACGCAGCAATAAATAATCGGAATACACATGAAAATCCGCATGTGCAGAGAGCAGTCTCTCTGTCTGTCTGTCTGTCCAAGTCTGGCCACCCATTCGAAAGCGTCAAAGGTTAGTCGATGCTTGCCACAGTATTCCTTATACAAATGCAATGCAATAAATGTTGCAAGTGGGCGTGTTCCTTTCATCTTCTGATTATTATTCGTTTGTCTGCTTGCCTGCTTGTCTGCTTGCCCCTCTGTTGTCGTTTGTCTGCTTGTCTTCGCAAGTCGTCTGATATATATATGAGTTTATTTAAATGGAACGCAACAATCGGCAGCATCTCCCTGCCCAGTCGTGTTGTGACTGTTCTTTGTCAACACTTTAAGGCCATCGGATACAATAATTTATCTCGCTCGTGGACTCTGCCCTGCCCTGCTCTCAGTGTATCGCAATTGTTTCGGCCTTCCAATTCAACTTATGCCGCATAGCAATTTGTGTGTATGTGCATTGAGTCTCGCTTCCAATGAGATAAGCGAGGCAAGACAAGGCCCGATTTCAGATTGCGCTTCCATCGATGACGTGTTAATTGTGCTTGTGCTTCCCTTCGGCTCGCTGCATACTGGAAAACCGCTTGCTGACTTGTTACATTGTTGCCGCCACACACACAACGTGGGGCGGGGCAGATGGGCTACCCAAGGAAATGGGTTACGCCCGTGCGAAAGTGCCAGCCAGCGTGTGTGCAAGTGATATAATAAAAGACTAAATAGTATATGCAGCATATAATCATATATATATATAATCATATATATAAAAATCATTACCAACCAGAGTTGCCATCTCTTCCAATGAAATATATTTAAGGTATGCGAACGCATTAAAGTATGGCAGACAAATTGCATTATCTATCTATCAATATCATCAAACCGACTTTTGCTCATTTATTAGGTTGGTTTTCATCTTAATTTTCCTATTCAAATATGTGAAAAGTATGCTAAGGAAATGTTGATTTTTTCACAACTCATTTATCTATTTACTACTTGTAATAAAGCGATTATGATACTGTGTATTTTGCCACCTACTTTATTCAGTTCATCAGTTAAGTATCGCTAACAGCTTGTTTATTATTTTCTCACTTTGTTCGTCTAATTTACACATTTTTGCATTTAGTTGTTGTAACTTAAGCTTGCTGACAACCCCATGGCCAATCATTACATCACTCACCCACCATCCCTTATATTTTCTTTAATTATTTTTGCCGTCTTCTTCGTAGCATAAAACAATGCATTTTATCTCGGCACGGCAATGAGACTCTTAATCGTTTTATTTTTCACTCTGCTTCCATTCAGCTTTGACTTAAACTCACACACACACACACACACACACACACACACACACACCCAAACACTGAGACGCTTACACCACGCAACCTCTTGCAGAGTTCTAGAGTGGACCACAGAAACAGTGACAGCAATTTGCATTTTTGTCGACAGAAGAGATGATAAAAATTAAAAAAAAAACAATTTTATAATAATAATAAAACTTTGATTTTTAGAGTTAATAAACATGAACAAATTTTTGAATATTATTTATTAATTAATATATTTATTGCAAGATTTGATTTTTGCAATATTTCAGGCTTAGCTTCTTGAAGCTATATTGTATTTATTTTGCTAGGCAGGAAAATGGTGAAATGATTCAAAAGCTGATTTAAAATCAGCTTGAAGCCTCTTATTAAATTTATGCTTAATACATATTTAAAGTTAAGCAACGCTGCTTGCCCAGATTTCAACTTCAATTTCAACCGGCTTTCTTTTTCTTATAATGATATATATCAAGCAAAACCCATTCGCCCTGCCCTTGCTGGACTCTCTAAAAATCTACTTTATGTTTGTATATCGTAAATATCAAATGAATTTGCTTGGTTTGTGGAGTTTTCGGTTCACTCTAGGGCCAAGTGAACTTAAGTATTGCCAATGAGCGCCTGCACGCGCTTGTTGCCCCCCACCTGCACCCCCTGCTCCGCCTGTAAAGAGCCCGTTTAGATGCAAGAGGCAGAATGAATGTCTAGCTGCGATAGATACTATCTACATATACATATATAGTCTGTGTATATGCACGGAGACAACTAAATACTTAATTTCGTTCTTTGCTGTTGCCTTTGATTCTTTTAAATTTCCAACAACAACCATACAACACAACAGGGGGGTGGTGGGGAGGGGGGAGGGGGGCAAAGGGCCACAGACTAAAACAAAATAGAATGCAGTGGAACAGAGCGGAATAGAAGGGAACGCAATGGCAACGCCTCGCACCCACTTCGACTCATTTTGTCTGCGTTGTCTCGCCTCATTTACGGCCTACGCACACCCTCACACACACACACGCACACACACACGCTCACATGAGGCTGCCTGGAAGACAGCTGTTTGGAGCGCTGCGCTGTGGCAAATGCAGTTAGCTGCAGAATAAGTCGGTCTTTCAAACGCGGCGGACGCGTCGAATGCCCCAAATTGTTGTAGTCGGGAAAATCGCTCATACGCCGCGTGGCGCGATCGATGCTGACAGATTGGATACACACGATATACATGCATGGATAGATAGGCCTGCGCTAAAGCTGGACAGAGTGTGTGTTGTTGTTGCTGAGACTGTTTTTGTTGTTCTTGATTGAAATGTAAATAAGCAATGGGACGCCAACACAAATATTTTTTTGCGAGCGCCAGCAATTTGCGAGCAACGTTAATCATTTCAATATTGCAATATGCAAAAATTCGTTTTAGCCAAGTGCAGTTGTTGGCCAATTGACGTCGCAGCGAGAGTGCAGTCAGCCCCAGTTGGCCCGAGTGACGTCTCTGTTGTTGTGTAATAAATCAATTTGCGACTTTAATGCCAAACGTATTTCAAATCATTTTCTGACACACAAAACATTTTTCAAATGCCCCTCGAAGGCCATGCAAATCTGCTAAGTGTGTGTGCGTGTGCGTGTGTGCGTGTGTGCGTGTCTACCCAAATTTAAACATTAAACAAAAAACATATTTATACAAATTAACTTGACGCCTGTTGAACAATTGGTTTTAAGTTACAAAAATGGTTTTTCAATCACTGTCACAAGTCACAGGCTGTCACCTCGTTTATCGTTATGTGCTGCCATTAGCGCATAGTGGGCATCCCCCAGATACATATATATATATATATATATATATATATATATATACAAATATATATACAATATACATAAGTACACCATGGGACTGAAATAATTATTAATATATGTATGTGCAATCTTACAGGCCATCAACTTAATTGCCTTGCCACGGCGAATAATTATGTCAAAATGCATTAATTATCTTCTTCTTTTTTTTTTACTGTCGCTAATTTTATAATTTATGGCAGACTAAATGATATTCCCATATTGATAATATTATCTAAAGCAAAACATATTTTTTTTCTCTTAATTGTCAATTCGAAATTGAGATGCGGAGTGTGTTCGTTTAGCAGATACCCTGTATTCTGATTGCAGGCACTTTTACAGAAAATATATTTAATAATCTATTGCAAATTTTGAGTTTAGCTAATTTACTTGTAAAACCTGGTTTGTTGCCTTCAGAAGCATCTACAAAACAAAGTTTTTGTATTATTGATCTACTGGAAATATTTCTTCAATAAGAAAAACCCAAGTTATAGACCCCATTATCATATTGATCTCGTTTCAAAGCGCAGTCATTTTTGGCAACCAAGCTAATAGTTTAGGGTATATCGTGGTCGAGCTCACTCGACAGCAACATTCTTGTTATATATCCAAAACTCTTGCAACGATGTATTTGTGTTATTTGTGTCATAAATTATTCGTTTATAATGTTTTCATTAAAAATTTGATGTTGGATTCGCGTTGAGCAATCGCAAATAGTTTTTCCATTAATATCGAGATTTTCGCTAATTTAACTTATTTATTATGGGGAACTTTTCCATTTGGCTCCAATTCGCAGCGCTCGCAAAATATGAAGTGCGAAATAAAATTGTGCAATCGAAATTGATTTTTAATGATCAGTCCTAAATCAGATATGGTAAATTTCAAAGCATTCAAGATTATCGATTCGGCATTATACTTATTTATGGCTGTTGCATAAATAACTATAACGAACCAATTTGTTGTTAATGAAAACATTTAACAGTCGTATGAATAATGCCCAAAGCCAAACAAAATGTGAAATCAAACAGGTTTTAGTTATTCTTGAAATAAATGGCAATCATGGGAAATTTCTAGAGTTTACGCAGATTTGGAAAAGTAAGTGGGCTGTGGACCAAAGTTCCGCTCATCAAATGCTTTGGCAGCAATGCTAATACTTGTGTTAATGTCCCGACATGTCTAAAAGGAAATTGGCTAGAAGCAACGTGAATTGTCTGCGGGCTTGTCGGCCTTTTGGCTCCACCACTAAGAAGGCAGGGCCAATGGAGGGAGTTGTGGGGCAAAGCGTAATACTAGAAAACATTTTGAACGTGTATAAAATAAACACAAAAAAGGTACAATAAATTGAGGCAAACTTGTACATATGCGTGCGAGTGTGTGTGTGTGCGAGTGTGTGTAGAAATAACAAAAGTACAAGAAAACACAAATATCGAACACAATGGAAACAATAACGTGCGAAACGATTGGAAATGCTCCACAGACACAGACACAGACACTGCCACAGCCACAAAAACAGCCGCAGTCGCAGTAGCAGCCACTGGCCGGTCAGCGTCCGGCGTGTCAGTCAGAGACGGTGGCAGAAGCAGCCGGTTAGCCAGTGGGCCAACAACAAGTCGCAGGCAAATACGTAACAAAAAAAATAACACCAGATCGATAGGAATTATCGAAAATCGCGTCACGTATTTTTGTTGTTGTTTGCTGTGCCTCGTTTAGCTGTACAAATATTTGGTTTTAATCGAAATGCAGTTTACAATTTGCAGCAATCACTGGAAATAAGTCATAAATTGCGTGTGCGCTGCGCCTCAATAAACCAACTCAACAACAACAACAACAGCTACAAAAAAACAACAACAAAAAGTGCCGCAAATGTGTTAAGAGTGCAATGTGCTAATTATGCGGGCGCACGGTGCGGATACGTGTTGAAAGCCCAGCTAAAGTGAATACGCGAAGAACGACGCTGTAAGTCAATGCAAGAAGCAAAGTAAAAAGAAAAAAGAAGAAGAAAAAAAGAATTAAGAAAAAGGAAAAGGAAAAGCTAACGCGACACGACTTGTTGCTGTGAAATAGAAAATTCAGTTATTATTGTCGTCGCGTCAAGCATATGGAAAAGTCAAGGAAAATGTGTCTGTGCGGAATGTCAAGAAGTGTCAACGTTTACAACTTATCAATTGTGCACAATTGAAATGTGATTCACCTGTCTACATCTGTATCTATATCCCTCTTTTATCTGTGTCTGTTACTGTGTGTGTGTGTGTGTGTACAACTAGTTGAAATAATGTCATGCATTGGCTCGACGGCATTTCTTTGGATGACAATTTAATTAGCGGACGCGCCAGCGGCAGCAACGGCGACAACAGCGATAGCAATCAGCGGAAATCAACGCAAAGCTCATCGCCAACAAAAGCAAGTAGGTTGCAACATAGTTACACACCAACACACACACACATATGCATACACAATCAAACCACATTTAAAGCAAAACTTACTCGAGTTTAGATTAAAGTCCATGAAGTGTAAGCGCACATTGAATATTGGCCAGAAACCACATTTATTTCAAACATTTACCACAAAACACTTGGCAGAGTTCAGTAATTTGGGAGTTTTTTAAAAGCATTTTCTTGTTAAACTTTTCAAGACACTTGCTTTGAAAATTCATTGCATCTTGTGTATTTTAAGCAGCATTTTCATTTATTTGACTTTTATATACATTCATTGAGAAATTGTATCTTCTGACATTCTTCTTGACATTTGTATTGATTTATGGAGAAATAAAACATACACTCAAAAAAAAAAGAAAATTCAAAATGTTAGAAGTTAAAGAAATAAATTACAGATTGTGCATTTTGATCATTTTCTCTACTAAATGCCCAATTGATGTTTGTGTCAGTTGTTTTTCTCATGACGGAAACATCAATTGCTTGAAAGCAGTTTACTCAAAGTATGAGATTTATTTCAATTAGGCCGTAAAATCAACTTGAAATCGTTTAAGCATGAATTATACTCGTTTCGGCCACACAATGTTTTAATGAATTTATTATGCGGTTAATTGAATGACGACCTCGACTTTTTCGATTGTCCATCGCATTAAATTGAACATTTTCATTTTGAATGGACAACACAATATTCTTGGTTTTGTTCCAAACTGTCGTATGGATCAGTTGTTTATTGTGCGAATATAATTAAACCTGAAGTATATCGAGCAGCTGCACTGCATGAGCACATATTTATTCGGGTAAGCACCAGAAGGTACATTAATTTAGGCTGTACAATTAGCTGCGAATGGAATTGGATTGGAAAACGCTTCAAACATAATTATTTGCATTTCATTTGCGCTCATTAAAAGCATCATCGGAACATTGAACCCACGGAAGTTTTCCTCATTATTATCTGTTGATTTTCCCAAATAGAACAAATGCAAAATAAAACTTTGCTTTCGCACATGATTTTATGACCCAGTCGAACTGTGCTACGCTAATTTTTTTGGTAATGAAATTGATATTGCTTCCGCTACCTAGATCACAGACCCACAGCTGAAATGATGATTAAAGAACATTGATTGAACCAAGCAATATCCCGCTGCGTCCTCGTCCACATATGCGCTGGGTATATTGATTTTGTGGCTAAGCATGTCACGATAATAATGGAGTGCAGGATAGTGGATGTAATTCGATTTTTGTATATTGTATTTGAGGTCTTGATACTTTGAACTTGATTACAAATAAACAATGATTAAGCAAATAATTAAGGAACAAAGTTAAATGTGGATAATTAAAAAGTATTTCTGTTGATATTCTGCTTTAGTTAACCACACATAAACATAAAATGAAAATTGCACAGATAAAAGCGTAAATTTCAAAGAAAGGGTATTTAAAGATGGGCAACCCGAAGAAATACCTTGTTGTGGCTGACTTTAATGGGTTTCAGTTGGATCGTTTCAATTAGCACTGCTAAACCGTGTGACGCATTGTTTTTATTTTCGGAAATTATTTACAAAACAGTTCGATGAATGGATGAAGGCAGCGGCAGCAGCAGCAGCAAAGGCCAAGCAAGTGTTATCCGTACTTGTAAATATCATTTGGCCAATTTGTAGACATATGGCGCACCAAATGTACACTTATTGTTTACACACATCGCTCGTGCTGCACATTTTGGCGGCCAACTGGAATGTTGGCCAACATTGCAGCTGACTCAGTGATTTCCGTGTGAGTGCGTTGCCAAAATAGATTCGGGCTGATCTTAGCACTCACCTTACTGCCAGAGATGTGTCCACAGTTGGATAGCCGCACAATATCAACAGATCACTTTGTTTGGCAAGCATATAATTTAGTTGGAATTCGGACACATTTCAAATAAATAAAGGCGTTGCACGAATGGGCGACTATTTTGAATACATTTCAGAATTGATGTGAAGCATTAAAATTCTTTATCAAAATAAGCATCACATTCAAAACTTGATGCATTTAGTTTGAATCTTGTTTTTGATTGTACTTTGTACACAAGCTAAAAATCTTAATGCCGGTACTATAAGAAGTAATTCAAAATGGGTTAGCGTCATTTTAAAACGTTAACATATCAAGGAAGGAAACATAAATTAATTTAATATTTTTATTGAGGAAGTTTAACAAATAAAGCAGCTGGGATTGTCTGGAGTACAAATAGTTATCAATGATTATTTTTATAATGATGAGTTCTATAAATCAGAAATTTCAAAAACTTTCCAAGTACTAATTTCCAGTTAAATGTTTTAATTTTCTCTTTGTAGTTTTGAGGATCATCAAATCAGTAACATGTTAATAATCGCTTAAGATTTTGAGTTTGATCATAAAATGGATTATATATGTGTAGCTATAATCCAGTGCCTGTAGCAATGCAGCAGTTGTCAAAAACCCATAAAATTAATTATTATATCACAGAAGAGATTCGAAAGATTCTGGCAACACGGTCGCCCCTGCTTCTTTCGCACCTCTTCGAGACTTGGTGTTATAAAAGTCATTGCCTGTTAAAAACTGAAAGGCAGGCATATGAAAAACTAGAGTGAAATGCCTCCCTTTGAGTGTTCTCTATGAGTATTTATGAGATGCAACAACTTTTTCTCAAGTTTGACATAAAAAACAAGTCGCAAAAAAATACGTGTGTACGAATCAAATTAGAGAAAAAAAGAGAGAGAGAGAGAGACTGAGAGAGACTGCCCCATAAATGCCAACTGCAGCGTGCAACAGGCAAATGGAAAATCAGAAAAACCAACAAGGCTTTTTTCTTTTTCGTTTTTGCTTGGATTTTGGCTATGCAATTTGGCCACGCACACAAAAAATTGCTGTTTGTGTTTTTTTTTGTGAATCGCTTTTGCTCTCAATTTGTAGTTTGTCTAACTGAGGGATGTTAATTTTGACTTGGAAGCTCACGCATATTCCCTCACTGAATTGGCATGCCGTATGCAACGTCTGCCCCAGTCGCAACCCACCACCACCACCCCCCCACTAATATGTGTGCGAGGCCTAACAACAACAAATAAAATCTATACGCAATTATTTAACATGAAAACACAAACATAAACAACGAAATATTTCAACCGTGAGGCATGCGGCATGAGGCGGCGAAGTGGTTGCCCCGGGCACAGTGGTGCAGTTAGCAGTCGCGTGCCTGCCAGGCCACAACGTATCCGACTCCCATTGCGTGCGCGCTTAACCTGTGCCCCTCTCTCTGCACCACTCTCTCTCTCTCTCTCTCTCTCGTGTGTATCCGTGCCTGTTTCTGTATCTTTATCTGCATTTGCACTTTGCATCTGTATCTTTGTCAACGTGTCTCGCTTTCGTTTGGAGCCGTCGCCGTTTGCCACACTTATTTTTGGTGTGTGCCTACAAATGTATTTTTAAAATTCCGTTTATGATCCACTTTAAAATATTTGAAATATGTGGAGCATGCGCAAGTGTCCAAGTAATAAGTCGAATTCTACATAAATCGACTGAAATCGTTTTCGCCTACTGCCTGCTAATTGATCTTCGAATCCGAAAGGCCACGGAAATAGCATTTAATTGGGAAAACGCGTGTTTTTATTTATGAGTTCTTATTACGATTCGGAGTAAGTTATAAATAAATAAACATAAATTTCTCGCTTGCACTCGACTACCAGATTCTCTATTAAATTTCCTTTATTTTTATTCTATTGTTTTATGTTTTTTCGTTTAATTTATTTACACTTTTTCTTCATAAGTCGGCTGTTTTCCAAGAATAATTAATTTGCACTCATCGTTGAACCGTCGAATGATGTTACCTTGATTGTTAACCTTTACCTTAACCTTTAACCTTAAAAAATGCTTATTTTGCGGCTTCTATAAATTACTGATTCGTCTGGCGACTATAATCTGCTTAATGCAAATATGTTTGTCTTGCTGCGAAACCAGTTGAGTTAGTTGTCATGGTCTATTGCAAGCCTTTGGGTCTTTTGGGGACTCTCAGGAGCCAGTTTTCGATTGTAACGCATTTAAATATGATGAATGATGAGAACAAGCACTTGACAACCTGATCGATAAATCAATTGCCCTGATGGATAATGCTGCTTGAACCCTTTGAATAAAATGCCAATCGCCGCCCCGCCCCACGCAGCAAGCTGTCGCCCTGCTGCGTGTTGTACTCCGCCCCGTATTGTTGTAGGTCTGAGGCCCTGTTCGACAATGCCTTTGTGCTGTGTCTGTTCAGCCCCGCTCGATGTGTGTAGTTCGAAGGAGAGCACACTTTCGTGAATATGAATACTTATGTATATACATGTATGTGCATATCTTTATGCTGTCACTTGGCCATTGTGTGTGAGGCAGACAGGTCCTAGAGAAAATGTAGAATGTCATTGAACATCAAGATATTAAAGTAGTCATTAATTTGCCACACATAAGCTTTTATCTGTCTATCTGTGTAATATGTGCGTGTGTGTGTGTGTGTGTGTGTGTCTAGAAAGTTTTGTGGGTCGTTAAAGTGCAGACGATGTCCTGCAATAACTACACATTTCACGTAACACATATTTATCTCCGACATTCATTCAGTGCACTCAATTTCGTTTTGTTTTGGCCAATATTCAACATGCGCTTACACACTTTAATTCGATCCAAATAAACATGCCCTCGAGTATTTATAAACAAAGTTTGAGAATATTTTGTATTGCAGGAAAAGCGAAACACTCAAAAACACATTTACAACAACCGAAATAATTCTCTCAATTCTTTTATTCTATTGTTTTTTGTTTTTTTTTGTGTTGTGTTTTTTTTTTCATCGTACATTTTGTTTTGCTTTCGTTCGTTTTTCCCTCCTTTTTACTTTATGCGTCTTTTTGCCTTTTTTGTTTGCTGGTTTTTCTTTCATATGCGGAAAACTAACGCACGACTATGCTCCGAGAACGAAGACGTCATGCACACTATAAGCTAAACACAAGGTAACTCAACCTAACACTAAGTATACAAAACTTAACATTTACTTCAATCGAAAAACAATTTGTGATAAAAATCGATTTCGAATTGCCAACTGTTCGCAGATCAGTGTTGACAAAAGCTTTCAATCAGTGAGAACACTGAGCACAATTAGCAGTGAATGAAAGCTATGAAACCCAATAAAAAGCTCAAAAGCTTTTCTTAACGATCATGCGCAGTGGATTTAGTACGGATCTCTTATATTTTAAGTATAACTTGAATTAGCTTAATATATCTTATACAAGTTGATCAGCTTTTCAAAATATGGTTTTAGGAAAGCATACGAGGTCTGACCAATAAGTAATGAGACTAAGTCCATAAAATACGTATATTTAAAAATTAAGGTACATTGATGTGATCCCCTTCAAAGTACTCCCCTTCGACTGGAATGTCCTTTAGTACCCTCGTCACGGCGGTCTGGATGTCAGTTATGGACTCAAAATGCGTTCCTTTCACGGCCAATTTTGTTTGGGGGAACAAGAAGAAGTCACAGGGTGACATATCCGGCGAATAGGGCGCTTGCAGCAACACTGCGATGTTTTTAGAGGTCAAAAACTGCGACACACTGAAGGCACGATGGCATGGAGCATTGTCATGATGAAGGATCCACGTTCTAGCATGGCTTTTCATGGACAAATCATCAGTTAAAATTTTTCTGACGGTTTCTCGTTTCAAATTAAGTTCATCAGCCAACATTCGAATGGTTAGCCGCCGATCTTGATGCACGAGAGTGCGCACACGCTGAACATTGTTGTCAGTTCGAGCTTCAACCGGCCTCCCACTTCGCGGTTCATCCCCGACGCTCTTACGACCATTTTTAAAATCTTTATGCCATCGAAACACCTGAGCACGACTCAGGGCTTCATCACCGAACACTTTGACCAATTCACCGTACGCAAAATTTAATCGCGTACCGCTGTTCAATATTACGTCGTTCCATATTCGTGACACGCCTTACAAACACGTTGTCGAAAACACAACACAGCTGGAGAACTATCGAACGTACGAGCACATGTATCGATAGAGGAGGGATGGGAGATTAACCGACCGAAGTTTCAGGTTCGCAGTGTTACCACAAGTGCGGCTAAAAAATCAGTCTCATTACTTATTGGTCAGACCTCGTATCTTATGACCACTTTTAGGTAAAATAATTAATGTTTTTGGATTTTTTTGGTTGTCAAGAGCTCAAAGCTTAGGTTGAAAGCATATCTTAAGTGTTCACATTCAAACTTACTTAAGTAAGTAATACAAATATACCCAATCATTATCTTCTTTTTATTATCTTGGTAATTGATTTTATTCCTCTTTTTACGGAAGGCATCTTCTTAATATTCGTTAAGAAATGTACAAAATTTCTTAAACAAACAGTTCAACGGCATCTAAACAAATATGAATATAATCATCTAAGATTAAACTGTCGACGTCAAATGAATGTCAAAGTAAACAATAGCCACAACGAGACAACAAATGACATGCGACGACAGCTTTAATTTGGCACAAACTTCTGAAAAAAAAATAAATCTAAAATAATAATACAAAACACATATATAAATATAAATATATATATACTTTCTTTGTTGTCCAATATTAATTGGCTGGCATAACCTCTGCTAATTTTTTAATGGCTTATAAATAAATTAATTTCACACATTTGCATAAGCAAATAAATGTGAAAGTATTATTTATGGCCGGCCCTGTGAACCATTTGAAAAAGTGTAATAAATGTGTCGAGGGTCAACTAGTAAGTATACGAAAATGAACAGAAAAACGATTAATTTGGCAGCATTCCAATGTTGTACAGTTCATAATGCAGGTGCCAGGAGTAAATAATAGGGAAAGAAAAGTTGTTGACCTTCCAAAAGAAATTCTATTGATAGATCTAAGTGAAAATCCGCTGATCATGCTGAGATCGATAGCTGTGGCACTTGGATGGATTGTTTATTTTAGACGTCCCACGCTTGCTGTAGAATGCATCTGTATCTTGTTTACTCAGATACTTTTTAAATTATGTTCAAAGTATCTCATATATATGATCAGGGCTTACAGATAATTGGGTAAATCAGTCGAACTTTCATGTTCGCCTATAAATAAGATTAATTAGTGGTTGCGTGTCGGCTGTTGTGTTGGCGTTTCAGATACTTTTACTTTGCACCACTTACATATAGCCACTGTCAGTGCCATGACACATTTGTGATACTTATTTTTGTATATTTCGCATGCCACCCAGCTCATCAGTGGCCTACGCATATTGTATCTGTGTGTAAAAAATAGTCTAACAATTAGCAAGGTTATTTTATTTAAGCCCAGTAGCTGAGCTGTAAAATTAATTGAAATTGCGGTGCAGCTGGTAATTTATATTATCTGCTGCTTATTGTTTAAATAAATGCATTTTTGTCGGTTTGCCTCCGATAATCAAATTGTAAACTACAAAAAACACTTTCAGCTATAAGCCAAAATGTGCACCCAATAAAATTAATGGGCTGAATAAATTTTGTATATGTATTTTTTTGTGTTGGCAAACAGCAAAAATAATTAAACAACCAATTGAAATTGTTGTTGGAAATTACAGGATTCATAAAAAAATTCCAATTTTCAAAAATACATTTTTACTATAATATTAAATAATTGAAAAGCAATCCTCAAATAACGATCAGAAGATGGCTTCATAAAAATAAAAGTAAATTTATTTTTATTTGTATTCACCCACATAAAATGAAGGAAGTGGAATAAATATTTATTGAGTATTCAGCACTGTTAATTACACATTTATAATGATTTTCATGTGTGTGTGTACACAAATATATACGTCAGATTGTATATTTAACATGATCGTAAAAGCTTTTTTCGTTCAAAATTCGCTTATTTTTTGGCTACATCAAAAGTTCAAATTCTGACTTTTAATCTCTTTTCCATACTCTATAAGCTGGAACCACTTAGGTTTTATGCTCGGAAAAGATTTGAAAGCAATTTAAAAATTAGTTGAAATTACTGTTTATAATTAATATGAGATCATTTAATTAGGCAGCTAGTTGAAAAACAATATTTTATTTGTGCCCACACATGCTTAGGCATGGCTTGGGGAGAGTATTGATCGGTCGGATTAATCGGTCTGCATTATTTTATTTACTCTTGGGTTTTTCTCAAAATGCACGCCTTTCATTGAGAACGATGATTTGTTAATATTGGTAGTGCCTTTAAGATTCACCCGAACGCCGCATTTGCTTCAACAAACTTTTCATTGTATTGTAGTTTTTTTTTTTTTTAGTTTAGTTTTTATTAAAATTTGAACCAGTGGCCGTCAGGGGCAGAGCATGTTGCTCTTGGCGGCATTCAATGCCAGTCGTTGGCGTTCGTTTGTTGCTTTTGTTCTGTTGTTGTAGTCGTTTGTTTTTGGCCAAAACTGATCTCGCCCAACTGTCAGTTTTCTGTTCATAGTCGAATCGTGCGGTATTGCAATACGAAAAACATTTTCTCTGTCTTCGTGCCGTTGAATTTTCTTGTTATCTAATTTTTCATACGGTTTAAGGCCAATTTGTGTGTGTTAAAATGTTTAACAACAAAGAGCAATTTTAGCTAATTAATTTGGGCTAAAGTTAAACACGCGTGTCCTATGGATTTATGTGTGTTTTGGGATGCGACCTCATTCCCCACTAATTTGTGTCTCAGTTTGATTAATTGGTGAAATATTTTTGTGTATTAAATGAAAAGCGCGAAAAATACCCGAATACAGAATGATCGCCATGGTCGCAAGAGTAACAAGCGCTCTGAGAAGGGAAAGTAAGCAATTGACATAGTTTTACAGGAATTTCTAATCGCATTTTGTAATCTGTATGCACTTCGTTTTGATAGCGAACATCTGGAATTCGTGCCTTATATCGATTAAAAGTCATTAAAAATTTCGAATATCCATTCACTTTTGCGCTCGTAAAATAAACATTTCATACCACATTTAGAATCCAAAAATAAAGTTTATTGTTTATCATCGAGTCATGTACATTGTGCAAATTTACATGTTCCACTCAATGTTTATCCACAACTCAAGCAAATCATTGCAGGCGTTTGTTTTCACATCTTCGTCGCTCTCCTCATCCAAATATCAACATCGCATTTTATGAATAAATCTGCCACACATTTCGCTTTCTATCGATCATAAGTTTATCGGTTCAATTGTCTATTCACAAGATTCGCTCATGCATTCAACCGTTGCTCTCGTGCTCTCGTTCTCTCGTGCTCTCGTTCTCTCGTTCTCTCGTGCGTTAAAAATAGACACTCAGCAACAGGGCTGCATCGTCGTGGTTCCGGAACGAAATTGAACGAACAAGCTTTGTCATTAATAATATTGTGTTCATATTTTGTATGTGTGAGTTGTTTCATATATATTGTGCTTTAAGCAGAAAATTAATTAAAGATGATTTGATTCTTAAACTAATATTTCTATAAAAAAAGGCGCATAATCAATTAATTGAGAACATCAAAAATTGCCTTATTTAAATTATACATATATGTACATTACTTGTAAAGAGTATTCCAGCTTGGATAAGGTATTTCATGTGCCTTATTGCCGAAAATGTTTATTTATTTCGAAATTATGGTTTACGTCTTATTTATTTTCATAAATTTGCCGACAATACCGAACAAACTGCAAAAATTAAAGATCTAATGATGGACTACCAAATACTATAATAAAATGAATTTAGATAAGTTTCTCATGTACCTTATATTTCAAAATCAATGTTTGTTTAATGTAAACAATTCTGAACACACTCATTTTAAAGATGAGTAACAAAATATGGAAATATTATAATAATAAACCAAATCCTCAATATGGCGTTAATTAGCTTGCGCATAGGTACCCTTTGGGGAACATGGCTACAGGGTATCAGCATTCTTAGCTCAATCGCATTTAGTCCAACAGGTCGGCAGTTTTTCAAATATATTCAGACAGCGGTGTCAAAAATAAATTCACGCGCATATTTTTTAAAATTCATAAAAAAGCGTAAGTTATGGAAAAATTTGCAGAGGCTTTTTATGGATCATTTGGGATTTGTGCATAGCTTCCAATTGATTTAATTTGATTGGACAAATAATCACCATCAAGCACAGAAGCCAATGGCAAAATACTCCTCAAATAATGATTGCTGAGTATATATAGGTATTGCTAAAGTATATATGTATTCGACATGAAAGCACTTGGAAGATGGAAACGTTTTTTATGTTTTCGAAGTCAATGTAATTTATAGTTTGTTTGCGCTTTTCTTTTCTTCTTTTGCTAGACAGTTGAGGCATATCACCTACAGAGTCTTGAAATCCAAGCAGAAAAATCAGTGGTATACATTTATTTGACTACGTCGCGTTTAAATTATTTATTTATGTTCGGCGAGTGTTGAAAGGCTGCGAATACAGACCCACCTAAATGCCTATTAATTAGGTAGCAGAACTGGAGCTACCCTATTCAGTTGACCTACAGCGGTCGGTGAGGCATCATCTAACTTTCGATCAGATATATATTTCATATAGGCATTCGACTGAATAACATAGATTTGGAATGCTGATTGGCATGCGTTCACAATGGCAACCCCTGACTGATCAAAGGCAATAAATACATATACATATATACATGTATATTTATTAATATGTTATCGGTTTTAAACATTTCTAAGATTACTTTTCATATATATATTTACAGATTGGACAGAAAGTCATCACGTGGCATGATATACGAAAATGAAGAGCTCAGGTTGCGCACAATCAATATAAATGCGGAAGTAGAGCGAGGTAATTACCAATCAACACAATCATTTACAAAATCCTCCGTTTTAATTAAGTGCGACAGAAGAAAAAAATGCCGTAAACAGGAAACGCATTAATCTTAAACTAAAACATAAGAAATCCAATTAAAAAGACATTAGAACTAGGATAGATATGCGCAAAACGCAAATGTTAAGAAAAAAACACAAAATTATAGATACGACTAGCCAAAAAAAGTGGCGATACATATAAATTTGTATATATTTGTATATATAGTGAAAACAATCATAGGATAAGCGAATGTAAACATTAAGATTTGAGGTGACTAGCTGCCCGGTCGAGCATTTAGGGAATTCACTGTTTCTATGTGCTTGGAACAAAGATTAAAGTATAAGCAATGGCAAGTGATAATCTCGAAATAAGCCAAAGGAATTTCGATTTTATGTTAGAGGCCATAAAAAACGGAATTCGCAAAACGTTTTACTGCAAGTATTATATATATATAGATTCATTTATAAATGATTTCCTTACACCTGCAGGTCAATCGGATATTAAACGTTTGAGGCGTGAAAATGAGCATCTGCGTCGCGAGATTTGGACACTCCGTGACGAATGCGACCGGCTCAACAAGCGCTTCAAGGCGAAGCTGAGCGAACCCGAGTTCGGCGGCTGTCGCAGCAGCGGGGGCAGCGGGCGTCGTTGCAGCGGTGGCGGCAGAGCCAGCGCAGGTTGTGATGGAAACAGTGATGTGAGTAAGCACCAAGAGCACCCCAAAAATATTTCCATACTCAATGGTATCCACTCTTTAACCCACTCGCCAGGACTCTGACTCATGTGATACCTGTCGCTGCGAGGACGATGGCCAGTGCAGCGATGAGTGCTGCCAGGAGAGCGGCTCGTGTGCATCAATCAAACAGCTGCTGCCACCAGAGGAGTCCAATGCCAAGGCTCTGGAATGCAATACAGCAGCAAAGCCGGATAACCAGCCAATGCACTTTGACCATCTGTCTGTGGTGTCGGAGGAGACGCTTAGCAATCCGGAAATGATGGTGTCACAGCAGCCGGAGCATCAACTGATGATTTGTGTGCCCGATATCAATGGCTCGCAGACCACACTGCCCAGCCTGGTGGGTCCACTAACTCCTCTGACGCCCATCGAGCTAGTGGCCAATCAGCTGAACGACTTGCAGGCAACGGTGCCGCCGCTGTCCTACTTTGAGAACATTCTGGCGCAGCACATAGCCCATAATCAGAGTAAGCTGGCCGCGGCTAATTACATAATTAATTACGCATATAAAGTGGATAGCATAGTATCAATAAATTGAGTACACTAATTAAATGGAGAGCAGTCAACTTCAACTCCATAAAGTAAAGTATATATATAAATTGATCTGTATGAAAAGCAAAGTCAATTTAGATTCTGAGACTGTTTACCTAGTTGTCATATCATTGTCGACCTCAGATTTCATAAGACCATGAAACTAAATATATTATATATATATAAATATAATTATATACATATATACTCAATATTGTAATACTCCTACTTATTTTGAATGATGCCTCTTTCGAATTACAGTTTTAACATCAACACCCGAACTGTGCACCAGCTCGAGCACGAGCACCGGCAAGACCATGAAGCATACCAATGGCTGGGATTACAATCTGCAGTCACCGTTCTCGCAGCTCAAATACTCCAATGCATCGTCGCCAGCGCGCTCCCCTCCCCCGCAGCCATTGACCACCTTTGTGCCCACAGGCACGATGCAGTCGGTGCCCAGGATAGCACTGAATGTGCCCGCGTCGCCGACACCCGGCGGCATCATTGAGACCATAGCCATAACCACAAACACAACGCAACAAGGGCTCAACAGCCCCAAGCACTTCTTTGCTCCGATGAAGCCTCGTCTCAAGCTCAACACGGAGCTGGCCAATCGGGGTCAGGACACACTGCCGCCAGGCTCGCCACCGCCGCCGCTGGAGACTTCAGCTCCGTTGCGCGAGCCTCCGGACATTTTTGTAAATAATGCGCTGGCGACACCTTATCAGCGTCCTGGCATGAAGATCTCACCACAAGTAAGTCCGCGTCATCGTTCGCGCTCCCATTGCCAGGTGCACCACCATCACCAGCAGCACCACCAGCACCGACATGGCCAGCAGCAGCATGCCTCCCTCTCGCCACCGCCACCCGTGCAGCATCAACAGCATTGCTCCCTGCATCGGGCGGTGGTGAATGTGGCGGCTGCTGTCGGCCTGGGCATTGGAGGTGCTGAGGTGAATACCTGTGCCGGCAGTGTGGTTGATATTTATGCTGCTGCGCTTGCCGCTGCTGCTGCTTCAGCTGTCCGATCAGCATCATCGGCGCCCCCATCTCCGCTGCCCCTGTCCCATGGCTCCACGGAGCCAGTCTACGCGACCGCACAAAAAGGCTGCCACAGCAGCTGCAAATCTGCGACAGCTCTCACACAGCCTGTGATGACCGTCACAACGAACACCACAAAGACAACCACATCGCCACTGCGGCTGGCCACAAATCTGACCCACTCTGCTGCAGGTGGCTGTAAGCCGTCTGCCGCAGTTTCCGCCACGAGCATCGTGGATATTGGCAGTCAGGTGAGGGGATGATCTGCAAAAGGATCATCAACAGCAGTCAAAATCATCCGGCTTGAGAATCCCCCACGTTTCATCGTTTCTAGAATTTCATTTGCCTTTTTCCAATGGTTATCAGTGTGGTCTTAATCTTAATCTTATTATTATTATATATTTTAATTTTTGACTTAGTTCGAGTCGTGTTTCAAAAAAACAAAACAAAATAATTTCTGAGGTTTTGTAATTTTTCAACTTATGTATATCATTTATAATGATTCCTTCCGTGTTCTTTTAGCTTAGATCTGTAGAATAAAACATAAAAAAACTTTCTTAATCGGAAGTGTAATTTACAATTGAAGAAGTTGCGAAATATGTTTGTGTTCATTAAAGATTATACACCCTCATTCTCTAAATGTCTAGCTAGCATATTTTCATTATAATTTTTGTTCTATCAAAATTTTCCATAGTTTCCCCAATTTATACTTTAAAAATATATATATCAGATAAGCGTGAATAATTATTCCATTTAGTTATTGGTATATATTATATAAACTTGTTAGATTCACTTAAAGATATTTGTATTCAAAATGTCATAAAGTGTCCTTAAATAACCCCAAAATAATTAGTTTAATTAAAATGTTAGACTTAATTTATTTGCATAACTTTTGTAATTCAAAACTTTTGCTTTGTCCCCAGACGGATTCAGTGAATTTGGAGTCAATACTAAACGACATAGAAACCATTTCGGAGGATATTTTGGCCATACAATTAGAGAAGAGTAAATCACGCGATAACCTTATATCGAATAACAACAAGGACAGCACCAAGAAACCCTATCGCTCCGAGATGAATCTCTATCTGCAGTATGACGGCACAAATCCAGCCACTTCGAATGGAACAGCCACCACTGGGACGGCAAATACTGTTGCGAGTAGCACCTCTGATTCCATTGGCAGTCACAAGCTGTCAAGTCGCACGCGTTCTCTGGAACGCGAACACACGGACAGTCCGGCGCCGCACATGCCCGATCCCATGGCTCCGTTCCCGGAAAAGTGCACCTATCTGGGCTTCGAGCAGATCAGTCAGACGGTCGCTGGGCAGCAGTCACCGTCGGGTCAGAAGCCGCCAATTGGCGTTAAGCCCAGTTTTCCTGCCAAGCCGCCGCCACCATTGCCACCAGCGCGCCGTCCAGCCCAGCCCACAGAGCCACCACCAGCACCACCAGCTGGAATCTCTCCAAACAAGAGCCACTTGTACAAATCACTCGCCTCAGCGGCGGCAGCCAAACGAGCCATATTTCGCTCCACACCATCGCAGCTGACGAGATCCCTGGACGTGGAGTGCACCGGTGGCAGTGAACCAGCCGCCGACGACGCTGATCCTCTGGGGGTCAATGAGGTGGGAATCATTTTTCTTATTTATTGTTTATTCAATTTGTATACAGAAAAGCCCCATAAATAATCATATTATTTCGGTTGTTTTCTATTTGGGTAATCTTTGCTTATCCCCACTGAGTTTTTCATTTATTTTTTTTATCGGTATATAATTATCCGATGAGCTGAATAAAATCATTATAAAATGAAGAAACAAGTCAAATTTAATAATCAGCAAGATATGATTTCTAATTCGAATCTACATAAAAAATCCATTAAGTTTATACATCAGACAGACAAATTAGCTATTGATGCTAATTTGATATACAAATTAATTCGATTGTCTTTTTGGTTTAAGTGTACATGTTGGATGCAGCATAAATGAGCATATGAAAACTTAATTACCTTTCCAAATGGCCCGCCTTTCAAATCGACCAAAAATCCGACAATAATTTTCTATAGAAACAATTTGTCAGTTAATTAAATTAAAAATCAAATTTTTGTTGAATTTCCTTTTCATCATACTCATGTTCAAATATTTACTTTTCTGTTGTCAGCAGGATGATGAGGCGGCCAAGCGGAAGGCGCGTCGCGTTTCCATTGTTTGTGGCGAGGAGCAGCAGGCTGTGGTAAATGGCGCCGTTGTATGCAGTGCACCCAGTCTGCCGACGGCAACAGCCAGTTGCATCGATTTGCCCAGCGCTGCAGCTGGAGTTTTACAACATCCGAACATAAGGGCATACAGGCAGATGAGCCATAGCACGCCAAGTTCGCCACATTCCTCGCGCCGTCGTACCAACAGCAACACAATGGCGGGGGGGCATGCCGAGGTGACGGCCACATCCTCGGCACCGCCCAGCACCATGCACCACCACCATCATCGCAAGGAGACCAGCGATCCGGCGCCCATGACCACAGCCACAGTTAGCCGCACAAAATGCTCGCGACGACACTCGGAGGGCACCGTTCACAATGCTCATCGCATTAGCAACTCGAGTGGTGGCGGTGGTGGTGGTGGTGGTGGTGGTGTTGGTGGTCATCATCATCATCACACGCACCACCATCAGCACAGCAGTTTGATCAGCAGCAATCCGCATCACAGTCACCATTCCCATCAGGATAGCAATCATGAGACGGCCACCTCCCTGTCCGACCGCAACTCCAACAGCTTTGGCTCCTCGCGGGAATCCTCGACGAGCTTCAGCATGCGCTCCAACCGGCGCAAGATCTCGATTAGCTCGCATACCGGCGGCAAGATACCCTGGTGCGGCTGCTGGGGAAACGGGTGTCTCTAATGTGAGAAATGAGTGTGAATCTATGTTTAGTTAGAAATTAGGGGCCTAAATAATAATCGCCATGGAGCTGCCGTCCTGCAACCAAATGAATCCATATTCTTAGAACCAACTCACATATTTGTATATGGTTTAGTTAGTCTGGAATGGAGAGTTCTCAGCCATCGATTTATACAATTCTCAAAGTAATTATTTATTCGAAAACACAATCGGCAAGTTCAAAAGAATTTCAATCTGATTCGGGGAGGGGGAAGCTCTCAGCCGTCGATTTAAGCCATTTTCATAATGAGCATTTTTTCAGAAAATCAATCGATAAGTACAAACGGAAAAAAAAAACATAATTCGATGCGGCTCAGTTATAGGTTAACGGAATAAATATACTTTTAATTTAGATTAATTAATTAATTGCGTTCTGTTCGTAATTGTATGCAGTTCATTAAATGTATTTGAATGGATATTGGATTGTACATATTCTGGCATGCGTGTAACTCGATTGTGTGTTTAGTGCCTAATTTATGAGTATTTACCGAAAATATTGTAAAATAAATAAACATTGTTGTTCAATTGGGATAAACATAAATATAATAGTCAAAGGTCGAATTCGTTTTTTTACTTATCAGCCAAGTTGTGTCTACTTATATGGAAGTAAGATATAAACCATAAAATACCTTACTTAAAGTATTTGTAGTAACGAATACATTTTAAATACCTGTAGATTATATTTGGATTAATTAAAGTTGGTTGAACGTTGAAAGTTGAACAATTGCCACATGGAATTAATACAGAGGACGAGACCAGAACTGAAACGAGGAGCTGCAACATGCATGCAACTCATGTGTCATATGCAAATTAGCTGCATGACACACATACACCTTTCGGAATTACACAAAACAAAATAAATTTCAACGTGCAGCAGCGCAAATTGCAAATTATAAAAAATGAAGATTCAAAATTGTAGACGGTAGTTGAGTTGAAGGAATGACATAAGTAGGTATTTCCGGAGCACTTTTAATTATTATTGTTAGTATTTAAGTGTTTAAGTTACAGCCACAAGTTGCAAGCACAACATGGAATATAAAGTGGAAGTTTTATTAGTCACTCAAGCTCAAGCCAGATCAGACTTGTGTTAATTGAGCACTCATTATACCCAAAGCGAATACAATGAATGACTCAACACAGAGTCATTATATTGTTATAGAAGTAAAATAATGACAATTTGTAGCATCTGCATTCAATTTATGGCTCTCTGCGTTGCCACATTGCCAATAGCTGGATTTTATTGCGTTCTTTGTTTTGACCACTTATTTTGCTCTGTTTCTTTTTGTCTCTCTGTTGACTGACTCCAGATGCACAAGCCAACAGGATGAGATATAAATTTACAATCATTATATATTGCTGACTTGAATTCGAATTGCCATTTGACATTAAAATTGAATTCATGGGCCCATATATTCATCACAGTCTCTTAGTTTCAATTTGTGGACAAGTCGTGGCTGCCCAGTAAAAGTCAACGTTAACTTGGGAAACAGCAAGCATTTAAGATAAAGTTGAATTTATTACTGCAGAAGACACAAGTTCTTAGCCAAAACATTTATAAATTAGCATTTTTTAATGAGATCTACCAATTTTTCTTTTGCAGTTTATTCAACCAGACGAGCAAAGCGCCCATAACCTTATCTTATTTTTGGTACGCTGAGCCAAAGAGATAAAACGTATTTAAATCTACCCAAATGTATGTATGTATGTATTTACATACATGCACACATGCAAATATCTTATGAATAAGCTGACGACACCATTTAAAAGTCGTGGGCCAAGTGCTCACATCATTTGCGTTTAAGTAATTGCTTCGAGTGTTATAGACAGTCGTGAATGCTCGTGTCTATATAAAAGGAGCATACATGATTTAAATGTCTGTTGGAATGTGGAAATGTGGGGATTTGTGGCGGATGGGGAGGGTGCTGCGGTTGGGGGTTGGGGCTGCAATTTATATGTAAATACACGAGCAGGTGCCCAGTGCCAAATGTGATGGCATTTGTGGCTTTTCGCATGGATCTCCCATTGGTGTTAAAATGATTTATGCGCATGGCATACGTGGCGTATACTTATTTTATGATTTCAATGAATGCTGACGAGGCGTACGCTTTGGCGCCCTTCACCAATGTCTATGTCTGCACTCACACACTCACACACACCCTCGCACTCACACACACTCACACCCACACTCACACTCACACACACACTCACTGTCTTAATCATGGCGTGTTTTAGACAGACGTGCACACAAATATATATTTACACGCTAGGGATTGCTATCAGACGAGGCCATGTCTACTCCTTATATTACCATAAATTCAGACGGCTTCAAGCAGCCGACGGCGATGACTTTGTCATCAATCGTTAGACGGCTTTATTCTCTATTCTTTATTTGCTTTTCTTTTTGTTTTTTTTTGCTTTTTTCTTTTTGTCAGCGCTTTGACATATTAACAATTTGTCAAGCCAAATTAGGCAGCGGCAATGTCACCGCGTAAAAATCAGTGCACACCAACTAATTACTTGGCAAAGCTTCTGCAGACACACACACACACACACAAAAACACACACACACATACACACACATTGCAGATCCCAGTTGGCTGACGTTCCTGGCTGGCAACAGATGAGCTTGAGCCAAACTGCTGCTCCTGCTGCAGTTGCAGTTTTGGTGCGCATTAACTGAGTGGACAGGCCACACACACACACACTCACACACAAAAACACGCACGCTCACACACCCACACATAGGGAATCATCTGCTGGAATCAGCTGAATATTGCAAGTAGCAACTGATGATGTCCCAGTTGGCACACTTGGACAGCTACACATACACATACCTAAACACTGACACACAGACACAGCCACACACACACACACACACACGCACACACCCACTGTGTAGGCAACAGCTGCTGTTTGTTGCAGCATCTGCACTTTTCCAGACAAACACTCACTTTGATCATTTCTCATTTCAGTGTGTGACACATGAGTTGCCGCCTTCATCTCCGTCTGGCTCCATGTGGCATTGTTGGACTTGCGTGATATTTTTATTAAGAAATATATCAAATGCACATAATACACATGGCCATGGTCTACTCCAGCAACAATATGATGTCAACACATTTGCGGTTCGCAAAGATTATGCTTAAATGACAGCCTGCCAGTATTAAAATGCACTAAAAAAATTTTTAATTTTAATAATAGCAGTTGAAGCAAATGAGTCTCTTAAATTGGTGTACAAGCTTTAGCATATATAGAAATAAATAAAATAATGAATATAGAATAAATAAATAGCAGTTATTCAGGGTAATTCTATTCCATTTTGTATCTCGACTCACTTACATACTTACATGTATATCTCGAGCATTTTTTAATTTTTGGTAAATGAGCAAAGTTAAAGAATTGTTAAAGAAACGTCTTTAACGTTGCACGTTGTTAAAAAATACTTTTACTTTGAGTTATCGATTCAGTTAATATATTATATTATTATTATGATTGGGGAGAAAGTTAGCACTGCGACCTATAAGGTCTATTGTGCCCCCTTACTGAGCCCACAGCTCTTCCATCAATCCCAACTACTGCACGAATGCTAGAATCTTTGTAGGGTTCAGGGTTTCTATGGCTTTGGGCCTCATGAAATGCTGCCCTAGGATGCTGCATCTTTTCCTGGTTAAGGCGACGCATTCTGTTAGGATGTGTGTTGAGGACTCCTCCTCATGTCCACAAGACCTGCATGCATGGCTACTATAAATACCTAATTTGGTTAGGTGGCTTCTTAGTCTACAGTGTCCTGTCAATAGACCTGTGAGTATTCTGAGTCTATTCTTCCCCATGGATATCATTTGCTTAAATCGCTTTTGATTATAGCCACTTAGAAGACTTCTGGCTTGTCGGAGTCCAGGTGTCTCTGCCCAGCTCCGTTCCCGCATCTCACTTTCTTCGTCCCTGATTTGTAGCCGTATTGTGTGTCTTCCTACGCCACAGTTCAGGGCCTATCATGGGTCTCTCTGCCCCCATTCTTGCTTGCTTGTCAGCCTCTACGTTCCCCGCTATGTCCCTGTGACCCGGAACCCATCTTAGGGTGATCCTATTGTGTTTTCCGAGTTGGTCAAGCTTGGATCTTACTTCGTGGACTACTTTGGATGTTATATTAGTAGGTCTCAAAGTAATTGCAGTTATTGGTGAAGCTCGGAAACTTTTTAAAGTAAAGCCAAAAAATGTGGGTTGTCATTTTGCTTATATTTTGAGTCACTTAATAATTTTCACACGAATTGCCCTTCAACTATCGCAGTAAATTCTAATGAATTATTTACAGGCACAATTACTAAATTGGGGTATTGCAATTGGCACACGCATATTTTAGCATATAATTTAAACAGTCTGCGATTTTGTACACATCATTTGCATAATAATATCAGAGTTTACCGCCAATGCCAATCCCATTTCCAATCTTACAATCTCTCGCTCACTTTTACACTTTATTGCATCAACTCAAAGTTCATGAAAATAAACTCAAACTTCTTATTGCAGGCTACTCACACAATGAGCGCAATCTAATTTATTCATTCAAATCTCTGCGCTGCCAGACGGACCACCCACCCACCAAGGAGGAAGAGCTACGGTTTTCGACTGACCTTTCAAGAAGGAGCCCATTCTGGTGCTGGTGCAGTGTAGTTAAGCGTAGAGTGAACACAACTACTCGGAAATTTACATAATGGCGTGAAGCTTATTTGTTAAAATGTAGCTGAGCAAAACAAAATGTCACAAATTACACGCTCCAATGACGGCGACGACGGCAGCGACTGCGTTACCAGATCGCCAAAAAGGTCAACACGCTGCATGGATATGTGCGAATTTGCGAAAGTGTGTGTGTGTGTGTGTGTGGAAGTGTGAGTCCGGGGTGCCTTAGCACGGTTTGAATAATTTGCTTTTAACATGCGCGACATGAAAACAAAATAAACAAATGCCTTGCCTCTGCGACCACCTCCATTCTACAAGCCCCCCCCTTCCCCCTGTTTCACCCGTGCAGTTGCCTTTTGGTTGGCCATAAAGCTGAGTGGCAATTTGTCAAACAGCTAACTGGCATGGCCAACCACTCGGCATTCACTTAGTTGATTTGTTGCAGTCGTTCTGCGTCCTGGCTAAATGCCTCAAATGCGATTTGATATGTGACCCATGTGGCATGCAGCATGGCAGCGCACTGCTCTCCAACCTCTATCGAATATTTCCGCTTGGCTACCCGGACGTACACTTAATCTACCAGTGAAAGCTAAACTTAAAGCTCTCTCGAGCTGCTCTAGTAACTATCTTTGCATTAGTTATGAGTCAAGTTTTTGGCATCAGCTACAAAGTTTATTGAACTATCTTCCCTCCACTCCAGCTGCCAGCCTCTCCATGCAAATTAACATAATTTGGCGTTGGGCAGGACTTTTGGCAGCGTTATCCTACAGCAAATTGTAAAAACTTTGTGCCATCCATTTGTTTGGGAACGCATTGACTTGCAGCTGCGTAAAACTTTTGTATACATGATCAATTTCGGGCGAAAAGGATGTCAACGTATAAATTTGATTAATATTTATGTGGGCGGATGGGTTTGGGGTGGCTAGAATAAACATGGACGTGTATTACGATGACAACAATATCAATAAACCAAAACGCCAGAGCGTCGGGTATATTTATGATTTATTGTGTATTTGGTCAGCGGTCATCAGAGTCCATGTCCTGTGGCTGCTCTCACGTCCTGGCTGCTTAAATACATTTCTACTGCATATTTCACCTATGGCCAGGCTGCCATGCTCCATTAAATCTTTTGCGACACATTCAATGAGCCCCATAATGTACGCCCTAATACCTTTCACATGTGTGTGTGACCAACGATTTTCAGCAACTTTCCCACACTAAACAATCTCTCTTTCTCTCTCTCTCTCACTCTCTCTCTTTCTCTTTATTTCTCTCACTCTATCTGTGCAATAATCGCTTGACCAGCGGCTGCTGTCGTCATGTGGTGCAAACAAGCGCTTGGCACTAATATCCCTTTGTTTATAAATGCTCTAATAGGGGCCAAAAATTTTATTTTCAAATACCCTTGCAAACAGTCCTACAAATTTGTCGCATAATGTGTAAGGTTACCACACATCTCCGACTTAAGATGTGCAATTCAAAAAACTTGAATTTCCGAGAGCACCAAATAGAGTAAAATATTACTCAGAAATTAAGTACGGATTACTTAGAAGATGGTGGTAACAATATATATTTCTCATAATAGATTCATAATAATTAAATTTAAATGCATATTTATTAAAATAATGCTGTTAAAGGGTATATAATTTGGATGTGTCGATAGTTAATGTTCTTTCTTGTTTTCTCTATACTTGAACAATGCCACCCACTTCCCCGCAGAGTCAATAAACGAACAAGCGCCAAAAGCATCGAAAGGACCACAGAGCCGCATCCGCAGTGCCAAAGGACACAGAGCGCAAGCGATTCGCTTGTCGCTGTTGAAGTGATAAATTGATTGGACCTTCACGCACACACACACACACACACACACTCACACACACACACACACACACACACACACACACACACACACACACACACACACACGCACACAGTTAGACTTGCCTGGACGCATAGCTAGTGGTCAGGCGTAGTTTACTTCGCTGTCAGGCGCTGGCATGTTTCGTGACTATTTAGCCAATTTATGGTTAAGGTTAGTAGAACGACAGCGGTCAGAGGATAATAGTCACACAGCAGCTCCTGCTAAGGACGTCGCCTTTTGTCTTTGTACAAGATCAAATTGCAGCAGCTCTTTGGGTGGGTCATGTTAACGAGCATATTATATTCCGCTTTATGTACCTACAACAAGCATGCGGGCCGACCTGACCAAACAGCTACACTGCAAGAAAAGGACAGAGCGACTGAGAAGACTTGGAACACAAAAAGACGAACTTTTTACTTAAATTTCGCTTGAATTGGATACCCTATAAATTATATATATTTTGTGTTGTACTCTTCGTCGATTCATCGATTTCCGCACACTTTTTTTTGGGAAGTGCACACATCCAAATATATTATGAATAAATTTCCCCATGAAACCTGTTTGGCCTCACAATGCCACTCGTTTCGCATGTCTGTTTGCTTCTTTGTATATATGCTAAATTATAATAAATGTCATTGTACTCTTCCAAAAGACCTAATGCCACATTGAGAATTAATTTATGGTGTGAAACCTTTGCCAGGCGTACATATCACAACTCCACACTGCAGCTGGCGAATATACTTTAGTGTCATATAAATTATCATCATTGGTTGAGGCTTCGTTTTGTAGAACGCCCGATAATATACATATTGCAACTTATGTATTGTACATAGCTCCCTGTGGCTATCTATAGTATTTTTTTTTTTAGCAATTTAAAAGAAAATATAGAACCTTTAAAAAGTTGGTCAAATCAGATGCATGGAATAAATTGTGATAAAAACCAATTCGTTATGACGTTGAACTTTGAAACGTTGATCAAATCAGATGCAGTTGATATATGAAATAAACCATGGAGCGAAGTTATGGGCGATTAAACCTTGTACTAATATACAATCTTAATACTCGATTTATTTTATTACGTACATTTTCTGGACTCTTTTACCGCATGACCTAGTTCATAATTATATGAATTTTAATTTAATTATATTTATCACATATTTATAATTTTATGTGCCCGGAAAGCTGCTACAGATTATCAATTTATTTTTTCTGCTTCACTGAACGTATAAATGTGAGTTTGTATGTGTATTTCATATACATATATATAGATATGTATATCTGCTCATACAAAACAGCTGTCTAACTCTATCTGTGATAAATAGTAGTCATAACCTTAACATATTTGAATTCATTAATGCGATGCCATGAACTATATGCCAGATGGTAGGCGATAAAGGGTGCATAATGCACGAGTTCATTTTGAATATTTTAATGAGAGTGTAATATTTTATGATTATGCTTTTTTATGCTTTGTATTATTGCTGTCAAAATAAACGCTCAATGGCAACCACTCGTAACAGTAACAGGCATATCCGAGTCGAAACTCATGGACGGGGGTGTTCGGATGTGTGTTCCGCCTGATTGCTCATATAATATGCCTCATTAAAAATAATAAACTGTCAGGCAAAATGAAGGCAGCCGACAAATGTTTTTCTTAAACGTCGTTTTTTTTGCAGTTGAAAAATTAATTGCGCGAAGTGTGCAATGTGTAAAATGTAAAATAAACTTTCATCATTGTAGCTGAGAGCCTCAACAGGGCTTTGGCAGGCAGTTCGCTTTTGTAACCATATCCTTGAAATGCATATCTGCCATTTTATGCGCAAAACCATAAATGCATTCTCCCTATGCCATGGACTGAATACATTCTCATATTTATATGTATGTGGCTATATCTAAATACAGATAAACGTTATTATATGTGTGTGTGTTTTGTGTGTGCGTGTGTGTGTGTTGGTGCTAAATGCGGCTTCTCGGTTGCTTTTTGCTGTTTATTCTTCTTCTTCTAGCTTTTCTTTTTTTTTGTGCACATTTTGGCGAGTGCAGTAATGGAGCATGAGGTGTGTGGGGCGAGATTGGGGTGTTGGTGTTTATGGCAGCAGAAAAGGCCATAAACTGAACAAAAAACATATTCCTATTACATACGTATGTGTATGTCAGTGCGCTTGTGTGTGTGTGTGTGGTTATATGAGTCCAAGCTAAACGGCATTTGGGAACTGCAGCTAAAATTCACAAAAAGCTTAGATTTTATAAACAGTGCCTGCTAGCGATGATCGCGTGAATTCACAGTTGGCGATTAATCATAAAAGACTAAGAAGCAACACAATAAAGATTCAGGACGATGTTTCTTAAGAAACTGCATCTAGTTTTCTACAAATTTTAGCTGCTTACAAAACAAAATATAAATTTAGAGTTATTTATGTACGTAGTAGAAAATAATTAAAGCTAAATACATAAAAATAAAACAATATTTATTCCCCATTAATATCTGTACAGAAATGGATGCCATTAGCTGAGAAAAAGGGAAACGCCTCTCTCTGCGATTCTCAATATCTTATGGACTTTCATAACCAATTAAACACAAGCATTTCGTTAGCTCGGACTTTTCATTTGCATTGCGTTGCCTTTGCGAACATTTTGAAATTGAATCAGGAAATTCAAATAGGGTTACACAGCTCACCCAGCTCAGTTGCAGCCGCAATCATCGTCTTGATGCCGCCCGCAAGCATGGTAAGCACAAACACACTCGCTCATATACATGGATACACCAGATATATAGGTATAGTGTGTTAGACAATGCAGTAGGATTGGACGACCATGGTCTACATGGACCATGTTGTTTTTGGGGCTGTTGTTTTTTGCTTTTGCATTGCAGTTGCTGAGACTAAGACTGGGACTGCGGCTGCTGCGCATTTGTTTGTAGCAGAAATTAAAATGTTTACACAACCAAATGCCGACGACATTTTGCATTCATGTTGTCCTTATCGTTGTTGTTGCTGTTCCTCTTGTTGCAGTTGTATGTTGTTGTTTCTGTTTGGCTTCCAGTGCATGTCCTTCAACAACATTTGTGCTGTTTGTGGCAGCTGAAGGTGTTGCTGTCGTCAGTTTCTGCTCGATGCCCCCCGATGTCCCTCGACCCGATTCCTATTCAACTTTCAGCATTTGCATGCGAGTTATGTGCATGCCATATGTATAAAATGTGACTTGTTTGACAAGTTTCCCACTTAAATGTTGCACGCAACAATTACACAAATAAAATTCCAATAAGAGTACGCATTTCTGTGCAATTACTGTCCTTGTCAGTGGCAGCAACTGCCTTCTACTCTTCGTTTATTCCGCGTGAGCAGTAAATTCATTCGCTCTGTCTAAGCTGCACCACTTTGCTGGCCGCAAGTGGCAACTGCGGCGGTTGCAACTTAACACCGTCTTAATCCAAATATTTTGGATATGCAACGCTTTCCTTTTCTGGCCCACGGAAAGACGACGACTTGAATGGACTTCACTTGAGTCAAGGTGCTGTTGGGCAAATACTGTTTCCATGATTGCCGGCAACTTAGTTCTTAACGCCTGGCTAAAGTGCAGCTGAATATTTTATGAACTTGGCAAGTACTTCGTCTTTAGCTGGACAACCAGAAAACCGGAATACCAAAGCCCAAGGCTGACAGCACAACTAAAACACCACAAACAAAAACAACAACTACAACAAAGAGTAAAGAAATTGTAACAGATTTTAACCGGAGCTCTTCGTTGAAAGTTGTCGTCAAGTATTTATTCGTGTACATATATATGTCATTTCCACTAAACAAATTCGAATTACCAGCTACAAGTTACGAGAATACATTTGACTTAACTATCTTATAAATACAAATAATTGCTGTGCATGGAATTGAAATAGAATTTAATTATAATGCATTTCTAAATGCACTATAGTTTTTATTAACAATTTACTATGATTCCCTTAATTATTCCTTTTCATTATATCATAGTTTCACTTAATATTTATTGTTTAACCAAAATTTTATTCATATTGCACCAAACTGAAATGTTATTTGGCAAGCGTGGAATGCAAATGCACAGGGTTCAGAAATGTAGTTAGGAAACTGAGTCTCAAATGTACCAGTTACAACTCAGTGTTATTACCTATTTTGCATTTAAATAAGTTTCTTGGAAATGCACTGCTAAAATGGTTAGAAATTGCTCCATACAAGCAAAAGATAGAGAGATCAGCCCGAAAATACCCTCTAACCAGACTTAAAGTAACATTTTATGTGTGAAATTATGAAAATATATATAAAATAGGCATTAATGAAACGATTCTGATGAATCTGTTAAGACGAAGAGGCACACACCTGACACCTGAACTTTATCGACTTAGAATACAAAAGTTTCATAGAATTGGTTAACATTTTCCTTAGTTTGTTTAACATCTACCCGCTTTCTACTTTGGAGATAAGCATAAAAGTTCTTATTGGTTTTCACCTCAACAAAAATATTCAAAAGACATTCAAGGTCTTAATGTTGGCTGCGTACATAACAAACAAAATGTGCTTAGCTTTTATTTGGTGCATTCCACAAAAATTTAATTGCAACTTGACAAACATAATAATGAACTTAAGAAATTGGGTTCTGTATTATTTAGTGATTATTTAGCACTCGATGACGACTACACTTATTGGCCAAAACAATTTCGAGCTATTTCATCAAATTTGCCAATATTTGGCCCCGTTGCGGTGAGGTCGGCTGCCCAGGTGAATGTTGCTCCCAGAAGGAGAGTCTGAAGTGGCAATCGATGAAGCAGAATATAATCAAAATGAGACCGCGGCACTCAAATAAATGCTAACCATAATTCATTCAGTTAGACCCCGATTTCAGCCAAGTTTCAGTTTCAGTTATCATTTTGTGATTTATACGAAATTTGGTTCTGGGGCTTCGATTATTTGTCTGTGTTTGCGGCTGACTTCTGGCTGTTGGTTGATGGTCAGCTCTCTCTCTCTCTCTCACTCTCTCTCTCTCTCTTCAGTGTTTGATTTTCATTTTCGTTTAGTTTTCATTGTGCCGCCAATTGAATTTGCTTTTATTGCATGGATTGCGGCTTATTGTTGTAGCCGTCTGGAAACACCGAAACTCCGAATCTTTGGCATTCGCCATTTTTCTGTGGCCCCAGTACATTATCTCTAAATAATTTATGTTTGTATACGTTTTAATTTAATTTATTTGCACATCCAGACTATTTGTTCTCCCTCTCTCTCTCTCTCTCACACACTTTCGTTTTGTTGCTATCTCTTGTGCTGCGTCTGATATTGGCCAGCAACCAAACAGCAAACCAGCAACATATACAATAAATTCTTCATATGTTTGTGCCTCCGCCTATTCCACTAGCCCACACTCACTGTTTGTGTGTGTGTGTGTGAGTGTGAGTGTGGCAAAATCCAATATTGATTGAGTAACCACAACATTGGGTTGGGCATCAGCCTCTGCAAATAAGTATGGCATCGTAAAGAGCCCCGTCGTACAACCCGAGTAATTGCTTATATTATACGAGTTTTTATGAAGATTGTTTCCATTGTATTTCGTATACCACTATTTGGAATTGCACTTTGGAGACTTTTCGTTACACTTAAGCGTCATAAAAGAATAGCCGACTTATACGTAATAAATCTGGCATGTCGCTTTAGACTCGCACTCACAAACTAGCGGACACCGCTCAAGAATTCAAAAGGAAGATACTTATAAGCAATAACTGAAATAACTGACTCAAAATCGATCAAGCTAATGGAATTCATATATCAAACCTAAGCTCTTTGTGAAAAGTGCTTTCCAAAAGTAGCCTTCCTCTTCAAGTCAGACTTGTTAGTAAAATCCATCATCAAAACATAGTCCACCAATTGGATAATCTCAGCTTCAACTATTTTATTTCATTTAAAAGTAATCGCATTTTAGTTTCAACATAAATATAATATTTATTAATTGGGCTTGTTCTCCTGATAAAAATAGCGATTTATCATTTGTGTGTTTAACAATTAATAATTAAATATCAATTTTCTTTTATGTGTGCAAAGTTGGGAGTTTCCAAATAAGCAAAATAAAACTAACACTTTTAAATAATAAGAAAATGTGCATTAAGTGACAAGTGTCGAATTATCAAGTGTCACGTTCTCCAAAGTAAATAGTAAGTGTAATTTAATTTTTTTTTTCCATTTTATTTTAACAATAAATGAGGCGTGGCTGTGACAGCTGAGTGACAGACGTGACAGTTTTAATGAATATAACTCTGACTCCATCATTTCATATTCGTGCTTACTGAAATTGTACAACGCTCAGAGATTTCTTAATTTGTCTAACGACTGCGAATATCGTTTACCAATTAGAGCAATTGAGTAGAGCTGAATATTACCAGACAGGCAGAAGAAGCAGCCAAGCTACCCAGAGAATTCATTAGCACAAAAAGGAATATGCTGAGAATGGCTCATTCTAATGACCGTAACCGTAACCATACATATATATGTATATATATGAACACACACATTTTGGATTACGACTCACATCTGGGCGTAGTTCTTATATTCCACATCCTAAATGCCGGCCAAGGTGAGGAATGAGCAAATTACTGCTAACGACTGTAACTATATAAAATATCTGCTTTTTCAGCTGGAACCTTAACAATTGGTTTTACATTGATTTAATTGACGGAATAAGGACACAGACAGAGATTCATCAACACTGCACAGGAATGGGTCCAACTAAGCAATTACATTATGAATATGAATTATTTATTTGAAGAGACTTCTATTGATGGAACAACCAGTGTCCACTGAAAATGAAATTGAAAAATATTCAATTAAATAAATAATATTTAAGAATACTTATGTTTCTTTTTTTTTGAAGTGGAGTTTTCCATTGTACGCTTTACATTGCAAATGCTTCCGCACAGGCAAATGCAAATGTAGTCCATAGTAAATACATATATGTATGTATGTATGTATGTACTGTCGGATCTCTTATAGTGCGGACTTGGATGTGGATGATTTTGTAGCTTACTCACAATTGACTCACTTCCCATGTTTGGCTGCAAATTGAATTTTTATGTTGCTTTCCTAGCTGCCGTATGGTGGGGCATATGTGTGTGCATATTTGCACAGTTCCTGTGTTGTTTTAGTCGACAATTTAAAGTTTATGTGCAGCTGCAGCTGCCTGAAATGGCTCTTAACTGGCGTTGATCATATTTTGCACTCTGGATGCCATTGTACTCCTCATCATTTACATAAACATAAAGTCGTTCGTTATCCATGCTTGGTAGGTTGTTGCTACCAGTTTCAGTTTGCATTCCGAAATCCGATTTGCTTAATATAGTACATATAACAGGCAAGCAGTTGCCTCTCTTACTAAAAAGTAGCAATAGAACACGCACTTCAACCATCCGAAAATCCGTATGCACTGCCTGAGTTTACATCTCCTGAATGTATATAGTCAGCAACTGCAGCTGTAAAGTTTGCTGTACATTGATTCCTAAACTAAAGTGAGTTAGTTTCCATTTCAACAGGCCACAGTTGGCATGCACCAACAGCATCCCCTCCTCCCCCCGCAACGGAATGGTCATCTCTGAAAATGGTGAATATGTTCAATGGCCTGTAAGCGGCCTGCCTGCCTGCCTGGCTGCCCGACAGCTCAGCCTGATTGCCAATTAGTGATTGGTCGGTCCTCTGGCCTTCTGCTCCTCTTTGCGTCCCTGCACCTATGTGAAACACACCCACAGATTGCAATCCACTCGAATGCCAACTGAAAGTGACGCTGTAATTTGTATAAGTTACGCTTCAACTGGAATTGGTTATTTCTTGGTTTTTCGGATAATTTAAGTTTGCATTAACCCGAATTTGGGTCAAGTTAACAGATATCATATCCGTGAGTGTATCGGATTACGCCACATTGCGCTTTATGGTATTCTCCACAGAAGCCGAACGAACCCTTTGTGTCGGCAATGCTTGGTTAAATGAAATGTAAGCTTAGAAGATAATCTTTATGCCTTGTTTGTCAGTCAAAAATTAAAAATCAGCTTATCATGTTGCAACATGTTGAGGGCTTAGCTAAATGTATACGGCAGATTCCAAAAGAACAAAATTAATATTCAAGCAGAATTTGTTTTGTATATATCGTGAGAGAAATTGACGTATCTAAAAATATCTTTGTAATCGCTTTGGAGTTCTTCTTATATTTTCAATTTATTATAAGTCTGCTTTAAGTCAGTTATTCTACATTCTGTAGTGCTGTTCCTTTCAACTTCAGTCCTCTGTTTTGCTCAGTCTAAAGAATAGATTTGTAACTTCCACTCAATTTCTTGGCTCCACTCAACAACGGCCCATGCCGCTTCCGAGTCCACGAAAAGGAACAATCCAGCCAGACGGAGAGAGTGGTGGGTGGGTGGGTAGTCGCAAAGATGTTCGTTGGGGATGGCTTTCGTGGATGGGGCTTGTTAGCGTTCATTTTATGCAGATTTTCGCAGAAGATTTATTTAGAACATACAGACACATTGTATGTGAACGTGGATAGTGTGTAGGAGTGTAACTCTGCGACTTTGAAAGTAAACGAAATAAAGGCAGCGGCAAACAAACGGAAAGTACATGAAGTGTACATTTCATTTAATATTGATTTATGCGAATTGTTCTTGCTCAAGACAGAGAAGCAGTATCTGTATATTTTCTCTTGATTGCTTGCGAAAATGGCTTGCTATTCGAGCATCTGTTATAAGGATAATTCCTGCAAAGCTGAGCAGGCCACAATGTGCTCCAACTAATTAACCCTGCTCTATTGATTTGATACTGTATTAAGTGTTCCATAAATACGGCCCACATCAGCAACACTATTTCATAATGCGCTTCCAAATATATCACATTCAGGCACACATTCAGGCAACTGATGCGAATATGGAAATTGATTGGTAATTAGCATCAAAAGTTCCCAGCTGCGTGTGTGTGTGTGTGTGCTTGTGTGTGTGAGTGACATGCAAATTTAATACAAACTTTTGCTATTGACAAATTAATTTGGAATTCATTTGGGTCGCGGCATAGGTGATTGCGGGTGAGCTTGGGTGGGGGAAGTGACTTCCACCTGCCACACAGATTAGTCCATTGCCAGGCCTGATGAATGTTGCTGATTCCAGCGATAACTGCGGTGTGTGCGTGTGTGTGTGTGTGTGTTGCTATATGACATTGAGGTTAAGCATATGTGAGTGCGTTTGTGTATTTGTGGGCTGGTGTACCTCGTCCCGCCCCCATAGTCATAGCACTGCCCTATTAGGCGCCATAATTAATAGCAGCTTAACTTATAATTACGGTCACCGAAAACCACAGAGAACCATTTTGGCTTAATTGTTGAGGTAGTTCTCTGCTACTCCTTGTTGTTGATGCTTTTGCTGTGTTTTGGGGGTGGTTCGTTGATTTTGGTCTCACATGTAAATTTGAAAGATGTTGGCCCAAGACAATATGAAATGTCTCACAACAATTAGCTAAGCGTTAAGCTAATTGGCTTAATTGGTACCAGTATAAATAACATGTTCAAATAAATCTGATATAAATATTTTCGTTATATTTATGGAGCACAATCACGATAAGTGCTAGGGCAGTGAACAGGGTATCTCTAAGTCTGTCATGTTCGACTAGAGCACTATTTTTCCATTTTATTAGCTTTCAGCTCAGTGGATTTCACTGCTTAAATTGTCAATGTTGACCAAGCCGACTTGAATATTGATATATTGTCTGTCATACATTTGTACTTTTATCATTAATCTGATTTTGACATTGACTATTTATTAGGAAAAACATTTTGTTTATGTTATGTATCTATGAATAATATTTTATGTCGATTAGCAGAAAGTTAAAGGTAAATAAACAATTATTTTTTTGCTAGCTTTTAGAAAAGTTGCAAAACTTGGCTTTTAACATGATTAAACTCGTATGTATTTAATATACAAAGATGTATTTGTGCACATACATACATATACAATAAGAGTTTCATGTTTATGTACACACTTAATGCTTTGTCAATAAAGTTTTATGGTTTAGTTCGAATTTATAGTTTTGTTTGTTTTCATTACATTTTGCCACATTTTATTTGCCACTGCCCAACTTATGCATTGGGCGAATATACTTTTTAATTTCACTTATTGCATATTTATTGTTTATTGTTTTTATTAATTAAGCACTTCAAAACAAAAAAAAAAGCAATTCATTTCAGTGCTACTTGTTTCAAAAAGTATAGGCAAAAACGGTATTTTAGCACGTCTGAATAAATCACTCTTTGAAAAATGAATCAATTTTTTAATGGTCGTTAAGTTAAAATATAAATGAAGGTAATTCATTAAGCACAGTTAATGCATTGCTTTTGAAATTCCACTTTGCGGAAATCGGGATTTTTTTAAATGATTCTCAATTTATTTTGCTTTAAACGAAATCATAGCTTTAAGTGCACAGTTTATGACTAAGCACATTTCCACAGCAAATGTCATGGCATGCCATGCGAAAAAAACCTTATTGAACAAATTCGCCTCTTTTCCCTTCAGCGCATTATCCTAGCATGAAAACAAGCAGTGATCCTGCGATTAGGGAGGACTTGTTTACATTTAATCCCAGCGTAATTGGAAAACAATTGACTAATATTTATGGAGGGTCAAACAAATTGTACATTTTGGCAAATGATGTTGGCAACTGAGCGATTAAAATATTGATAAAAAAAATTATACAGACAAGAGGAAGCAGACGAGTGTTTTCTAATTCAGCCGATAATAGATTATATATGAGCTTTAAGCCAACATTTTAAGGCAGAATCACTTTCGTTCGGCTTGGCTTTAATTTTAAATAATTTATGTGCTGTGGCGTTGAAAGCAAATTTGGTCGCTGGCACTGCGGCAGTAGGCGGCAGGCAGTAAAAAATCTTGCGAGATTTATAAGAAGTGAAATTAATGTGGCAGCGCGTCTTCAAGGCAAAGGCAACACAAGAGCAAAAAAACGAAAACAAAGAAAGCTATGATAAAAAAAAATCGCTACACAAAAAGTGTGGCAAAATCGCGGCAGTGGAGCGATGAATGTGCTGAGGCAGAGATATCTGGACAGTCCCAGATTAAGGGCCATGGCACTGCCTTCGACCAGCTCCATTCCCCAGCTCTCCAGCCCACAGTGCTCCAGCGAGTTCACAGCTTACCAAATGCGAATCGAATTTATTTTATTTAGAACACCATCTTCGTCGCCATCACAGTCGTCTTCGTTGTAGTCGAAAGCGAAACTTTTCGCGCTTAGTTGCCTTCGAAAAGCACAAAAACAGTTTGGAAGCCTGCGCCCCGGCAACCAACACTCTGAAGCACTTTCCTCAATTTTCTTTATGCCGCTTTCGTCCGCTTTCTTTTTGCGCGCATTTGAAGTTATTTCCAAAGTTTTTTCCCATTCTACATTTCTATTTTGTGCTCTTTTCCCGTCACCAAATGGCAACTTATCGCATTGTGTGCGAAAACTGCCGGAAATTGAAATAAAGAACTGGAGAAAACGGCTGAAATTGGTCTTTTCATATGGGTGCCGCCCATTAATAACAATACCCTTCAAAGAAAAACTATTTGCTCATGCAATGCAAAAATTTGTAACAAGAAACTTTAAGAAAACCCCATAGAAAACCGCTCAATTAACTTTCACTTATTTCAAGGATAACGTTTTCTAAATGGGATCCAGTAGAGCACAAGAATTTAATTTTGGTTTGTCAAACACTCAAATGTTTCCAATAAATTTCACAACTTTAAACATAAATGCATTCGTATAATTTATACAAGAATTGGAACTAAATATTTTATTTAATATCGAACTCATTGGATTGCAGAACTAATCCATTTTAGCCACAGAGCTTCGCAGAATAGGATTCCATCAACAATATTAATTGTTGCTATCATTCCTGAACTGAGAATCAGACCAACATAAATTTTCGTCGGCTTTTCGCACTCGACACCACATGCTGGACTACGACATATGTAAAATCATGTAGAACAACAAATCACCTGCGCCCTTCGATGTGTCCGAAAATGTGCGACGAGCAAAAAGAAATCAATTTAAAGGCAATTTTCATGCAACGAATCGCAAAATTCGAGCTTAACATGCGGACGATATGCTTCCGGTCCAGCTCATGTTGCAGAATATCTTATCCTCAGTTGTAGTTTGGCTTTGCTCTCCACCCCTCTCCCTGGCCAATGTTGTTGTTTTCGTGTTGCCTCTGGTTGTTATAGTTGCGCCCAACGGGCTGCTCTCTCCGTATGGCACTACGTAGTATTTATCCATCACTGACAATGTCAAATATATTACCCATGATGAATGACTCTGCGGATTTGATGAATGTGTTTTGTGGCTTTTCGCCTCTCCCATAAGCGCGAAGCCATTCAAACCATATATATATATATATCTATATCTATATGTGTGTGTGTGGTTGTGTGTTTTTATATGCGAGTGTGTCTGGAACGGAAGAGAGAAAAAAATATATAGGAAAAATATTTGAATCTGCACATGATTTATAAAATTTCAATGGCACTGAAAGCAGATACGTCATTTCTGAAGTACGCATTCAAATCGAACTTTTTGGCAAATCAAACAAAAAGCGACACATATCATCTTATGACAACAAACCGAAAGTCGCCCACTTGGCACTAATGTTACAACTGCATCCAAAAAGGCCAATCAATTTAACACCAGCATTCCACTATTTTATATATTCAAATAATATGCATATTAATGTAGAAAGGTTGTTAAAAATGAAAACATTTTAATGACCGGATGCATGTTGTAAATGTTAAATAAATATAGTTGCAACAGCAAAATAATGTAGCATAGCTATTAAAGCATTTACAACAGCGCTAGCTGCACGAAAGGAGGACTGTTCAGCAACAAAAGTCACACCTACGTCGGGTCGCACATCAAACGAGTCGAATAAATTACTCAGCAAAGAAGGCACGTTCCTGTAATAATGGCTGGTCAATTTTAATGAGTATACGTAGAAGCACGCACATGGACACACGCTCTGCGTAATGTGGCACCAACACACCCACCTACACACACACACACACTCGCAGAGGCAGGCAGGAGACACTCAAGATGGACATTCGCATGCCCATTTTCTGATAAGTCCATTGCGGCAATTGAACAAGTTTTCTTGTGCCGGCGTGTCTGTCAGTAACGGCTTGTCCTCTGCGCATCCTTTGAGGATGTGTCAGTGTAGAGCCTATGCAAGTATGTGTGTGTGTGTGTGAGTTTGTAGATGTGTGCGTGTGTAGATGTGTGCGTGTGTAGATATGTGCGTGTGCATTGTAAGCTGAAGAAAAATGCTGTGGTAATTACATTAACAGCAGCGCCGGCAATAAGAAAATGATGTTTATTGAAGCCAGCTCTGACTTGTAACTAGTTTCATCAAGATTGAAATATGTATCTATATTAAAGACACAGCAAGTCCTTGACTAGGCAGAAGAAGAAGAATAACAATGGCTGCCCCTTAATGAAATGAAATAGCACATTAAGTAAAATAATATGTTGAATTTGAAACAGATATTCAGTTATAAATGTGCAAATAATATTTACCTTCAGCTTTAATTAAGCGTTTAACATAATTGAATTAAAATATGTGTAATATATTAAAGCTTTAAGTGAAATTAAATACATCTCTGCGGACTGCCACAGAAATGCGATTTTTATAACCTAACGCAATGAATTGCATACGCCTCGGGACAAGTTTGAAACTATTTACTATGATTTAGCTGCGTTGATGACAGCAACCATGCAGCGGATGGACAACAGAGTTGAGAGAGAGGGAGAGAGAGAGAGAGAGTCGTGGTGCACATTGGGGGCACAAGTGCGTTTAATGATTCAAAGCTCGGACGTTGGCTATTGGATTGGACATTAAATACAGGCCCGGCCATGTTTTATGGCCACGAAACATGCTTGGCCAAA